>OZ022585.1:21966113-21999556 GCA_963669155.1 Arbacia lixula
TGTGTTGTATTGTTCACATGACATCATATCACTTATACAAGATAGATTTTCAAGCACAATGAATATCGGACCTTATGAATACGTAGCCTTCATACAAGCAACGCTTAAAATTAGTATCAATTTTGTGTTATTGTATAATTGTGCACATGACATTATATCACTTATACAACGTAGACTTTCATGCACAAGGATTTTTATGACGCAAAATAATTTACAGTGCTAATCAGGTTTTTTATTTCTATGTACCCAATTTGGTGTGATTTTGAGAAATGTAGAACATTCAACTATTGTCCATGTTTATAGATACTCGTGTAGAAAAATTTACAAAATGTTTTACTGTATTGTAACATAGCAGCGACTTTGTTGCTTTTATGGTATGCCTATTTGTCACGGTCGATTTCTTATCACTTTTAACATTATAAGTAATTCACTGATTATCACTTTAAAATGAATCTATGAAAATATCACGGTGCTTTTTATGGCTATGTCTCAAATGATAAATTTATGTTGTAATCACAAAACACTATGTTACTCATTTGAGAAATGTGTTTCGATTATCTTCGTAAAGTACTCACATTTATAAAGCAACCGATATGATTTACATATTATCTTTATCAGATGTCACATTTAACGTTAAATAGCAATCAATATTACCCTGATTCTCATGAAAGAGTAAAATATTATCGATTACGTATATTCTCAATAAAAAAGTATCGCAACTAAGTATAATTGTATACATGTATAATATGTTGTGTTGAGTCTCAAAGCAGGATCGCCTGGTAGAACAGTGTGAAACCATTGAAGGGGCTACCCTAGGTAAAAAGTACCAATAAATAAAGTATTAAGTGTGGTCTATGTAAGTATTTGTGTGTGTGTGCGCATGTGTATGTGTGTTGTTTTTTCGTGTATGTATTTGTGTATATGTGTGTGTATGTCTGTGCATGTGTGTATAAATATATTAGCAATGTGGGGTTATGTACACATTTAAGAGAGTAATACGGACTGACTACGCGTTACAAGGTTTCAGGCCTCTAGCGCACTGCCTATATGCAGCTCTGTACTGTTAACCTCAACCAACATGTTTGCCAAAGAATAACACATAATGACAACGAATATATTAAAAACGTAAATAATGGCTGAAACTGTTCAATTCCCCTAGAATCTTTGTCCTATTGAGAACACACAAGAAAGTATATTCATCTAAAAATGTCATCTTTAATCAAGTGGTTATGTGGCACCCAGCCACACCCCACCCTAACCGCCCAATACTTCCCTAACCCGCAAACACTGCTACCACCACCATAACTGCCGCTACTTCAACAGTGCCCCGCTTTCTTATCATATCTCCCCGTCCGTGACTTTTAGAGATAAAATAAAATCAGAGGTACTAGATTTATCAAAGAGAAAATCGAAAACTTTGCATTTGAACTCTTCCAAGTGCTCTGTGACACTTGACCGCTGGTGTATGTACTTCTGACACGTGGATCTTCAGGAGTACTTTCTGGCTGTTCATCCGCTGAAATATCATTCGCAGGGCCTGTTGAAGGAGGGGTGGTACTTGGAGGAGGGGGCCATATAAAGTCATCACATGTATTCTGTGCCACTGTCTCGTTTAATTCGTGAGCACAGCAGTAAACAGGTGTATTAAATCTTGTCCAGAACACGCCCTTTATTTTGTGGTGATGAGAGATTATTTCCCCCTTGTAAGGTATCTTTTCCCCGTCCTGGAAGCAGGCGAGGGTAGCATTTCGAGTCCCTCTGTGTGCCTGGCAGTGCGTTTCGGCTAAGTTGCCCACGTCGTACTCACTGACACCTACGTAACAGGAAGCCTCACCGGGAGGGACATATATCTGAATCAATTTAATCTCACGAGACCCATCATAGCTTGCATCGGAGTGCCTGTAGAGCAGGAGAGTCGCGATATAAACCCCCCCATCTTCTACACCCACTTCATCAATAATCAGATCTACTGTCAAAGACCTATACGTGCTAGATGTGTGCATCACGCTAAACCTTCCATGTTGAGACTCTGCCTTGAACCCTTCGTTGTCGAACGACTCTTCGTTGACGTAAAAGGGGCGTCCCTTGGCCTTGAACTTGATGGTGACATAAGGTAGAGTCACCTCATCCGGCTGCGCAGTCCATGAAAAGGTGAAGGGGATGGTAGCAGTCTCTCCTTTAGTCAAGGTGATGGGTTGTCCCAAGTCAGTGCCGATGTGTGTAGACGGCGCGGCGTGGATTATGTTGGCGAATGTCACGGTGACTATTAGGATGAGCTTTAACGTGCGCAAAGTCGCAGAGAAGGTGTTTAAAGTCCCAAATGTAGCCTGTAGAAAAGGAGAACAGTAAACAAATATTCGATTTGCGTCAGTATTCAATCGTATACATTTGCACTTTTCAAGGGCAACTCTGGCAGGAAGATTAATTGCTCCCTGTAAAGGGAAAATGAATCGTTTAACAGATTTTAAAATAATATTTCAAAGAAAATCAGCAACTGTTTACAGGGTTATGAATTTACCAATGATATGCAGTTTGATGTTTACATGATTTCATAGTGGGCATTTAGTAAAGGGAAAGCACTCGTTACTGCAAAGATTCGTTATTCCGAACGTTACGCGACAAATGCTCGGATTAACGAGCCCTTTTTTCGTTTTCGCACTAACGAGCATCGAGGTATAGGCAATTTACGTGTTTCGGAATTACGAACCTTCGGAATAACGAACCTTCGGAATAAACGAACCTTCGGAATATCGAACTGTAACCTAGTAAAGATGCTGTGATGTCATGTGTGAGCCTCACACATTACTGAAAATCTTTTTGATGGTTTTTTATGGTAACATGTTGTTGCATGATACGCACTTTCAATCAAAACAATATACCAGTTTTGTCTTTAATGCATATACCCACAGATTCATTTTGTTCTGTTTCTAAAAAATAACAACATATCTCATACGAGACTGTAAGCATGCAAAAAAAAAAAATCAGAAATAGCCAAATTTCAGAAAAAGGTTATATTTTAGGATATTATAATAGACCTACTGTTCACCAGATACTAGGGTAAATACCAGGCAATGACGTGTTAGAGCTTTATAACTTAAGTCTCCAATTTTCCTTGATTTTCGTATATTTTATCATTCCGACATGTATTTTTTTGATATCCTGAAAGAGCAGTAAAGTTGTAGGGAGTGCCATCTTGTTCGGCGTCGAAATGGGGTTGTTGGCGAATTTGATTAACTTTACAACCCTGATTATAAAGATCATCGAACAGTGAATACTTTGGAAGAGAAATATTTTGTGTGAACTCTGAATGGATTCCATTCCACGTACTGAATCAATTTGTATACCCAGCTTATATTCTCTGGAAAGCAAGGCAGCTATTTTTTTATTGCTAAATATGTTACTATCTTTATTATTATTATTAATATTATTATTATTATTATTATCATTATTATTATTATTATTATTATTATCATTATTATCATCATCATTATTATTATTATTATTATTATTATTATTATTATTATTATTATTATTATTATTATTATCATATTGTTGTCGTGGTAGTTTTAATCGGTTTCAATCCACCGTAAGAGGGCCGGTGCAATACAACCTAAAGTAAATCTGAACATAGTATTAATCTCAACGTTTCATCAAGGCATGATATTTGGCTTTAATTGAAGTGATTAAGTCCCACTGTACGTAGGCAATGTTAATTAAATTCTAGATTATCTCGCAAACGAGAGAGCTATAAATATCCATCTAAACAAAATCACAACTAAAAAATGATTATGACTCTTGGTTTGGCAGCTTCAATGGGACTCGTCTGTTCTAGGGTGCAATGATAATACATAATAAAGGGAGAAATAAGTAATCTTAATGTTTGAAGAGACGGCGAGGTGCATCCCAACTGAAACCGTTTATGTAGGCAGATCTGTATTGCTCCAGCATTTACATGAAACAAATGATCAGCATTAAAATAATAAATGCCAACTAGCTTATACGCAATAAACTCAAAGCTCCTCGAATATTAGAAGTTCCCCCAGAAAAATTGTAATTGTGAAATGTATAAGACTTCCCCTGATTTGAAAAATATAGGCCTACTCGAATGATATGAAAACATGAAATGGATGATGTCACATTTAAAAATTGTGAAAAAAATGCATTTTTGTTCATTATGATCAGCGTATGTTTTTATAGCTAACTATATCTTGATTTCAACATCACGTACAGGCGATATTAAAACAAGAACTAATGCTGTCTTGAAAACTATAATTCGTTTGTAACAAAAATGCCCTTTCATAAACTGTACCCCGCAGAGCTCTGTATCACGCAAAAAAAAAAAAGAACCAAGGTAAAGTTGACGACCATGGACTTATAGGTGAGCGGCGAAAGGCCAAAAAGTGGCTTATTTCTTGTACTTTAATGCACCCACCTGGAATAAAGCAACAACATACCTCATTTTAATGAAAATTTTCTGAATTTTATGAAAATGACTGTTAAAGTTGCGGAAACTTGTAGCATCACCATGGAAACCAGCACTGAATAGACCACGCCCATTTTTACAACAAATGTAATTATAGTACCAATAATAGCTACATGCAAATTTCATTATCATAAAAACAACTAAATATATGTTTTCAAATGCTAGAAACACAGTCAATGGTGTATCATATTCCTGCCTGATATTCGAAAATGATTTAAAGTCGATATTGATGAAAAAGCGTTGCCTAGCAACATAATTTCTCCTAGCAACCATTTTATCATTGCGTAAAAGCTTGAATTTTAATTTTGTAAAGCGATTTTTCTTTTGAATTCCAAATTAACAATTACATTAATCACTAATTCCATTGTGGTGGACATTATTTTGATCCCTAAGTCATCTTTGGAAGAAATAATAAGCATTTTAACCCTTACATATGATATAGGTATGTTTACAATTATGCATAGCCGAACCCCAATTTTCATAAGAATGAAGTCTTGTGCTTATTCTGCACACTAAATTTAGCTATATAAGAAAATCAAACTTGCATAGGTTTAATAATAATGTATTCACAGCTTTAAAAATGAGATAATACAAAGCATGATGAAGTTATTCTTGATGTTGCAATGCATTTAGAAAATATGATTATCCGTGATTTGTTGCTTAGCAACAGTATTTTACCTAGCAACCATGAATTTGACATGTAAGAAAAATATCTTAGACTTTCCTTGCAATTTTCTGTGTCATAGCGCCTGTTTCAGCTGATATTTAGTTGGCCTTATATATATGTATAAATTACATATGCTTTAGAGTAGTCACGTTTATAAATATGTTGCCTAGCAACAGTATTTTACCTAGCAACCATGCATTTAACCTGTATAAAGAATAATATCTAAGGCCTTCTTTGCAATTTTCTGCGTCATAGCGCCTGTTTCACTTTTGATACTTAGTTTGCATTATACATGAAAACAAATCATATACTTGAGTAGTTATGTTTATGATTATGTTGTCAAGCAGCAGTATTTTCCTAGTAACCACACATATGACATATATATTTTATTTATTTCCTGGACAAATATTTGCATGCAAAAAAAGACTGTTGTTCCCGGTTATTCTTGGCGTTCAACATATTGGGGGGGGGGGGGGGGGAAGGAAATTTAGTCACCATGGTGGTGCGATATACATTATTTTACATAATTCGTAGATAACATTTCGTTGCCTAGCTATAATTTCCCTACCAACAATACATTAACCTACAATGTATATCATTTACCACTTTTTGACACCTTTTACGTACTTTGTGGTGCAGTAAATAAGATGTGTATGTAATTAACAAGGCTAATATACGCTGTCATAGATTGATTGATTCATTGATTGATTGATAGAGATTAATGACACTACCAACACTTGAGTGTCATATAAGTGTCGAAAATCTGGAAAGATTTACATTACACAGTAAAAGTATCCCTAACGACATTTACCAATTATACAAGCTGGATTATGAACTATCAGTAAAAATTCATATGTTCACTACTTCACCAGGATAACTTCCCTGCTCTTTACGTGAAGAGATTCAGATTCTTTAAACATATAAATGGTATGAATCTCCTTTACACGGGACTGACGGCTTGAAGTCTCCTCTAAAAGACTATATAGGCCCTAAGAATAAAAGTGAGTGAGAATGACCAATACAATGTGTTCCCGTCGTTTAGCCAGTGAGAGAGTATTTTGTGATTCAAGTCTTGGTTGGTCATGATGAAGTTTTTTATTAGGATTTAGATCCCATGATGTTTGCCATTTGTTTCTAATATAAGTGTTAATCGTTACATCCATATCGAGAGCTTCTTTTGCCAACTTATCAGCTTTCCTGGAATGCCCGTATGACTTGGTATCCAAACAAATATTACTTGCTTACCTAGTGTACTGATTTTAGACAGAGTTTCTTAAAACTGGACAATGTGAGGATGTTTATGATTTCTACCTTGCAAAGCCATTGAACGAGACATGTAATCTGTATAAATAGCAAAGTGTCTACTGACAAAGTTCTCGACAAAACCTGAAGCCATTTTTAAAGCTGACAACTCAGCAGTATAACTGTCAGGCAGGTCTAACTTGCCTTTGTTTCAGACCACTTTAACAGGCCGCACCTGCTTTATTCTTATCTCTTGATCCATCTGTATACATGTAGATTGCACGGTCTTATTTCTCCAAACTTATTTAGGAAGATTAAATCATTCGATAAACCCTTTTTAGATGTTTTTAGTGTAAAATCAATTACTGGTTCAACAATCATCCAAGATTGGATGAAGAAATAAGACGATAATTTGTTGGCTTAGATGCATCTTTATCAGGCTTCAGAATAGGGATAATGGTAGCTTCCCACCACCTATCCAGAAAATCACCCGTTCTCTAAATTGTATTTGATATAGAACTACAAGAGCTCTTTCTGGTAGATGTTTAAAAAATTGATAATGAATTTCATCTGGACCACTTGCAGTGTCATGACACTTACTGAGCAAGTTTTTCAACTCAGAGATAGAAAATGGGATATTGTAAACCTTTACATTATTCGACAGAAAAAAAGAGTTCTTGATTTTCGGCTTGAGTTTTAGAAATCTGAAATACAGGAGAGCAATGATTAAATGATGAGTTATGTTTGAATTCCTCTGCCAGTAGTTCAACAATATCTGTACTTTCTGTACATTTAACACCATTTGATTTGGTAAGATAAGGTAAAAAAGTACTCAAATTTTTGCCACATATTTTCCTTACCATTTCCCACACTAATTCATGTGAGTATGAATATTCAATTTAGAAACATATTTCCTGCAAGATCGTCGTTTATTTATTCCTAATAATCTTACATTTTTTTTGCTTGTATTTCTCGATATTTTCATAAGTTTTCATTATTCCGATGTTTTTAAAATCTCATCAAGGCCTTATTACGAAATTTAACAGCATTTTTACATTCAGCATTAAACCAAAGATTATTTTTTCGATAAGAAGAGCCGGATTTGGGTATCGTATTGGGAGTTATATTGAGTAATATATGAAAAAAAGTGAGGGGATCCTTTGTATCCTGAATGTTCTCATTATTGATATGTAGTAAACACTGATTTGAGAAAGGATCCACATTTGCTTTGAGAAGTTGCCATTTAGGAACGTTTTCCTCTGGCAAAGGTCTCACAATTTCAATAAGGATAGGAGATTGATCGCTACCACATTGTTCACTATGGACGCTCCATTGAAAATCCATACAAAACATTAGGTGAACAAATAGATAATAGATCATCATGGAACTGGAAGCTGGATGGAGATATATAGGATAAAGATTATTGAAAAACATGAATCAAAGTGTTCACGCATTGGTTCCACAATATTACCTAATCTATTAGAATTCTGACAGCCCCAAAGAGAACTGTGATCATTTAAATCCCCTTACTAAAAAAAAAGAGAAACAGGGAGTCGATTGACTAGTGTATCTAATTCAACTTGTAAAGGCTCATGTCTAGGTGGATTACATTGAACATACAGTAAAAGGGCAGTGAAGAGTAATCTTAGCTGCAACAGCTTGGACATTAAATTTGATGTTCAAGAGCTTCATGTGGAATTCCCTTCTTAATCAACATTGATGAACCTCCAATATGTCTACCATCTACCAAGGAAGTACTAGTTTTATTAGACATATCATAGTCCCTAAATGATATATTATCTGAGTCACCCAGAAATGTTTCTAGTAGACACATATACAGATTATGGTTAATTAAAAGACACTTGATTTCCTCATAATTAGGTTTTAGTTCTCTACAGTTCAACTGAACAACGGTTATTTCTTTTCCATGATAATACGTTTAATTATTATCTAATTTCTGGACCAGTTTAATTTTAGAGGAGGGCTAATGAATTGGAGAAGCATCCATATTTTCATCTCCCTCAATTGTTAAAATATCATACTTCCTTTTATAATTACCACTGAATTAGTTAACTTTGATTTTAACACGCTTAAATAAGGCTAACCTTTCTCTTTAGCTGCTTGTTTTTTGTTTCTGGACTTCTTCATGTATTTCTAGCGGAAGGATCCCGTGACGACTTCGGCGATCATCCTTAATCTTATTCTGCCCCTTCTTCTGTTGATCTGGTTTTAGAGTTTGAGGTTTAGGTTTCTCTATATTTTTGCTTTTTATTTTCGAGAACCACAGGGAAATCACCATTTAACCAGGCTATGTTAGTTCCAGCCCATAATCTTCTGTACACCCCTGGATATTACAATGCTAAGCTTAGGCCTGATGACGCACTGTTCACTTGCAACGAGTCCAACAGAAATGGAATGTACATGAAGGATTTTGTGGAACAACTTAACCTTGTTGCCACTAACACAAGATACCAGAATCAAGCAGGTAGACTGTGGACACACCACCGCCCAAACAGAGAACTTGTCCAACTGGACTATATTCTGGTCGGAAAGAAGTGGATTAACAGCATTAAGAACTCAAGAGCCTACAACACGTTTGAAGCTGTTAAGTCTGATCACAGAATTGTCTCTTGCAGGAGCAAGATAAGTTATCGTCAGAGTAAACCCCCTCCCAGAGATCCCATGAAATCAATTGACTGGAGGAAGGTATTGGGGGATCCAAAGCTTTGAGAGCAGTATTCCGTAGCAGTACATAACAGGTTCAACACTCTTGTTGATGAGCTTGAAGATGAGAACTCCAGCACAATATATGGTGTCCTCACTTCAGCCAACAAAGACATTACATTTAGATGATACCTAGAAGAAGAAAGAAGAAAACTATTACCTTTGCCCTAGACGACAAAGTCAGCAAAGTCAGAGAAAAAACTTAATTCTGGAGCCAAGAAGCACCATACTAAATCCACCAGAAGCTCAAAGCAGCACCTTGATGCTGCTAAGACTGCTCTTCATGATGCTCACGCTGTGGTGCTTGAGGAGCATGTTAATCCAAGGCTGAAGCACTTGACACCCTACATCTTAAACACAAACATGCTGCTTCCTGGGGGGCCCTGAGGGAGCTGACTGATAAAAAGGCTATCCAACCTATAAGAATCAAAGGTGAAACGACTGAAGAGCGCCTTGACACATGGTTTCAGCGCTTTAGTTCTCTACTTGGCAAGCCAGTTCAGAATAACACTAACTTTGATGAACCTTTCTTCAATCACAAGATAGCAGACACCCTTCCCATCCAGACTGGACCTTTCACTATAGAGGAGCTTCAGATTCGCATGAAGAAACTGAACAAAACGAAGACACCTGGTCCCGACAACATTCCTGCAGTAATCTGGAAGAATCCACTATTCCATGATCAACTGTTAGAATTTTGTAATAACACCTACATGGGAAACAAACCAGCTGCCTTCTCAACATCATTCATCATTCGTCCACCAAAGAAAGGTGGCCTCCAGCAACCCCAAAACTACAGAGGAATCACATTGTCACCACTGGCCTCTAAGATCTACAAGTCTCAACAGAATCACTCCTCACATAGATCCCATTCTCAGACGGAACCAGGATGGCTTTCGCAAAGGCAGATCAACACTGCCCTAGATACTTGCCCTCAGAAGGATCATAGAAGAGTTGAGAATTTCCAAGAGAAAAGCCTCAATTGTGTTTGTAGATTTTTCCAAGGCTTTTGACAGTGTAAAGAGAGATGTAATACTGCATATTCTTGCCAACTACAGTGTCCCAGATGAGACTGTCAAGGCAATTGCCATCATGTATGATAATCCATATAGCTTTGTGCAGACCATGAATGGACCCACAAAGGAGTTCCTAACAACTACTGGAATCCTCCAAGGAGATACTTTTGCTTCCTATCTCTTTGTAGAAGTAGTTGATTACATCCTCAGACAGAGTTTTGACATCATGAATGACAAAGGACTCACCACCAAACCCAAGCGTTCTAGACGTCATCAAAGTTATTACCTCATAGACCTTGACTACGCAGATGATCTAGCTCTAACAGATGATCTGATATGTGGTGCAAAAGATCTACTAACAACACTCGAGAATGCTGCAGACAAAGTCGGCCCTACATCTAAATGCCAATAAGACAGAATATATGACCGTCAACAAGGAACTTGATCATCAACCTATCTGCACGTGCTACAGATGGTAGCGCACTCAAAGAGGTCAAGGACTTCAAGTATCTATGATCTTCAAGTATCTATGTTGCCGACAGCAAGAAAGACTTCCTGTCGCAAAAACAACAAGCTTGAAATGCCTGCAATAAACTACACCACTTATGACAATTTGGTTTCTCCATTTTAACCAAGCTGAAATTCTTTAGAGCTTGTGTAGAGAGTATCCTGTACTATGGATCTGAGACCTGGACCATGAAGAAAGAACTACAGGATAGACTTAATGGCACCTACACCAAACTTCTTATGCGAGTTCAAAACATATCCTGGCGCGCCACGCAAGACCAAAGCACAGATATATGGACATATCCCTCCAATTTTGTTGCCCAACGCCGTGCACGATTTGCTGATACGTCACATGTTGGAAGTTACTGTGCCAAAAAAGGGGTCGTCATCCCTGTAACTACACTGATGTGATTGCTCAAGAGATCCAGCAGGCTCCATCTGATATCCCCAACTTAATGACAAACAGGGACATTTGGCGCTACATGGTGAACAGCAGCTCGGCTGCGGCCGTTAGATAGATGTAGTTTGGGTAGTGGCTGTAGTTTTAGGTTGTTTAGTCACTTTAGGCTGTTGTTGTTGTTCAGTATTTTGTTAAGCATTATCTGCATATGAACAATTTTTGGCATTTTTTAGTTTGATACAGCTTCCGAGCTTCAGGGTAAGAACGGTTACCCATGTGCAGCTTTCAGTTCTTGAATTCTTTTCTCCTCGATCCATTTGGGACAAGACCGTGAATTGGCAGGAGGACTGCCATCACAATTGATGCACTTTGATGGACCTGGACAGGTAGAACCATTGTGGTCATCCTCGCCACATTTTTCACAACATTCTTTCTGTAACAATTACTTCTGAAGTGACTGAATTGTTGGCATTTGAAGCAGTGATTGGGGTTTGGGATGTAAATATAGAGGAATGGTGGGCCTGTTGAATGTTAAAAACAAAGTATTAGTATTTTGATTGATTGTTACTCTATTGACATCGTTTTCCTGCTGATCAGCTAGTTCCTCAAGAATTTCGTAATTGTCGCAATTCTTAAGTTCAGGGCATCAAACTATACCCCTGTACATGACTTAAAGTTCTTATGTGGTGTAACTTTAACAGGAATGATACAAAAAATTGTCAGTCTTGAGTGAATAAGTAGCATGACCACCTCTCTTGACTTCCACCAGAATATCTCCTGATCTTAATCGATTAATTACACAGATCCAGCCAATGACTCGACACCTTTATGTACAGCAAATGGTGATAGTTCTAGTGGTTTATTGGGATCATTACTCTGAATTACCAATGTGAAAATGTGGAAACTTGACTGACTCAGCACCATCATTGCAATCACTTCTGCTCAGCTTGTTTCATTGTATACTGCTTTATTTTCAATTCAGCTGCTTCAGCACCATTACTCCCCACCCACGATCAGAGTCCAACAAGGGGACGTCATATACATATATAAGGATTATCACTTATACTGATGCCAAAGATACAGATACTCAGCGTGAACCAAACCTCACCCTGATTGACCTGTTTAAGCAGGTACCTTTTCAGATACTACACTAAACTATACAAAACTCAAATCCACATCATTCGATACCAAACAATGCAGAACGGAAAAGATACATCGAGAAACCGGCTAAAAACCAGCTAACCAGCTAAAATAGCACCTTAGGGCTGATCATTAATAGCCGATTGACTTAAACCAGGCCTATAAAACCTCCCGACTACGTGTATCTTGGGCCAAAATGATGTTTATGAGAACCGCAGTCACACCATCCACTCAATCATTAGGATCCTTTTCTCCCCAAACACGGGTCGCAGGCCACGGCAAACAGACTGTCCCTTTTAGTCGCCTGTTACGACATGAAGGGAATACAACGGGCCTATTCTTCCCCGAACCCGCAGGGGGATATTATCCTATCGAATCGATAAAGATGGACAACAAGTCATGTAATGTGTTTCAATTGATATGTTTCATTCTTGAAGTAAAAAACCTCCATTTCAATCTATATGTTGTATTCAGTAAGTATTCATACTGTTCTCTACACATAAATCAATGGGCTGTTAGTCGGACATTTGTACTCCAGTAAACATGAAATAACCATCTATATGTATTTCAAATGTGTGGTTGCTAGGCAAAATGTTGTTACTTGGTAACAAAATAGTACTTATGCATGACCTTGCCTATGTATGTGCACCAGAAAGTTAACTTAGTATGACTTTTTGTACAGTAGAACTGGCCTTATCATAAACAAAAAGTTGGAAAGAAATGGTAAAAATTACCAGTTAAAAATATGTCAGGTGTGTGGTTGGTAGGCACAATGTTGTTGCTAGGCAACAAAATAGTATCCATAGATGATTTTTAGGTACATGTATTTCAAATGTCAGGTGAATGTGTGCACCAGCAAAGTTATATGAGTTTTTAAAGTGAAACTGTCCATGTTATAAGCAGAAAATCTGCAAGAAATGGTAAAATAACCATCGAAATATATGTCAATTATGTGGTTGCTAGGGAAATATGTTGTTGCTCGGCAACATTATAGTATCCATGGATATTTATATTAAGCTTTTTAAATGTTTGCACCAGTGGTGCACTGTTAACTGAGTGTTTACAGGAAAAAACAGCCAAATAAAATGGAAAATCCCAGAGAAATTGTCAATGAGCCTCCAGAAATGATGGGTAATGGGTGGTTGCTAAGTAAAGTATTGTTGCTAGGCAACAAAACAGTCTGCATGGATAATATCTTTATTTTCATTGCATTATCAAGGTTAATTGAATCACACTTTGTTGATATTTATAAATTAAACATGCATCATTGTTCAACCCTTGCAAGTTATATCGTTCACAGTTTGATTCACTCTAAATGTACATAATTGATGAACAAAACGTAATTTTCATGAAAATTGTAGCTGTGTTAGGCTTAGTCTAAAACACGTCTGCATTATTTATTATGGTTTGAATACTCATTTTTCTTGAATTGAACGTTAAAGAAGCATAATTAAGTACATGACATTGTATATAATCAATCAGAGTATCTTAAAATGTGCTTTTTTAAAAGATATGTACTTCAAACCAAAAGAATCAAGCCTTTATGAGGATGAAATGGTAACTAAGGAAAAGTATGTTGCTAGGCAACCCTATTTGAGCAATGTTCACTTTTTTATTAATGTTCAATTGCTAGGAAGGTTTATGTGGTTCAATTCACTATGTTTTAAACATTAAAAAGCAGTTACTCTTTTGTACTTATCACAAAATCTACACCAAATTATTTTTTGTACTATGTTTGCATTTCTCGCAAAAAAAGGGGCGTGGTCTATTCAGTGCTGGTTTCCATGGTGATGCTACACTTTTCGGCAATTTTAATGGTCATTTTCATAAAATTCAGAAAATTTTCATTAAAATGAGGTATGTTGTTGCTTTATTCCAGTTGGGTGCATTAAAGTCCAAAAATTTGGCCTCTTGCCGCTCACCTATTATGTGTGTAGAGCGCCATCAATCACATAGCTTCATTATTACATAATGCATTACGTAAATTAATGCACGTACGCTAGCGCTTAGAAGTAAGATTAGACGCGCAGTATCGGGTTCATTTTGTGAGACCAGGCATGATCATTCTGTAGTGTAAATAAGCAGACGTAATATCTTTCGATCGTTTGATCTACAGCACCAAGATAATGGGCCCTCCCGTCCGCGTAATGGTATGGTGTACCCCAAGGTCGATTTCGACTGCATTCGCCAAATGTCTGACGGCCATCGAAGGGAACGAAGTCTGGTTTGAACCGTATGCTTTCGGCCATTACGCACAGACGCTAGTGCGATCGGACTTCAACACTGAGCTGCCAATGGAATTCCAGGGGGCTGAGGAACTCTATCGGAAAGGAGCAGACCTGCTCAGTGTGATTTCACATTCACCCGTCATACCCGAGCGGCTCTCGTAAGTAGACATTGTGAACCCTGGGGAATGAATAGGACGCCTGTTTCGCGGGGTTAATTGGTACTTGGAAGATCTGAAATTGAGATACATGTTCACACAAGGTGGTCGCCAGTGTAAAAAACGCGCGGCGCTTGCGCCGCGCGTAAAAAATTGAGAACTATTTTGCGCCACGTGTAAATATCAAGAAGTTGTTTTGCGCCGCGCGTTATTTCTGAAGCGCCACGCGCAATTTCTGAAACGCCGCGCGTAATTTCAGTAAAACCAGATGCTACATTTCTGAAATTGAGCAACAACAAAGGCTGCGCAGCCAACTTAGCCAATTCAAGATAACCGATGTGCGTAAGCGTAATGCAATCCGATCCCAAGTGCGAGCGTAGGGTCTTGTGATTACTTATGCACGTCACGCCTGGCCCGGCCCGCTCGACTTTAGCTAGCTCTGCACGTCTGCCCACGCCGCTCGACTTCGAATTTGTGTGTATGGTCATTATGTAAGGCCGCTAAGGGGGCCTGTGTTGGCTGCGTGCTCATGTACATACGGTGTCATAGTGTACGGCAACTACATAGCTGCGGACCGGTGCAAGCCCGAGTAGTGAGAGACTTGTGTTGTGTGGCTGGTATGTACCGTACGTACATGTGCGTGCGACCGGTCGACTGTGGCCGTTTGTGTACTGTAACTTGTGTCATGGTCAGGCCGCCGGGCCGCGAATTTGCGATTCCTAAACCATTCAGCTGTGTGAGAATTTTTGAGCAACGTGATTGGTTTAGACCCAAGAGCTGAGAAGAAATATATATTACAATAATTACTGCACGCTCGGGCTCGCTCACAGCTGACAGTACGGCCGTATGGCCTGCTATTATACGCTGTAGAATTTTTGGTCCCTAACACATTCGCACCGCCATGATGAGATGGCTCGCATCATGTGGATGTGTCCTCATCAAACCACGGACCCTAAAGTCCATGATAAAACCAGGCACGTTGCTCAAAATGTCTCCCATAGCTGAATGGTTTGTGAATCGGAAATTCGCAGGCCGGCTAGGCCGCGCCGTCAGGGTACTAGGAATGGTGCGTGCCTGTTCTTGCATTGGGTGTGTGATCGACAGTGTGAGAGTCTGCCTGAGAGATGTGCATGTGTGTTTTATTTGTTTACTTTCACGTTGTTTTGTTTTAAGGCTCAGCACGAATAAAACAAAATAAGTATCTTAAGTATCTTCTATTATTATTTGAAAATGCATTTCTTAAAATTGACAACAATATTTATAAACAACACGAGTCATGACGGACGGATGGACTTGCGGACTCGCGTTGTTGACGCAGTTGATGGGGAAACCGCTACACGTGGTTCGTCGATGTCATATCGGCCTAATCCCCTCGTACTGCGCATGATTGTTATCATTGGTTATCATTGGTTATCAACTCCCCTGTCGCTCGACAGCAGATTTATCACCGTCCGGCTCCCCAGAGACCTGAGTCTGACCTCATGGGGTCGTGGTGAGTGATGAGTGATGGTAAAGAGGGGAATAAAATTGTTGAATTTTCATGATTCCTCATTATGAGTAGGCTCGTGTTCCCGGCTCGTGTTCAACTTATCTGTCAGCAGATTAATTATCCACAACTCCACATATAACCTGATCTGTTCTTCAATGCATTTTGTAACAATTCCCCCTTAAAAATCCTAAGTGCACAGCGCAGACTTGCCTAGCTAGCCCCCAAAACATAGAGCAATACAATGCTGATAGCCTTGCCAGCACACCGCCAGACCACGTGTTCTGCTGACACACGTATTGCATACAGTACAGCAAGACATGCATAGCCCCAGCTAAAAATTCCATGCTTTATCGTGATTGGTCACTATTGCGTATATCAGAAAACCCATGAACCAATGACACTCTCTACCTTGCTTGTTGGCAAGCATAAACATCACAGTCGCCGTGAGTGACTACCGTGAGAACCTTTCTCTTTCTCTTTACCTCTCTCTCTCTCTCTCTCTCTCTCTCTCTCCTTCCCTCTCCTTTTTCTCTCTCTGTCTAGCATGTGCATGCATATGCGCCCCAGAACTTAGGAATTTGAGATGGTGTAAGATTACAAGTTGCCGGCGCGCACGAGGTATGCGTACGCTCGTAAATTGACATTCCTTTGTGACGGCCATGATAAACAAAAGCGAAGCTTTCGGTTACCATTGGTTACTGTTCCCAGTTCTGTGACTGAAGTATGTTATATATCAGGCTTAACTTTCGCATGATCTCACATTCTCTCCGCCTCTGCCTCTAATTTTCTATTAACTCTCTCGATCACTCTCGCAAAATTCCCCATTTCTTTCTCTTCTTTTTACTCCCGTTCCCTCTCTCTCTCCATCTTCCTATCTCTATCAACTTCACTCTATCTTCCCTCCTTTATCTCGCCATCATTCCTTGTTTTGCCTTTTTTTTCCTCTCCAGCTATCTCCCTTTCTCTTCACCCCCTCCCCTCCTCCTTCTGTCCATCATGCTAAAATACAGAGGTTGATGGTCGCAATGGGTTTTTTTTTATTGTTTATTTTTATATAGAGGGATTTATTATGGTCTAGATCTGTGTACTGCGCTTTATTGCGACCAATTGACAGCTGGCCAATGATGTAAGCTGACCAACTTGATGGACTCTAAATATTTCAATGTCAGGTGAATAAGCATAAAGACGTAATCTTTGCTTTGAGTCACATTTTTTTTTAAATATGAAACATAACATCAGTTCATCAACTCACTAGTAGGCCTCACTACCATACAACTGCGTATACCTCCAAGTCTACTACGTAAGGGTCATTAAGCCCAGACGGCCAGAGAGTATCACGATGGCTTTATTGTATATAGTTTCTATGAGTCAAAGATGCATTGTAAACTACACATGCACGCAGAGAGTCAAGATTTTTTCCAACACATTTGTAAACAAAATAATTCTAGGCCTGCATAAATTTGTAATCAAACTCTTGTCATGACCTCATGAGGTCAGTTTCAGTATTAGGTCAGATGGGGACACCTCTGGGGCGAGGATGGTGATAAATCTGTACTTAATCTTTTGTCTCGGCCGATGGCCACCAGCCCTGGACCCAGGGGACTGATAAGACACTGAGTTGCTTGTCTGTCTTCACCTCCGAATGGACCACTAAGCTTGTGGAATGCCACGAGTTGAGCACACTCCGCTCGGTAGCGTGTGAGTCAAAGAAGAGAGAGAAAGGCAGAGAAAGGACAGGAGAGAGAGAGAGAGAGACAGACAGAGAGAGAGAGAGAAAGACTTGTTTAATTGAGTGTGAGAAGGAATGAGTAAAAATGGAGAAAGAGGGAAAATTAGATAAAGGAAGGGAGAGAGAAAGAGAGAGAGAGAGAGAGAGAGAGAGAGAGGGAGAAAGCGGTAGGAGATACGGAGAGAAGCAGATTTTGTGCAGAGCAGCAGAATATGAGAGCAGTTAAGGCTAAGCTTCATAAAAAGCCCGGCCACCGGTACTGGGAATACATGGAGCAATGTAGTACATGTAACCCATGATGACAGATTAAAAAGCTGTCTGAGCAGCCGTCGTGCATGGAGGAATGTTAAATTTACGAGCGCGCGCACGCTCACACACCATCTCAAATTTCTGGGGCGCACTCACGGCGGCGACTTTGATGTATTGACTGAACTGCCGAGCAGCTTTCCCAGGAAAAACAAAAACAAGGTACAGTGCCATTGGTTAGCCTCCATTTTCTTAACCAATTGTTTTGACCAATCATAATAAAGCTATTGCTTGCTGTCATGTGGCTGATGTATGTGGTCATGATGACTAGTGCACGCGTGCTAATTTAGTGCGAGGCTATTAGCGCATTGTTTCGTGTTGTTTCTGGGGCTATACGCTGCGCTGTGCAGTAAAGATTTTGGATTGGGAATTGTTGTTCAACTTGTTTAAATACATTACTCGTTCTCTCAACATCTCGTTTCAGTTTCGACATCGTGTTATTGTGTTGCGAAATACACTTACAAACAAAATCAATAGAAAAATATGATGCATGAAGAAACATAAAGGAGACATGGAGTGAAAAAGCAAAATCATGACAAACATAATGTTGAAATTACACTTCATTTGGTAGAGATGAAACACATGTACAAGCCAACATAACTGACACAAAACGCAGAACGATAGAAAAAAAAAAAGTTCCATTTAGAAAGGAGAGTACTTTTAAAAGTAATTTCCTTCACTTTAGAAAAGCTTTTCTGAGCCCGCCAGCTTGCCAATCATGAGGCAAAGCCATCGGATGATCTCCCTTTTGATAATCACAGGCAAGGGTGTACATGCGTGAATTATCATCAAACACACACAAACAGGGCTAATGCTGAATGCTGTGTATCACACACAGATTTATAGCACAATAGCTGGAGGTTGACATGGAATCGCGCAGATTCCCGATGGACTATGTTGCGAACGCCTGTTTCCAGTCGATGACATCACACTCGTCGAGTAAATACCAGCCCTGTCCCTTAGCTATTAACATGTTCATATCACGTTCATATATGCTGAAAATCAAGGCCAAACAAAAATAACAGATACTTAATTTTAAGTGGGTTGCGTCACAGCTAAATTTTCATGTAGCGAGATGTCAGATCAGACAAAGTCAATTTCAACGCGATCGCTGGCGATGTCACCGCGTGCTTTGCACTCATGCCTGCCCCAGTCCTTACTGTTCCTGGCCTCTGCTAGGCGTGCTAGCTGTAAGGAGACTGTCCACAACGAGAAATACGGCTTTGATGATATGCGCTAAGCTTTACCACGCGAAAATTTAGGGTTGTCATTTTGCGCCATGGGTGAATTATGCGCTATCCAAAAATGTCCATTTGCGCCGCGCGAAAAAAAAATTCTGGCGACCAGCCTGTGTTCACAACAGCTCAAAGGAATTGGCATAGGAAAAGGGAAAGGGAAGAAAAGGGAAGGAGCCGTAGTTCAGCATGAAACACGATGTTTTAGCCTAAAAAGCATCATGTTTCATGCTTCGATCCTTTCCCTTCCCCTATGCCAATTCATTTGAGCTGTAAGTGTAGATAGATAGTAATCACCAAACATGGTGAGATGACAATGTATGGACAGGTCTATCTTTATTAAGTTCCATTTCACAGCCAATTAATACATAGCAAGTTTGCCATGCATTTAGAAGATGACATTTTATTGTATGTAGAAAAAAAAGGCAAGATTAATTTAGCAATAATTCAGTGTCTGTGCAGAAGTGCGGACACATCTAGCATGCCAGTTGACTGGGTGCAATCAACTTTCTCCTTTTTTTGGTGCTCGCAGATAAAGCTGAAAAAAATTATTGTAAAAATGTTTAATTTAATTGCCAACATGACACTAGAAATGATATGGTTGACATATTTGTTTTAAATGTATCTAATTTGAGGAAGCTAATTGGACAAAGATTAGTCATGTTTTCCACATCAATATAACTCATTGTGGAAGAATACTGCACTATATCTATCAATTGTTGTGTGTTTTTTTCACAGATTTGCGTGGATCAAAGAGAAATTGGAGGAATCGACAAGTCCGTATGTATTTGTGAAAGATATGGGTATGGCCATGGACACCGCAAAGTGCAGAGAGTATCTCCCAAACGGCTACCGCCACACATTCCTCCTCCGCCACCCCACCCTCTTCTTCACCTCCTACCGCAAGGCCATGTACAAGCAGCTGCTGGAAGCAGACCTACTCTCGCAGGCAGACGCTGCGGACGAGAGATCCTTCGATATCGAGAAGGCCGACCGAATCATGGCCACCGGCCGGATGTTCCTGTCGTGCTACGAGCTGTGGTGCTCCTTGCGAGACGACTCGACCAGCCAGCCGATCGTGATCGACTCCAACGACCTGCTGACACGCCCGGCCGAAGTACTGCGGCGGTACTGCAAGGCCGTGGGCTTGCCTTATACCGACTCCCTGCTACAATGGGATGCCTCAATGGACTGCATGGCTGCATGGACGGCTGCGAGTCCAAACTTTTACCGAGATAGTGTGAACTTCATGCACATTGCAGCACATAGCACTGGCTTCTCAGCCCCCAAAGATCCAATCCCGCGTGAAGAACTTACAGATGATGTACGCCGTTTGTCTGATGCAGCATTGCCATTTTATTTAGAAATGTACGAAACTCGCCTTAGATAGAATTAAATTCAAATATTAAGTTAAATATAACGCTAAATGTGTCTGCACCTCTAGCTTCATCTAATTGAAATTGATAATCTTCCATATTCAGAAAACTTGTACGTTTGGCTAAAAATGTACCATGGAATTCAATTTCTGGTAATTGCGAAAACTATCATTTTTGTTGACATTTTTAGCTAAATTATTCCAAGTTCTTTGACCTTTGACCTCTTGTCAGTTTGGTTTCCAATGTAATAGTGTACTGTAAACGCCATATATTTCGCGAGTTCCATTTTTCGCGAATCAAGACTTCACAGCAATTTCGCGAGTGGTTCAATTCGCGATCGTGGAGTACTAGTACTTTTAAAAAAGTTTACCCAACATTTCATCAGTTTACCTCCATGTACATGATCTATCTTTGTACCAGTACAAGAAGTGGTCACAATGGGATAATTTTTAGAATATTTGGGGGAAATTTATTGACCTCTGACTTTTCAGGAATCTTTTTCAGAATGGCATTATGTTATCTATCTTTGTACAATGTGTGGGAGGAATTGGATTTGTATTTATTGTGAAAATAAACAATTTGAGAAAAGAAATTAGCAAAATTTGGTGAAGTCCAGTGGCGCTTGAACTTTGAGGGATATTACCAAAAGTGACATCAGTCTACCTCCATACAGTGATTCATCATTGTACATGTACCAAGTTCATTTGGAATTGCATCATTAGATTTGTACTATTGTGAAAAGGGTCAGCTTGTGGCAATTTTTGAATAACTTCATTGACCTTTGACTTCAGTTAGAATTGACCAATTTTACACAGTTTATTGGTTTCATTTAATACACTCAGGAACATGTACCAAGTTTGAAGAAAATATATACCAAATGCTTCTCAAGAAATTAGTGATTTGGGTTGGATGGAACAACCTGAAAACATAGTGCCTCTAGCCACTTTGTGGCGCAGGCATAGAAAATATATCTTTAAAAAAATCTCACCAGAAATCATGGCTATGCTATATATATGTCTTTGCCAGTTGCTGCCATGTTGTTAAAAGTACAGTATTATAAATAACCATCTGTTATTTTCAGGACCATATCATTTTCTTATATCCAAAAAAATCCAGAAATTCCCTGTTTCGTGTCAACGTGTCGGCCGGGCACAGCGGAGAGCCACAATGTGCACTTGCTCTTGCCATCTTGGTCTCTAGGCTGTAGGAACAGTATTGTATTTTCACATACATTTATTATTTTGACTGCAAAGGGGATACCCTATATTTGTAATACATGTCTAATGGGTGATCAAGCATAAACATTTATTTTCATTGTTTGACTACCACTGAAATAACATTTACAGTACATGTATGGTTCATGCAATGCATGTGAAGCAGTAATTGAACAAGCATTAATTGTAAATTTGAACTATATTTTATGTTAAATACATGTCATGAGTATCAGGACAACTACCCCCTTACCTTAATTGCTCTAGAGGTAATTGTCTGGGGGTAGTTGTCCTGATGGTAATTGTCCTAGGGGGTAGTTGTCCTGGGGAGTAATTTTCCTGGGGGATAATTGTCCTGGGGGAAGTTGTCCTAAGGAGGTGGTTGTCCAGGGGGTAGTTGTCCGGGGGTAGTTGTCCGGGGGGTAGTTGTCCTATAACCGAAATGTACACTTAGCCATCTGCTGCACTGACAAACTAATTTGCATACAATCTATGCAAACCAAGATAAACATTGTACATTTACACATGGACATTGGTTGTTGACTTTGCGATAAGATAGGCAATATGACAATATCATTGTGAACTCCTAATTCCATTTGTGTTTTAATAAGAAGATGAGAGACATACTACAAAGTTGAAAGATTTAAAATCATGCATTTTTAAAAACCAAGTATTTGGTTAGTTACTGGTGCAAATGATTATGATTATACTGTAATTAGATTGATCTTCAGTTTTATGCAAAGTTTTGTAACATGTCTGCGAAAATGGCTACCTTCAATTTTCAATGTACTTTAATTTGTGATTGTCAAGATTATTAACTTCTAGAATATCTTCATCGTCTCACTTTCGCTAAAATACCATTTGGCAATGAAACATTATTATACAGTATGAATTTTAACATATTTTCATGTTGTAGATGATATCACATGATGTGAAGCTGAAATGTAACACTTGGGTGAAAATAAAAGTATTTTTATATAACAAGCATTGGCCTACAACATGTCTTATGTTCCCATATCACTAATCCATAGCTGGAAAGTATTTGATGTATTAACGATACATGCTTCATGTACGATTTTATAGACCCAGCATTATTGTACCTAACGGAGGATTTACTTTTCAAACATGGATTACTAAAGCACTGGAATATGTTTTGCACTTTTACCCTAAAAATGTATTTAAAGATTGTCAGTCCCTTTTGCAAGCTTAAAATTTGAAATTGTCAATCACGATCGTAAAATGAAGAAAGTGTCATTCAAGACCATTTCTAAGAATATAGCATGTTGAAGCTTTCTGTATATGTAAAAAAATTCAGCCGTTAAATTTCAAACCGACTTTTTTCGTACTACGAAAAAAGTATTAGTCTTTGTTACAGTATCTATGTGGTTATTATGCGTGTGTGAAATCCTAATTTTATGAGTAACTACCATACTTTGGAAATGATTCCTTCCATAGAGCAATTTTTTTCATAATGCGTTTTATAATTTAATAAACAGATTAATCAATAAAGCATATATTTCAACACAAACTGCTAAGAGCCTGGGGTAAAGACTATCAATCAGACGTTGTTTACGTGCATTATTTGAATCTTACACTACGTATCAGTTTCAAATTGTGAATATAGAGCTTGCTAACACTTCTTTATATGTCTTGCCAATGTTTCGATGGTTTTGTGGTGTTCTGAAAAAGGGACTGGCTGTCTTTAAACAACAAACGATTTGATCAATCGCCTTAATCTTACCATCACCCCATCCAATCCCCTCGGATGGATTTTCTTCAGCATGCATAGATGTGTGTACTTGTAAATCTGTTTGGTTTGATTTTGTGGAGTGCTTGTGTGTATGTTCAATGAAGTGATATTATACATCTAATTAGTGCGCGTGTTTACAATTGTGCTAACTTCAAAAGTCGGTGTTGGTTTGTGAAATCCCAAAGAGAATCAACTCTTTGTCAAGTTGTGTTCTTCACTACATGTACAACAACAAAAAATACACTTCACCTTTTAAATGTAGCACTGATGAATTGTGCGAATGGCATATAGTCCTACAGAATAAAAATAAAGCCAACGTTTCACGACTGAATTGTCCATGGCAAGTAAACCAGAAAATACGTGAACATTGTATTACTTTAGTTTCGGACATACAGTAACTTCACAAACCAACGCTGAATCTTGAGTTGATCCCTCCTAAAAGTATATTTCTGCGTGTGGCACTGTGTACATGTATGATAAACCCTTCCCTTCCCAGGCCCCCAAAAGGTCACGACCCTCCAACCGGTAGACACATTGTAAAATGTAGGTATCGCCAGAGGCATTAAAGTGTTTGCGTGGGTGCTTAAATGCTTATGCTTATCTTTATCAAAATGTTGTTTTACGAGGGTGGCACATAGCTACATTGTTATCACTATTACAATATTGTTAAAGATTTGTTTCTCTGATTTAAGCTCGTAGTTATTCATTCCTTAGGTTCTTTTATTCCAAAGATTCGGATACTCCGTAAGTTCATTTAATCAGAAGATTCTTTAATCTAAAACTTAATAAGGGTGCGTAATCCTGATAAAGAATCAAATTGATTTTAAAATATATATTTGTTCGGATATACGAATCCTATTTCACTTTCGGATTATCGGACGTATTTAATTTTCGGAAAACAAACCTGCAGATAAATGCTGTAAATACCTAAACAAGCAAACCCTATTTCATTTTTTGGATTAATGAACCCTCATGTATACAGACAGTGTGTGTGTTCAGAATAGCGAGCCTTTGGAATAAAGAGCATCTCTCGTTTCTCTAGAGTATCTTCTAGGGGGTATCACAAACCTGTTCGTTAGCTAAGAACGACTTTACTCACGGCTGTCTAACTGTTTTTGTGCTAAATATAAATGATTATCGATTATTTTGATTCCCATCAGCTAAAGTTGAAATCTGATCTTTTTAAATTACAATTTTTGTTGTTAACAAGCGTATGAATACAAAGTTTATGATTTGTCAAATTTGATTAGGATTGTTGGAAATTAGCTCCCACTACGTTAAATCATGGAACACATTTGAGTCTCTGATTTGGCACAAGAAGAGGTAGCTTGGTGACCCCCCCCCCCCCCCCCCCCCTTATTGCTCGTGTGCGTGTGTGTTTTAGGGGGATTTGGAGAAATGATATAGTGAGTCCAATGAAACACGGGATATTTGCACGAAACACATTTCTCATAAATATTTTCTTCAAGAAAGAAAATTGTAGCCGAAAAGTTGTTAACTTACCATGCGAGAATGTACTTCAGCAAGGATCGTATATTATTCCTCAAGTTCTTGCTCTGTTTGAAAATACAAATGAAAACACAAATACAATGAAAATCAGTAATATGAGTCTCCAAAAAAAAAACCCACGACAGACTGTACATGTCCTTGTTTCAAATTAATTAACCGATAAGGTTACGCATTGAGCATGTTGAGCACGTAACGTCGGTTAAATAAGAAGTAAATCCCATGTATTGATCGTAGGTCCTTTGGTATCTGTGACACAGTCAAAAGTATATAAGTTATATTTCTGTCTCATCAGACATGTTAGACTTTTTTGTTAGAATCTGTGAACTGAAGCAAAGCTTAAGTTGAATTGTAATAATCAATAACCGCATGTAAGTATTCCTACAAAATTTTAATTTGTCACACGTTCGACGAAATATGAGCACATACCTGTATTACACTGAAGCAAAAGAGTCATCACCAGCTCGTCATAACAAAAACACCCGGCGTTTTACTTTTTACACGATGCGTAGTAAGAATTTCTGAGAAAGAATTCTACACTCGACCTATCTCGTCAAAAGCTTTTGATGATCTGGGGGAAATTATTTGCATTTCCGATAATCTACATTTTTATGTCAAACTATGATGGAATTGTCCACTCACAAAAATAACAAACATGAAGTGATTGGCTTATTTTCATGTTGGCTCTGTGTGTATTGTAAGTCTCGTGACAAATATTCTCAGTAATTGATTCCACAGTCCAGAACCTTATCGGATTTTGTATCACAATTATCACAAGATAAAGACCCTGGCAAATTGCCAACACGTTATGATCATAATACTGATCAACTCGTGATCATTTGATCCGATATTCATTATCAAGTCACAAGACACGTCGAGTTCAACCCTCACCTACTCACTTTTTGTGAACTCTTCATGGACCAGACAAAATGTGGCTCTAATCTGGTGCGCATTAAATGGTCAAAAACGCATCGATAGCTCATAAAGAGTTAAATTATCGGTTACAGTTCGATATTCTGAAGGTTCGTTTATTCAGAAGGTTCGTTATTCAGAAGGTTCGTTATTCCGAAGGTTCGTAATTCCGAAACACGTAAATTGCCTATACCTCAATGCTCGTTAGTCCGAAAACGAAAAAGGGTTCGTTAATCCGAGCATTTGTCGCGTAACGTTCGGAATAACGAACCTTCGGAATAACGAGTGCTTCCCAAATTACCTGCCGTACGATAGTTGATATGTAAAATAAAATAAAGTCAAACATATTTCATTAAGTTACGGTCAAGTGTAAAAATACCATAAAAGCTATATGAATACTCTCCTGGCCAGGGAGTACCAAAATGAAAGAAAATCAGGCAGCCAAATCCTCACTCGTTATCAGCAGTCAGGGTGCAGTAGAAACGATTGTTAGAAATTAAATTAGTTTCTACATCAGAGGTAAACGGTAAACGTAAAACGTCCGATTAATGGCGCACGAAGAGTTGAAATATTTGGTGACGGTAGCTGATATCTAAAATAAGATATAGTCGATATTTTGCATGAAATTGTGGTAAAGCAACATAATGGGTGATGAATGAAGATGAACAGCGCAATTGCGAATTTGACGCGCATTCATCATGACGTTGATTACGAGCCCCGCGTTAAATGCCCAATTGGTTGACTGTTGATTTTGTGCGTTAATATGTATTTCATTTCGTTTGTTGTTTTTCTTTGTCTTTTATGTTCTTGATTTGGTAAATTACACATGCATGAGGTCATCTTCATTATTGTTATTTTGTTGTTTTAGGGGGGCGGATAATGTCCCAGTGTCATCCACTTTCCCACAGGTTGTATTATCCCCCCCCCCCCCCCCCCCGCCCCGCCGCCATTTCCACGACATCACAGCTAGGTCTATAATACTCATAGACTCATGAAATAAACAAACGGGAGACCGGAGACATCATCACGTGATCGCATGATGTCTACAGTTAGACCAAAATAAGATTAGATAAGTAAATCAAATAGATAGGAATCAAATATGTCGTTGAAAAGTTACCAACATTTCTAAGTTTGCTATTTTATTACTTGAATATAACCTTTTTTGTGCCAGATTAACTGCTGCGCTGTTGGATTTAGGCATGTTACTTGGGCATCAATGCATCAATGCGGCAGAGATGGTAGTGATAACCGTGGGCCAGTGTCTCGCTCAAACAGGGAGTGCAAGGTTCAAGATCGTAAAATCCTTAACTTTATGATATGATTCAGACCCATCTTGAACCCTTGTGAGATAACGCATTATAGGCATGATAGGATAAAGATTAGGCTGCAATCAACATAATTTTACACGGTAGTAATGCCATGGGACAGTCAATGTTCAAAGTTCTTACATCAGCCCACAATCCACAAGTCATTTTTTTGCGCGATGGTACATAAACTTTGGCTAAAGGGCAACACGCATGTGATAAAAAATTTTATTCACTAGGGCCTACTGTCCGATAATACTAGGCCTACTCGCATATCAAGGGCACGAAGAGTTCACCCGTCCTTCAGATATATAGTGCGCCATTGTGATTACTGTAATACAAGTATTTATAATACTGTAGGCATAGGAAAGTGCCATTATCACAATCCATACAATTATATTGCAAAAAAAATTAACAGAGGAAAAATGAGTAGCCCAACCGCAAATTTCCACACATTCTTGTGCAATGAGCCAACAGATAAGACGGAGTAAAAAAAAAGTGTTTCTCGCCGGTACATTAACCCCTCCCCACATCGAAATGTTGGCTAAGTGCCAATGTGCCACGCATCATACCGTACATCTTATAACACTGTGTAATGACGGTCCTACTAAAAGCCACCAAGAGCAGCTAAAAGACAGCCAAGAGCAACAATATTTAAGAAAAGCCAAGAGCGTAGCCAAAATTAGCGTAGAAGATGTCAAGATCAGCAAAAGACACAAGGAGACACAGAAAACACACCGTAAACATCTGCAAGATTCTTAAAATGATTTTTCTGTGAATTGCATCGGTATTTTAGAAGAATTTCCCGTGAAACCGTAAAATCTCTTTGCGGCCTCTGCGCGGCGATACCTAACGATAGCTGTAACGATCACTCTTGGCTGCCTGTTGGATATGCTCTTCGCGGCCTTTATAGGACCCTATGATGATATGGAAATCTCACTTTGACACTGTGATCACGATCAAGCGATGATTTTTAGGTATTTTTGCACTAGTGATAAACACCATTCCCATGGAATCTGGTAGAGAAGCGCTAAGTAATGGCAGCTACATGTGGGGCGAATATTAGGGGAAAATCCCCCAAAAGGAAATTCTTTTCCCACAATGTACAATAATGTTATCGCTAATTGTGTTCAATCTGCTCTACCCAATTACTCGTTAAGATATTCATCCAAGACGTCGTTTATTTGTATACACAATCCCCATAATGTAGATCATGCATCTTTTCCCTAAAAAACGTGTTCTGCCAGATGACTGGAAAAAAACATCTTTGCTAGCTTTTATTTTAAACGTTGACTTTATACTGCGAGACCACGCCTACTCTATTTCCATTTAATGGAGGCATGTTCCCGCGGTCTTGACCGTGGGAACACCCATCTATTGCTAAGCACTCAAAAGTCAAAATATTCGTGGTGATATCAGGTGAGATAGTCAAAAGTCACAATATTCGTTTGTGATAACACTGAGGTGAGATAGCATACACGCATAGTCGTAGTTCATAATCATGCTGTACATGTGTTATCGTTGTATAGCATCAGTTTGTTAATTTATTGCTCAGCCATGCAAATACAATTATTAGATTTGTGTCAACGTTGGATAACTGCCAACTCGATATGGCAAATCAAAATTAATAAAAAAGGCCTTAGTAATCAATAACAGATAAACAGATACAATTTCCACGAAATGAATTATTGTGGAACGGAATGAGCTCCTAAAAAGCTGGGGACGGGTATGCGGCAAGGGGAAGTGGTGGGGGGGGGGGGGGGGGAGGGAGACGCCGATTTTCTTCCATCATCTTTTTTTTCGCAGCATAGCTGATGGATTCATCTTGGACAGGACGTGTGCAGCTAGTACAGAAACAGGAGCAAAGTGTCATGCATCCAGACCCGCTTAACTCTTTCATGTCCTTGTGTGTAAATCATTCACTTGTAACCATGGCAACGCACTCAAATCCCATAAACTACAATGTTGGCTGGCACTGAAAGGGTTTATAAGGGCTCTCTCTTTGCACCATTGAGGCATTCTTGCGTTTGTAATGCACACCCTCTCCATAGTACAGTATGGAGTCTGGCAGAGAGAGAGTTAACCATGTTAACTGTTACGTGCTTCGCTGCTCCTGAAAGATCAGACTAAACTCTCTCATTAACGTTGACGTACAAAATATGAAGTAAAGCCCATAGGGTCTTCAAAACCCAGTAATAAATCAATTTATTGATTATGGGTTAATTATTAGCCAACGAGGAAGACGTTTCTTGATCTATTCATACATATGATAGCACAGTCAACAACCGTCATGGATAGTTTTATGTTGTGAGCCGCGGCTGCTTTAAGTAAACACTAACACTAGTATACATGGTATAGGTGGCGTATATGAACTGGGCTTTACACATTCCTCGTCACAGTCACATTCACAGTAAAAACTCTCCGTGGTCTAGTATGCTTCCCATACACTCATGTTTACACGAAAACGAACATACGAATATGGTAATGAACACATATCATGTTGGAATGACTGGCATGTATACTAATAGGCCTTCATTACCCTCTCATACATACAGCATATATATTCAGATCGCCGAGAAAGTGATAGTTCGTCTCATTGCCTGAAACCAAAAGTTGATTATTTGCTTTATATTCCACATCTGAAACCAACTCATACATATTCAAAGCCTCAATTACCTGTACCTATACATATTAAGCCCCGTATACCATTACCGTGCTGGTTTCATGACCTTGCGAGAGTAATGCTATTTGAAGCCACAATAAAGACACTACCGGTATACTACGCCATAGGCCCGTGTACTACATTTTAGAATCCAAATTTTACAATCATAATCGATGCCGTCACCAGCTTTTTTTTTTTTAAGGGGATGCCTTTTTGGGGAAAAAAGACAAAACTGTTCAAGTTCATCAGTCAGTCTATAGATTATGCTGATGATTATGGACTATGGTGAATATCATACCGACATAGTATCAGGGACCTTCTCGAACAGGGACCACTACCACAATGTTATGACATCAGCAGCTAATTCCCAATAGTCTGAGCCAGCACAGCTCACTGATTACGAGTTGGTGAACATGGACCTCATATTACTACAGCCCTTGCATCCTCAACAAAACAACAACAAAGCTGTTCATTCTGTTGTCCGTGCAGACATGATAACTTCAGTGCTCTCAACATGCAGTTTTATTTGCGATATTCTCATTCCGGCTGGCATTTGTAAATAAAGGAGATGTTGATGTGTCAAGGGGTGCAGGAATGTGCTACTGCCACTGCATTTTTATCATCGTGACGCACAACATAGAAATAACACAAATCTTTATCTTCAAGAAAAGAGGTCAATACTTTCGTAAGGGTATCTGTCTGTGATGTCGTAATGTTTATCAAAGCCAGTGCATTATATAATTTCATAATATCAGGGTTTTATGTAGCGCTCACTAAATAATACAGGACTGGAAGATAAAAACACGTTTCTTAGGCATGAAAGTGTAGGTATGTATTTCCAAAGTAGACTCCAAAAGTTTGTGGCAACCTATAGAATTAATAGAAAATCATACAAAACATTGCATTCTGCATTCAAATTTATTGATACTAATTTGACTATGGCAGTTCCATTACATCACAGAAGCATGTTTACAACCAGTTTTGAGTGCACAAAAATGTGATATTTCACTCAGAAGTTAGTCAATAAGTTAAGGAACAATCTTGCCTAATTATTTTGCCCGAAATCTCTTCAATAAAGAGTTATGCTAGTTTGCTTAGGAGGGACTTACTTTTTTTGTTGTGTTTAGTTTGAAAATTTTGAAACATTGAATGAACATGATATTTTGTTTTCAAGCAGAGAAATAGATGCATAGGTGCACCCAACCATGTATATTTTGAAATCAGGGGTAATTTCAGAGAGTTTCGCAAACAAAGTAAAAGTAAAACAATCAGTAATTTCTCAGGTCCAAAAGGTTATTTTTGACATCAATTAGCATAAAATGATAACAAATTTTATTAACTAATAAGTGTTAGTCGTCCGCATTGTTGAAAAGAGTGAAAATGTGGTCATCTACTCCACATTGTCGCAGTTCGTGCATTTTTTTAAAGATAAATTTTCATTATTTTCTGTCAAATCAATTGAACAAATCATTATTAATGAAACTTAATATACTGTACATTGATATATTGCATTAAACATAAGTTGCAATAGTTATATAAAACAAGAAGTAAAAAGAACATTTTCATATATTGTTTACAAAACCTTATTGTACAAACGAGAATGTTGAGAGAAAAGTTTTGTCCTTTTATTCTCCCATCCCCTTCCCCGCAATGGAACATGGCACCGATTGCATGCTAAGATATCGAAATTTTGAATCCGACAAAATATCGTCAAACGTGCGTTGATGTATGGAAGCGATTACAGATTTTTGGATCGAGTTCCTCCAGTTCTCGTGCGTGAAAAATACTCCCCTCAGTTGAACAGCTTAAAGGTTGCCTAGCGTTTAGCAAGGAGTTTGAGGTGACCTTATAATATAGAAAGCCACCCAGGGTGCTAAACTTATATCGACGTCACAGTCGTACACTCTCTATAGCAAGCTCTCATCACAAACACCCTGCTCCTCGTCCGAATCATCGTGACACGCGGTTCTCACATCCGGGCTATCGTCCGCCCCCCGATCCCGGATGTACAGAGAGTTCTCCTTTGTCTCCTTCCAACAGGAACACTTCGTGACATACACCATAAATATTGCTGCGGCGTACACTCCAGCTCCGACGACGAAGAACGGGATGTCGTACGACCCAGTGGCGTCATACAGCGTCCCTTAAACGACAAAGGAGAATGGAATACTTAACCCTTTGAGTGTTAAAGCTGCTGTTTTATGGGAATAGCGTGAATTACTTGAGAAAAATATCACATGTGGCATATTTCATAAATGTGTGTGTCCCACTCGTGTCTTTTGGCACATTTTTTTATATAACATAATACGCACAGATTACATATGTTGTCATGAATACAGTTAAAATGAATTATTGAGACATTATGTGGAGGTGTGGTCATGGTGGTGGTGAAGTGGTTGTGTGCTGTGAAGATCTCAAGGTCCCAGGTTCAAGCCCACCCATGTCCTTTAGCAAGATACTTTATCCACCCAGGAGCAGTGTATATGGATACCTGGTAGGATGTGGACGATTATGTGATTGATCTATCGGGCAAGGAATGCTCCCAGGGTGTGGAGATGGTGCACATAGCCTCGCTTAAAATGTTCGGGTATCCAGCGACCTGGCTATATTTAAAACACCCCTATCAAAAGGGAAATTATCCTACACCATAAAAATAGACATTTAAAGAAAAAAATAATGTGTGCTTCGATTCCAGATTTGTTATGATTATTTGGGTGAAGATGATATTGACTTGCAACTTCGTCGGCTAGACGTTATTCATGCTATTGTGCACATAATGTATTTCAATACAATGATAAAGATGTTACAAGCCCATTCTGGAGCATTCTATCCTTCCTACTGGGTTTAATGCAAAAAAAATCCAATTCCTAATTAAAATTACCCCTAATCGCCATTTTACTATTTTTATTGTGTAATAATCATTAACTACATAGCAAAAAACCCACCAAAAAACATTTACCGGCAGCAGTTCGGAGATAGGGTTACCATGTCGGATATATTTACATTTGGAGTAATTAGTGATTAAATCACAAATTCTCAAAATGTTCGGCCCCAAACATTTTGAGGACTTGTGATTTTATCACTTCCAGCAAGTTTCTAAAATGGGCAATACATGAATATAAGACCATTGGTCAGAAAATTGCTCACGATCACCCTTTTAAAGTTTTTTGCCTCCCAGTGCAGTATGTTCCCTTTAAGAGTAATGTAACCCCCCCCACCCCCCCTCTCCCCCATAACTCTTGTCAAGGGCGGAAATCGCTCCTCGTGTTTTTCCTCAAGAAGTCGCTGAGCGGGGAGGGGGGGGGGGGGTAGTGATGGATTTTTTTTTTTTGTTTGTTTGTGGGGGGTGTTTTTTTCCATAATTTTTCAATCCCAGCCCCTTCTCATAAAGTGCTCTCAGT
>OZ022585.1:21999756-22050009 GCA_963669155.1 Arbacia lixula
AAGGCAAAAATGTCACTTTTCAAAAGTCACAAGGGTAACTGTTTCTGCCGTTTTAACAATATATTTTGGCATTTATTGTGCGATTTTCAAAGCATTTTCACTCAACCATGGCGCGAAAATGACTTCTTATGTTTACAAAACATGTCATGTTACATCTTTGTCAAAATATCCATTTTTTTATAATTTCACCAAAATAAGAGGTTTTTAAAAGTTTCAAACTCAAGAGGGATGAGTATTTCTTAAACAGTGCTCACTCAACAAGAACAATGGGTTGAGTGTCGGGATAGGTGTAAGTGGATCGAGCGATAGGTGATAAACATTGACAGGACATAAATTATGCATCAGAAATGAAATTAATCAAAAATTTATATAACAGAATCCCTAAATTATCCTTGTGACTTTTTGAAAAGTGACATTTTTGCCTTTAAAATTTGCCCACATAGTATATACATCATAGTATAAATCAAATCATACAAATCAGCATCGTTTGGGTCTGCAACCTTTAAATCATATCCGACTTGACTCTGCTTAGATTGGAAACTACATTGGCAGAAAAAAAGACGCAGACCTGACGTACGACTCACATTTTCGAATTTCATCCTATATAAAATTTATGCTTAATCATGCTGTATCTTCTTTTTAATGGACCAAAATGGTAATGTTTATGGGAGAACAATCATGGCAGAAAAATCTACTTCAATTCAATGTTAAACATTCATTTCCATTAAGCATAATAACATCTTCGTAAGCCCCCCCCCCCCAAAAAAAAAAAAAAAAAAAAAAAAAAATCCCCGATCCAACTTTCTCTTATTTTTACTTTTTCAGAAGAATAAATAAGTGGATTTCAACCAAATTTGATAGGAATGATCCATGGGCAATATGGACCTTACGTTCTTAAAATGGTGGTACTCAAATGGCAAGGGGCGGGGTGTTTGGGTAGCGCCCCAAATGGCCCCAGGGGGCAAATTCCATTTATTATTTTCTTGAAAGTAGACCTAAGGTTTTAAAAATGGGATACAAATCTAAAAAATTAATGTTACATTTCATTTAAACTCGACAGATTATTCTCAGGCAATGGGGAAAATGTGTTGCAATGGGGATCTCGTCTGACATGAAATAGCCCCCCTCCCCCCGCCCCCCCCCCCTTCTTTCCTCCTCGCCCATCACCTCAGAAATGCGCCTTGCGGTCCAAAATATCAAGAAAAAAGGAGTATTTTGTTAAGTGTATCCAAACTGTACAGTAACCAAGGATAAAGGATAAAGGATAAACGTACATATGTAGTGGCGTACTCATTTGATGAGGGGACAAGGAAGACCCCCCCCCCCCCCCCACCCTCGAAAAAAACATGGCGCCTTACATTTTGATTATTCTCTTGTTATCATGGGGGAACTTCGTTCCCTCCCTCAGTGCGTGTATTAATATTTCAAGGGTTTTTTCTTTCGTTCTTTTAACTTTATTTCTACAAGCACCAAATTTTGAACATATGTTTAAAACACTATTTGGAACGGTATGAGATATCAGTTTGGGCCATCCATAATGTTTTCAAGGTCGCCATTCTTCAGTATAGACGCCATAAAACTTGTTTATAACAATACATTGGAAAGGCAACAGTGAAAAATCAATCGCTAGTGCTCAAAATATGAAAGAACGGTGGTGCAAATACTATTTCCATATAAAATAAATACATGTATAATGGGAAATATAAACAAACTAAATGTAGTCAATCAGTTTTCAAAATGGCCACTAAAATTTGAATAAACAGAACTCAAATTGTCACATCACTAAATGATGTATGATAGTTTTGATTCTGAAAAGGCTAGATAGAATAGAAATTCGTAAACAAAATCAGTGCCAACGGGAAGATATGCGCTAATTACTTAGCTTTGAAACATTGTGTATGTTGAATTAAGTGATACAAATAAATGCTGTTATTTCTTTGATAGATTCATGGTGATATACTTTTCATACAATGCAAAGTCATGTTCATCTTCAGGAGCTGCCCAGTCCTTCCTCTGTATAAACTGTTGGTCCGTCGCCTTACCATATACCATACTACGTGGTTGGGTACATGGTATGGCGATGGACCAGGAGTTCTGACAGACATTCCCAGCCATTGTATGAACATAGTCACCAGTCCTGAGGCCTTTAAAACTAATTTCATGTGGGTTTTAAAAAGGCTCCAAGACAGCAAGATGCAAGTGCAAAAATGCAGAGCTTGCATATGCAGCCCTTTGTTCATGTGAAGGAGAATGTTCATCATAAATGCTAAAAATATTTATATTTTTTTTATTCTCATTGGAAAATCATCACAAACAATATATATCTGATTGAAATTAATGCTTTGAGAGCCATGGACAATCAAATTATGGGTGATTTTCAGACATCAATTAAATGTTTTGTACGGATCGGTTACAACTTATATCATCTCATAATGTAGTTAAGACTTCGACTAAAATGTACATTTGATATTTTAGATTTTAAAGTCATGTTCTTTTTTTCTAGATAATGCTTGCAAGATGGACAGAAAGATCTGTGATAAAACATCAAAATCCATTTTTTTTAAAACCAAATATTGAAATCATAACCATATATCTTATATCATGTTATATTTTTGGGCCATATAATGTTTTGGGGTTGTTTTTCAAGGCCACTCTTTGTTCTTTTGTCACTATACATTACCAATAATCTCTTTTCTTATCCATGCCCTCACTATGAACATATCTCGATCAAATGAAACAAATTGGAGGGAATTAAGATTAATATATTAGATTGACTGCCATCTTGGAAAATGGCGCCTCAAGATAAAAATTCTTTATTGCTTCTATATCATAAAATTGCCTAATTTATGATTCGAAACCTATGTACAAATTTCATTCTTGTAGGTTATAATAAAACAGAATACACCCGTATAGCTAAAAGCATTGCGTTGGCAGACACTTTGGACGCTTACTTGAAAATGGCATCTTAAGGACACATGTTTAAAGGTATCCCGTCCCTTTGCGGACCTAATTCTGAAAGCCCTGACATTGTCATCATTTGGGAGAGAGTGACTATATAACCCTTCCCTGGAAGCGACAAAGCGTGATATTCGGTTTTGAGAAAATAATCCTCGGCAATTGATCGTACCACGAACAAAGTAAAATCTAAGTGAAAACTAATTAGATTTTCACTTATCCTACGGGAGTTATAGTACCTCTGACCTTAGAATTTCACACTTAGTATCCCAAAGATACGTGCTAAGTTATGTGCAAACTTTGATGAAGTTTGCAGATAAAAAGGGACGCGCCATCTTTAAGTGCCTCTATATCTAATTTTGTTGAATTCATAATCATTAACCTATGTACCAAATTTAGTGCTTGTACGTAAAAATAGAACAGAATAAAGCTAAATACATGGCTTTAGCAGCCATTTTGGACGCCTTCTTGGATCCTCCTTGTCTCCTCATCAGATGAGTACAGTTTGGATACATTCGAGAAAACATTCCTTTTTTTCTTAAAATGTTGAACCGAAAGGAACACTTCAGAGGTGGTGGGGGAGGGGATGGGCTGTAGCTAGTTAATGTCAGATGGATTCCCTATTTGTACCAAATCTTTCCCATTGTCAGAGAAAAATGGGGGGGGGGGCTTCCCCCCCCCCCCCCGCCCCTCGCTATTTGCTTACCACCATGTGAAGAACTTAAGGTCCCTAATACCTAATGATGATTGTTATCATGTTTGATTAAAATTCCGTTGTTCAACCTTCTGAAAAAGTCAAGAATAAGGGGAAGTTGCCCAATGGGGCATTTTTTTTTGTGGGGGGATACCCCTCCCAGGTCCTTGCCATTTATGTACCCCCATTCTAACAACTTAAGGTCCCTAGTACCTAACGATGGTTCCAGTTATTAATTCTTGAGAAAAAGTATTAAAAAATATTTAAAAAATGTTTCTCCCTGGGGCGTTTTGGGGGCTACCCCCCTTCCCCGGCCAGCCTCTTGCCGCTTGTGCACCCCAAGTTTAACAACTAACGATCCCTATTATCTTAGGATGATTCCTATCAAGTTTGGTTAAAATCCAGATATAAATGTCCCAAAATAAGAGAAAAATGACCCAGGGGGCGTTTAGGTTATCTTCCGGCCCCCTTGCCACTTATGACCACACATTTTAACAAGGTAAGGTCCCTATTACCAAAGGAGGATTTCTATCAAAGTTTCTTCTTTTTGAAAATATTTTGAGATGCCTCTATATCTAATATTGTTCTAAATGTGCTTTGAAACATGTGTACCAAATTTGGTGCTTGTAGACAAAAGTGCACAATTAATCTCATATTTATCGCTTAACCACCCCACTAGTACGTCCACACCTGTATAAACATGAAAGGCCGAGTGCATGCTCTATTAATATTCAAAGTAGCCTTTGATCACGGCCTTAAGGCTTAATGATTTCCTCCGTCAGCGCAATACCCCACTAGCGCCTGGAACGAGACTAACCGCGCTTACCCCAGTGACAGGCGAGGGGTGAACGGAAGATCTATCGGAGCGCCATAGTTCCGTGGATACAACTGCTGATACAACTGAGGGACAACCCACACCCACAGTGCCTTGTCAAAAGGCTATATCGACTCTCGTACAGCATCTTTATGTACAGTTAATACTGCCAGTGATTCGAAGATGTGGAGGTGGTGCTAAAAGAAATAGCGCATTAAAAATGGTTCCTCACTTCAATTAGATATTAACTTGTGGAAACAAAAAAGAAATATAAAGAAATATAAAGAAAAAAAAGAACAATAATTCCTAAAGAACTAGTATCATTAAAGGCGTTAGTCAATATATATTATTAATATATTATCAAGTTGCACAATCTTTTGTGTAAAAAAAGATTCAACACCACCGTCATCTCCGACAACCTCGAGCTGAAAACCGACGATAATGAGCTCCAGGACGAAGCCTCTTCGAACTCGTGTAACAAAAGATTGTGCAACTTGATAATATATTGATAATATATATTGACTAACGCCTTTAATGACACTAGTTCTTTAGGAATTATCTTTCTTTTTCTTTTTCTTTATATTTCGTTATATCTTAAGCCTGTCACCGAACCAGAAGAAATTAAAATAATCAAAAGTTTTCGTAACGTTAAAAATCCCGGATATGACAACATATCTGTTGATATTGCAAAACCTTCTTTCCTTCCATTATTTTCCAATGTACTCGAGAGAGTTGTTTACAATCGTATCTACAATTTCATGGTGTGTAAAATCTCCTTTGTTCCAACCAATACGGATTTAGAACGAATTGCTCTACCGAATTTGCTTTAATCAACCTTCATGATAAAATCCTGAATTGTGTCTGAATAGGCATGCAATAGCTATTTTTATGGATTTATCGATTAGATACCCTGTCGCATACAATACTATTAGCAAAATTGCGTTATTACGGGATTCGGGGCATACCACTTCTTTGGTTTCAAGGCTATCTAGCTGACAGAAAATAATACACTGTGTATAACTCACATACTTCTGATTTTATGTTTCTTACACCTGGTGTACCACAGGGTACACTACTTGGTCCTTTATTGTTTCTAATGTTTCTAATATCAATGATATGATAAATTCCCCACATCCTTGTGACTACGTTCTTTTTGCAGTCGACACTGCTTTAGTTGCCTCTGAGGAAAGCATTTACATTTTGATGAATAAAGTGAATGTTCATTTAATGCATGTTCACAATTAGCTTTTGTGCAATAGATTATCTCTAAACATTGTAAAAACTCCATTAGTTGTTTTCAAACATAGGCAAGACCTAAATACTTGTTATAATGATAATCCCTTATACATCAACAACATTAGAATTAAGCAATGTTCTGTGGTTACATATCTTGGACTGCTTGTAGACATGTATTTATGTTGAGATTTACATATAAACTTTGTTTGCTGAAAAATACCACGTAACATTGGTATCATGAATAATCTGAAACTCACGATTCCACGTAAATTCTTGTTAATGATGTACAATGCATTCATAGTGCCTCACAACGCTAATTGCAATGTGTTATGGGGTTCGTTGCATCCTTCTAAATTAGTCAGACCTCATCGTTTATACAGAACAGAATCCTCCGTATTATGTGCCAGTTCTCATTACCTTGAATCAGAGAGGTGTAAGGAAGTACGTGGATAAACATCGCTTTGAACAAGGTTTATGACTAGCAGCTGCTCTCAACAATATGATGCGTGCGCGATTGCGTCACGTTCACCTGGATTTCATAATAGGTCATACGCATTCCTATACATGCATACATTTCAGCTTTCGCTGCTGAACTTTTAATTTTGTCACTAAGTGCTTCTTACGTAGTTAACAAGCACGAGCGAATACGAAATTTGATATTTTCTTAGATGAAAATACTATCTTGGCCGCGGTTGGCCACGTTTTTCATGTTACTTGTCCGAAAGGAAAATATCTGAAAGTAACGTTTCATGCAATTTTGTAAGCAGGTATGATGCGGAACATTGTGAAATTGAGACTTTTATACTGCAACTTGATATCACGTTTAGAGCCCCTTTTCCATATTGTAACACTATTCCTCGATTGAATCTTTACTGATGCATCGTAGGTATTACATGTCACAAATGCGCAAGCATATGGGGTGAGGATATTTCCCCAAATTCTTCTGCGCATCCGTTTTTTTTAAACGTTAAATGCAAGCAAAACTCATCCAGAGAATCGGCGGCATTGAACATCGAGATCAAAGAGAAAATCTTTGTGAAGGGTTCTTTTGTGACAAAAAGGAGAGTACAATGAATCTACATTAATTAAACGGCTGATGTTTATCCATGTGCTTAAACATCCTTGCTTGAATCTTCGTTACCCCTGTTCGAACGTTGCTTAATGTTTTTTATATAAATACGATGCAAATTGCCTGTTTAATGCGTAGATACTTGTCAAACCTAATATCTCATGCACATGTTTTCATTGAATGTTGAAATTCATCAGTACAATACCCTTCAACCTGTTAAATTCCACATGTGGAAAGTTATACACAAAATACTCTTTCCAAATCAGCCCGTTGTTTAGTTCCAGTAACCTAGAATTCATTACCAGCCCACATTCAGAATGCTTAGTTTCGTAATTCTTTTAAAATCAACTTGTAAACAGTGTCAAAATAAAATGTAAGCCAAATTACAAAAGTTAACTGACTGGTAATGGAAGCCACGTTGCTCAGTAATGTGTTTCTTTTGACCGAGTTAATTCGACTCATCTTCTAAAATCCCTTATACCATATGTTTTATAATACAAGTAACCTAGGCTCTGTGGCGCACTGGATGCATCGCATTCTTAATTCTTTTGTCTATCCTTTTCGCAGCTAGGAGCCGTGCCTAATTTATTGTTACCCGCGTTTTTTCGGTTTGCCTGATTTTGCCCTAAGGGTATTATGTAATAGTAAGTGACGTGAGCACATATGGGAGAACATGATTGGTAGGGTTTGTTTGGGTATGATAGAAGGAGGGTCCGAGAGTACATGAGTTTGAGGGAGTGGTGTGAGAAGCTATTTTGTCTGATTGACGAAAGACCTGTTTTGTCACCCACGGGGAGGAGTCCTGTGTGCGGGAGAGAGTCGGGGAAGTCTGGGGACTTGCTGCATGAGAGTGAGTGTATCCGCCCCAACTCTAGCTGCCACTGTTTCTGCTGTCATGAGCGGGAAGTGCAGACGGCCGTCGTGTGGACACAAATTTCTCCGGGAGGCAGGCAACAGGGTCTTCAATTCTTCAAAATAACTGTAAGTCTGAAACATGCCAGTTTGCGGGGGGTTTCTACAACTGTTTAATTTCTGTATAGACAAGTCTTTCAGATTGAAGTTTGGCTTTCTAAAAATCAGTGCTTTCAACTAAAGTGAACATTTTAAATGCAAGCAATTTCTGACACGAAAATTACCATTTCAAATTGAATGATTTCTTCTAGTTCGGAAACTGAACGTATGTATTTTTCAGCAAAAACTGAAATGTGTTTAATTAGTAGTCAAATGTCATAAACGCCCTCTTTTGGAAAGTAACAAAAGTCAGCCATTTTATGTCAGCCATGTCGAACTCTGAGGAAGCCTATATTGTTGGGTATTTCTCATTGATGGGTACCACCGTGTATTTATGGCATATATTTATATTGGGATGAAAATGAGAACTACTATAGCGTGGCTATATGTTTTGATAATCAATGGTTTATGCAACTTCCGCATGTTGTTAACCAGCGGTCATAATGGTTGCTGGTTAAATGGGAGTATCGTACATAGCAGAGGTATGAATAATTCTAGCACTGGACATTATTATGCTAGTAAATGGCTATTATGCTAATTGAAGATATCGAGGAGATATCCGGTGGGGTTTTTTTTGCGCAGTCTATTTGGTAAACCAAATGGTGTGATTATTGTCATTTTAAGATGTCGTGTGCTTTACAAGATATAAGCGTACAAGTTATACTTGGGTTGAATATATATTTATGATGCGGTGTAACTATATTTCAGCCGTAATCAAGGGTTCAGCCATCACGTGCCCTTGCACCCAGACCGGGCGGTGACTGTTCGGTTTCCTGGTCTCCCTCATCGACGTCGCCGAGCATCGAGGATCGCAACTACAACCACCTCAGCTCGGGCATCGACGTCCTACCGTGTAACCTCGACAGCGGGTCTTTTGATGAACTCCGCTTCAAAAATCAACGTTATCGCGATCGCGTCGTCAAGGAAACCGGTTTGTATTGACGATGCACACTGCACTGAACATTATCAACCGGCCATATCCAGGTTTTGATATCTGTACCGAAGATAGTTTGATGTAAACCCATAATTTCATTCATTACTTTCGATATTTATATGACTAGTTTACAGAGTCAATCGGAAAATATTTGATTGTTTATCCATCCTCATTCCTATTTAAAGATTATTGTATTGAGGCAACATTTCACTGTTCAATTCAATTGCTATGTGTATTATTGCGTTTCAATATAATCTGATTATTTCATGCATTCCTTATAATCAAAGTTTCATTTTGAAAGTACATAAACATTAGTTCCGATTTTTATTCTTTATTTATTTTATTTATGAAGAACCCCACAATGTGACAAACAGCATTCCTCCTCTCTAAATACTCTTTACCTGGCACAACATAGAATAAAATAAGTTAACAGCTTTAGCTCCCTGGTGTAATTTAATTTATCTGCATGCTCTTGTTACACAGGTGCACCCAATTTATCTAGCCACTGAGGCTTTTACTGGTAAACCTTTTTCTGCACTGTTTATACTTGACACGTGCTCGTATTGGGCATTCTCATTTGACTCATGCATACTTATTTGTAGTAGAAAATCCACCTCAATGCATATCATGTAATTATACACTGACAATTAAACACATTTTTCCTTGAATGTGTTGAACCTGCAAATATTCGTATTAAACTTTTGATTGTCCTGACCTCAAGACATTATTTAGAGATATTTCGCGATTATATGTTAAAAACTTTCTAAAGAAGATCAATCTTTACACTAGATTTTAAGTGGGAAACTGATCGTATCCCAATGGGCAAGGTATTTTATTCCAATTGCCTAGTCTTTCGGAGGATACTTTAAACCGTCGGTCCCGTGTAAAGGAGAGTCACACCATTGGCACGTTAAAGAACCTGCTTCTCTTTTCATAAAGAGGAGGGAAGTTATCCGTATGAAGTAGTTAACATATTGATTTATTTATGATTTATAATCCTGCTCAAATTCTGTAAATCACAGGGAAACTTGAATTGTATAATCTTTTTAGATGAACTGTTCGACACTTATGTGACACTCAAGTGTTAGTAGTGTCGTTAATTTCTTATAAATCAATCGATCAATCAATCAATCAATCAATCAATCAATCAATCATTGTTTATACTTACATCTCTGCAATACTCATGTTGTGCCACTTTTTATTAATCGTCGCTATTGCCGATCAGTCACTATTTATATTTTCCTATGTTAATATGTTGATATAATACATGTTTCATTGCTGTATATATTTTTAGTTGTTCTAGATTCGATGTACTGGTGGTCAAGACGCGACCCATCGACATCGCCTGGCCCGCCAACGCCAAGGAGATCGCGCGGGAGATCCTGGATTATGTCACGCACGGCGACACACGCCCTCTCCTGGTCCATGCCTTCTCAGTCAGCAGCCACGTGTACGCCGAGATGCTCGACCTGATGGATGCATCAGAGGAAGGAAAAGCGCGCGTCTGCGGAGCGGAGTAGCAGTTAGGCCTATGCATCGGTGCGTTGCCGCATCGTTGATCAGATCCTGTACAGTTGTATTCTCTCCAGGGATAGCTACGAGGGTATCTACCCGCAGGCCGCCAACAACTCCTTTACGCAGTTTGTCATCAAGAGGGTTGCAGAGACCTACTATTGGCTGACCAACAAGTACACCATGGATAGCATCGTCAAGGTGAGCTTGAAGGGTGAACTCTCCCGTCAGCATTGGCGTGAAGATGTGTAGTAAGCTAATGTGGTTTTCAGGGCATGGCAATGTAAGAGTTAAAGGTCCGTCTCATTGGTGGAGATGTCGCAAGGACAGCATAGATAAGTCACAGAGACTTACAGGAGACTTGAAAAAAAAATCAAACACATTCGAATTCACGATGACTTCTCGGAGACCCGTCTAGTCTCGCGGAGACTCGGTCTCAAACAAGCCACATATTTGTAACATTTTACAAGGCATAAACTCAGCAGTAATTTACATCTTGGGGAATCATAATTCATAATGATTCATTAATGTATGAAGGAAAGCGAGAATTCAATAAGAATTTCCAAAGAAACAAAGCAGAGTTTATTAACGGTCCTATTGTTCTGCATTGTCCTTCAGGTGAATGAGATCTTTACTGGCCGCCCGGTCAAGGCGCCCGCCCTGTACCTCTTCTCTCGCGATGACCCGATCGCCACGGCCAAGGAAAACGACAAGTTGGTCGAGCAGTGGCGCAAGCATGTGGAGAGCGACCTTGACGTCAAGTGTTGCAGAGCTCCCCACTTTGCGAAGCATAGCGACGAGTAGGAGGAGAGCATCTACGGATTTATGGGCAAGCTGACACTGCAGCGCTGCCGCACGTTCCAGTTAGTGAAACTCAGCAGTAATTTACATCTTGAGGGAGATAATTAATCCGCGCAGCCAGCTTGACAAATGAACAAGAAATCTCTCCTTCCAGAGATGCCATTATAGGATGGACTTTTGCGAAACTTGACAAAATGGTAAGGGAGAGAGAGAGCCCGCTGAGCGGGCACAACAAATCAACTGTAAATCTTCCCTAAAATAAAGGTCACGATGAATTAACGGATGAGCCTTGGAACGATTTGAAGAGAACGCGCAGAGGGAGCTCAACTAATCAACGCTACATCTCTCCTTAAGGAGAGGTCATTGAAGGGTGGACTTTCCCACAGAGGAACACCGGGGTAACTCCACACATGTCCTATTTAAATATCAGCGACACATCTCTCTCTTGATTAAGCTGCGAGCTTTAGGATTGACTGTTCAGAAATAACCACCAATCTTAAATGTTTACATGCCGAAACTCGCACATCATTATTGAACCAGCGGACTGCATCTCCTTTGGGGTATACTGATGCAGGGGAATAAAAGGTATTTTGTATCCACCCATTGGACAGTCAGTATAGACATGTTCACCGTAGTAGCGGATCATATTCAGATATGCCTAGAACGAGTATTTACCTAACTTGTGACATATGAGTCATAGCTGTATGCGTTATGTCACACAAAGAAGAATGTTTCATTATGTATGTATATTATGAAACTGATATGTGAGCCAAGAATCTGAAGGTTGAGATTTTGTACGTCGTATACTGTGTACAGTTGACTTGAAAGAGTTTGGATCGATGGGCATGGGAAGAAGGATTGTTAAGTTGATAAGCATCCTGACTGACTGGTTTACCATGATATGCAATTGATACCAAGAGCTCAGTACAGAGAACTGTGTAGCACTCCATGATTGCATACGTCACACGACAAAGCACCCAGAGAGAGAGAGAGAGAGTTAGAATATCAAGCAGTCATATTAAATTTCAAGATAGCTTGGACAGACCACAAGGCAAATCATGATCGTTGAATTATTTCACGATAAGTTGGATTGCATGCATGAATACTTTTGAACAAAGAATGACACCACCTCTCTTCACCCTAATACTACCGGGGTATTTCAAAGCATGTTAGGGTGGAGGGGGGGGGGGGGCATTATGGCCATGGGCCGCCCGATTCCCTCAAATTTTTTTTTATAAGGGTTAAGAATTATGTACTCTACAAGTTGTATAGCTAAATTTACGAAAGTGTCTTTATTTTTTAAATTCAATGTATGCTCATTTATGCAAGAAATCACTAGATATAGCCTCAGTAATATCAATTTCTGGTACAAATGTCTTTCAAAAATCCCTCATCAATTCCTGAAAAAAGGATAGGTTGTGGTAATTATTTCTCACGTATTTCATTGTTCTTCGTCAAGCGCATTTTGCGATTTGGGTGTAAGTGTGTTTGAATGTGGGTGTATGTGGGTTTGTGTGTGTTGTAATTATTCATACTACCTATTAGAAAAGTATTTACATAAAATGGGAAATCTCCTGCATGATTTTGTCCGTATGGTTGTGCTAAGTCATATAGAAAAATATCGAAATTTCAGTTACATGTGTTTGGTAAACGTAATCTGATATCGGCACGGTAGGTCCGATCGTCATAAATTTGGTATCAAAATGTGCGGAAAGGATTAGAAAAAAAATCATGTTCGTTTCGAAATATTTAGGTGTTTGGTAGTACCAACAAAAAATTGACGGGGGGAGGGGAGGGTGGGGGAATAATGCACCACCGTGAGTATTAGGATTAAAGGATTATGTGAAGCACGTTGAATTCTCAATACTGCACATATAAGGGAAAGTCGTGATGTATTAGCGTAAGAGACCGGCAGCATGGATCATTCTTCGACACATATTTCCGTCACACACCCCTGTGTTGCAAGTAATATCATGTGAAGTGCACGGTATTAAAGCAAGAACACGACATGGAATTCATTCTCTATAAGGAGCAGAATAATTGTGGTTGTATTTAATTGAGGAAAGCAATGTTTGAACAAACTATTTCACTCTCAAATGACATTCTATTGCATGTGAATCTCCAACGATATAAGCTATCCATCATGTACATTGTATATCTATATATTCATGTTATCAGAATTAGTGTTGGCGTGTGTAAAGTATCTAATTGGTGATTCAAATGGCTTAGCTTCTTTGCATTGTAGAGTGTACAGCTCGGTTTTTCTTGATTTCCACCGAGATGTTCCTTCACATATACATATATGATTCTCTCTGCTTGTGATCTGCGTCGGGTTTCGCTGAAACTCCTTGTCGGACGCAAGGACGACGCACGGAAGGATCGTAGGAGTTGGCAAGCAAGCTGCCAACTCCACGTAGAAAAACTGTCGGTTGTGACCATGGCATAAGGGATCCTAGTATAAATGTACTTATCTTTTAAAGGATGGTATAAATAAGAACTTAATAAGTTACATTCCTAAGCGTTTAATATAGACAGCATTATAAAAGAACAGGTATGTATTTTTAATTGTTAGTTCTTGAAATAAAATGTATGTTTGCCACATATCCCACCTAATATCCCTCATTCTCATTTTCAATTTTATACTGTAATAAATTATTTTACTTTCTTACTCTGATTTTAGTTGTATTTTTGTGGGAAGGGGGGAGGCTCAGCCAGCAAATAATATGTAAGAAAACAGCATGGCATTTTTTTATATTTAGGAGAGTTTTTGTCGACAATTGCCGAAGTGTTGCATCACTGTTTGAATTGAGTTTTGACTAGGACAATTCTCTGCATCCACAATATAGATATTTGAGTGTTTCCTTCATCGAAACAATGAGCATTTACGTGATTATACATGGATCAGTTTCATCATTACCGTATTGATATATGTCATGAATTTGAAAATGTTGATGCGTTCAAAATTAAAAAAATATATTTGTGGGGAAAATAAGCAACCGTCTACGTCTGTTTATCTGAATATAGAGTACCGAAGTGTGACGCCATTTGAGCATTATTGCCAAGACAAATGGCTCTAAACAATACGGGCAGAACAAGCAGCGGTAATTACAACGGGGAATGTAATTGAGAATGAGAAAGTGAGTTTGTTTAGAGCCAATTTGCCTTGACAGCATGTTCATATAACGACACCACTTCGGTGTACTCTATATGAAAGAATGCTTGCATCGTAAGAGAAAAGAACAACGAAGATGGCTTTAGAGAAAGAGAGGTGGGGGGGGGGGGGGGTAGAGAGAGAAAGAGAGGAGGAGGGAGGGAGAGAGAGAGGTGGAGAGGGAGGAGGTTGGGAGAGAGCCGGAGAGAAAAGCGAGCGCCATGGAAAAGTAGTAACACTTCAATGGCCAATTATCTCACAGCATATAAGATGTCATATTATAGTTCATGTTACTACAAGATTGTATTAGATTTAGAGGGCTCTCGTCACTTTCAGGATAATTTGGGCAACAAATCCCCCTTCCCCCATGTGATTTTTTTCATAAATTACTCATTTCTTTATATCAAAGGGGGATTTACCTCAGTAATAGAAACTTGTTGACAATCTGCAAGTATATATGTTTAATACTCTTTGAAAAGGTACCAACATCAGCAATCGGTCTGTTGGCTCAGTTGGTAGAGCGTCAGACTGATAACCTGAGGGTCATGAGTTCGATTCCTGACATAGATGCTCTTTTGGTTTTTTTCTCGTTGATTTGAAACTAATTGTCTATACGCTAAAATCACCAAGCAAAACCACCGACGTCTTATAGCCTAGTGGTAGGGTAAGCGCCGGGACTACCTCACACTCGTGCTAGCGAGCACGGGTTCGAAACCCGCTAACTCCAAGGTTGCAAAGCCAAGGTTCAAGGATTGTCGGATGGCCCGGCAAAGGCATTGGGATCACCCTTGTTCCTCCCCTAAAGAGTTAGAGTCTATAGTTCTTATAGGCTATAGTTTTTAGGAGGTAGGAAGGGACACGCGATGGGCCGGTCGCCATACCAGAAGGGAACTAATGGTAGTCGGTAAAGGGTGATAAGCCCGAAGTCACGACACCTGAACTCCTGGCAACCATCGCTTAACCTTTTATTTTTTTGTTGTTGAAATGTTGACTTTAATTGTTGTTTTCCTTCTATCTTTGATGACTACAATCAACCAGAGCCTTATCATCTTTGTTGTTCCGTTTTTCATTATTCCATCTTCCTCTTCTTTTTCTGCACGGTTTTTTGTCCATTGATTTTCTACACTTTCCTGGAGCATGTTGCATATAGGTTTTAAATTCTTCTACCTTACCACCAATGGTAGCTACCGAGAAAACCTATCTGCAACATGAACCTGATCTCTGATATCATCCAATCTTTCTTATTTGCACAGAGTAGAGGGTATCCTCAACCAGCAAGGCTATCATTCAACCCTACAGCGGAAGGCCTTCCCTTCAGGGAAACGCCTGCAAAGCACACGTCACGACTATTCAAAGAATATGCAAAGGCTACTTGAAGAAAACGGTAGAGACATAAGTCCTGGCAATCATGGATTGGCCGCCCCAGTCTACAGATATCAATCCCCTTTCTTGTAATTTATGTTTTTGAATGAAAAAAAGAGGTTTCCATACAAGTTAAACACTGAGTATCGTTTAATTTTATTGGGTGTTTGGCTTCTAACTAGGAAAAGGAAAAATGAATGAAGTTACGCATTTAACCCTGAATAATGGTGAAAAGCTCTGGATATCTAGATTACGCGAATGTAATAAAAAGGTTAGTATTTTGAGAAAATGCCATATTGACTGGTAGGCAGCCATTTAATACAGTATAACTTTTTTTGAATCAAGGATAAAATGTACATTCACGAGAGAGGTTTACGGTACACCATGTGTAAAGTCCGGGAGGACTGAGATGAGAAAACGTGGATAGACTTGAAGGTGAAATGGACAGGCGAGAAAGTGGAGATTTGAAAGTAGAGTATTCTTTCGAAACACTCCTAACGGACACTCCTGAAGACGGACAGTCAATCTGCCCGAAATGTCGAGTCTATCTCTCTACTCATCAGCTCTTCACGCTTTCTGGTTTACAGTCATTTTCAGGACTACACTCACATTTCGAAAGAATACTCTACTTTCAAATCTCCACTTTCTCGCCTGTCCATTTCACCTTCAAGTCTATCCACGTTTTCTCATCTCAGTCCTCCCGGACTTTACACATGGTGTACCGTAAACCTCTCTCGTGATTGATCATACCACCATGCAAACCTTCAAACATCATCCAAAATGTACATTCGTATATACTATTCACTTTAAAACAAGACCTGAACTATTCCATGAGCCTGAATATCAATAAACCCTACCAATTATACACTGAATTCAGGTGTTCCTAAACTTTTGGAGTTCGATCAGTGTATCTGTCTTACTTTCTCTCCCACCTCGTAGGAGAAGGGGTGAAGTTGATAATCCTCATGGTTTTGGAAAATAGATATGAAGGACTGAAAATATGTCTTTTTTTTTTACAGAAGATCGTCACGCTTGCGAGACGATAAATCTTATGCTTTTGTTGAGATGCATATGCATAACTTCAGATGCTTACGAATAGAAAGTTTGGATGATATCAGAGATCAGGGCCATGTTGGAGATATATTTTCTTGGTAGCTCCCACTACATCTAAGTTACAATAATTGAAAACCTATATGCAACATCCTCCTGGAACTGACAACAAAGTGTAAATCAAAATAGTAATACATGATGCTTCTGGCAGAAAGACCACGTGGGCTCACATGTGTGGTGTACAATGGGGGTTGTTGTGCTCTGAATTAATTATCTCATACACACAAGTCCAAATCTGACCAATAATCTATCAGGGCCAAATAGTAACATATATCCCATATGAAGTCCATGTATTTTATAATGAGGCAAAAATAAAGAAGACACCAGCAGCCCGAATGGAGAAGTAAACAAACTATATATTTGCCTGGAGTAGATTTTCGAGTAAGAGATCAAAGGGGAAGGGACTGAAAGTCAGCAATTGTTTAATTCAATTAGAAATTAGTATCATTAAATAAATTTCAGTAAGAAATTAATTTCATAATTCTGAGCACAATAGATTAAACCGCCATTTACATGAAGTCTGTGTAATTTTCAATGAGACACAGAAAACAGCGGCCAATATGGAGAAGTAAACAAAATATATTTTTGCCTGGAGTAGATTTTTGAGTAAGAGATTAATGACATAACGACTGATAGTCTGCAATCGTTTAATTGAGAATAATAATTTTATGACAAGAATATGCCACCTTTATGACCAACAGTGTACATGTTGCCGTACCTTGAAACCAGAGAAAGCTTAATCTGGATTCATAAGTAAAGTCGAAGTATGCTTATTTAGCCGTACGTAATTGGCGCTCCAAGGACCGGTCACAACACTGATAGGACCGGATGAAGAAGGACAGAGAGAAATCCAGGGTACGTTGTCTCTATATCGACTCCCATGCTTGCACTTCGCTCATATTTTCTCAAGGGGTTTGCTATATGTTTAGGTTACACGTTCGGTGTCCTATAAGTCTATGCTTCGAGCCCACAAATATCATATCGCGATTTTCGTTTGTATGACGCGAACGGAACAAAGGCTTACACATCGGTAAGCAGTGGTACGTTTCCATTATATCGGAGGATCCAAAATGGAGTCACAACGGCTAAACCTGATTGTTAGTGTGGCGTTGCTTGGTGTGCTGAACTATTGTTTGTGTGAAAGCAAAAACGTGGTTATTGCGGGGTTTTTTTTCGGACTGTAGCCACTTTTTAGCTTTAGTTCCCATCGGCAAAAGCTTAGTTCAGCGCGGTCACTAATGTCACATTTCTTCTTAGTGACGTCTATCATGATATTGCCGCCAATAACCCTGAATATAAGGACCTCTTCTTCTTTGAAAAGTACCACTGTCCGGAATTGAAGGAAGCTATAGCACAGCAAGATGAGAATATAAAACGACTTTCGTCGGCCAGGACGCAAGCAGAAACGATTTATGCAATAATAAGTACGATTGGTGATAATAATCGCCAGACATGCTTGGCCATTTTCAGAGACAAGGAACTCATGGGACGACTGCAAACGTACGATGCCATCGTCGTGGATGTTGTGTGGCCGTGTGGAGTGTACGTCAAATCTTTCCTAGCGAAACACAAGAACACTGCGCTTCGGTCGATTGTAGTGGCCACCATGACTTCGAACCCGTACGTCCAGCAAGTTGCTGGCTCACCAGTTAACCCTGCTTTTCAACCTGCCCAAATGTCTACATTTACTTCATCGATGACATTTGTCCAACGCGTAATGAATACGTTCTCCTACATGATGGCAGACGTTTTCGCCTACTTTATAGCATCACGTCCATACTTTGATATCGTGGATGAATACGATCTAGACCCCCAAATGAAAATTAGTCTCCATAAATATGTCGATTTATATCTAATAAACGTTGACTTTGCGGTGGAGTTTCCGTATCCATTGACGCCAAACATCATTCCTGTCGGCGGACTCACATCGAGACCAGCTGAGCCACTCACGGGAGATCTGGAGAACTTCATGCAGAGCTCAGGCGACAACGGAGTGATAATCTTTTCACTGGGATCTACCTTCACATCTTTAACTAGGTCTAATCCTGCATTTATACAAGTGTTTATTGATGTTCTCAGTCACTTCCCGCAGAAGGTTCTGTTCCATATGAAAGATCCTCTACCAGACTTTCAGCTGAAGGACAACATCAAAGTGATGTCTTGGCTGCCTATGCAGGATGTCCTTGGTCATCCCAAAACGCGATTATTTGTCTACTACGGTGGCAACAACGGCTTCCTGGAGGCGGTGTACCATGGAGTGCCACTTGTAGTAGTTCCTATTATGGGCGACCAGATCGACGTCGGTGTAAGGGTCTCAGCCATGGGACTTGGGACAACCATTGATAAAACTCGACTTACCGCGGATCACGTACATCACCAAGTGGCGCAAGTCCTCGAAAACCCAGAGTACAGTAAAAACGCCAAACGTCTGTCTGCCATCTTCAAAGGTCGACCGCTGGCTCCTGTGGATCGAGCTGCTTTCTGGATCGAACACGTGATGAAACACGGTGGCGACTACATGCGGTCGCCCGCCCACGAGTTGTCTTTTATCCAGTACCATTTAATTGACGTCATGCTGTTCTTCCTGCTTCTTCTGCTAACCCTGACTTACGTTCTGTATCGCTTGACAAAAATGTGTTTGCACTTTTGTGTACGGAGAGGTTCGAAGACGTCGAAGGGTAAACTGGACTAATATCCGAAATCTCACTATATAGAGGTTGAAAGTTGCTAAAGATGTTTCTGGGCATCTAATTCCCACTTAATAAGGGGATATTTGCAAAGCAGCATCCACCCCTCCTTGGCATACCTTTCCCCATTGGCATAACAATTCGACAAATTCAAGGTGACGTTAGGTTTCTCTTTTCTACTTTTCATTTTCACGTTTTTCAAATTGATAACGTGTAAAATGTTTTGGAGGGTTGTCACGATATTGATAGCTGAAAACATTTTGAAAAGGAATTTGTCAACCTCATTACTTGAGTAATAGGCACTTCCATGAATGATTGGACAAAATTAACGAACGGCAAGGGTGTTTAGATTACGAACAAAGTGTGGCGTAATTAAGTGTAACGTTACTAATATGTTTTGTGTTCATGCAGTTGAAACTGAAAGGACGTTTTGTTAGAAGATCATATCATATTATCTTACCATAACATCAGTGATGGCTGCTACACATCTAGGAAACTATTTTGGCATGTCCTTTTTTATATAGTGTAGCTAACGTAAGTTCAAGTTCTTCTAATCATTACAAAAACAATTCTCAAAATATCATTTCGATACTGCAATATATGTGAGACCTTCAGGTCATGCCATGATAAAAATAACAAGTTGGTATCCATTCTGGTTCCAATGATCACAGGCCTTGCTTCCTTTGTTATGGACCCCTCCATAAAAATATGAATTATATTTCTAGGAGTAAATTGTGTTTTTTATATTTTGCTTGTTGGTTACGTTTATTGTACCTGAATGTATGCATTGTTGCTCTTGTTGTTTTTGTGGGAAATAAATTTGGTCTTAAATTAGAATCTAGAATCAAATAATCCAGGCTTCAACCGCTGAAAAGTTTTATATATATATATATACATATATATATATATATATATATATATATATATATACCTATTGCATTTCCTGTTTATTTGAAACAGGTATGTTCTCAAGTATACAAAAGAAATAGATGAAAAGTAATTTTTAAAGAGCATACAAGATCAATCATGTCATATTCCAAAAGTGTGTAAAAATGTGTTTTTATACAACGAAGAAATCATGGTATAATTTAAAATATTCAACCAAGAAAAATCCCTAATTTTAAACAAATGCTAGAGGTGTAATACAGTATAATTATATGTTGGATGGCATTTTCATCATTATGTTTGTACATTTGTACAAAGTATGGTTTACAAATAAAGAATTCTACATCGAAATCGCACAATTTTTGACTGGCTGATGTATTACGTTAAGCTTTAAAAATTATGTCATAGCTTTAGTTTGAAATTCTTAGACATGGTTCGATTTAATACACACACAAAAAAACACTACAACCTTGGACATGAGGATCTATTTACAACAAACATGACAAAAGTGACTGAGGAGCGAGTTCATAGTTGCAATATGCGCATGAGCACATTACTACAGGTACGAATGACCTCGGGCCAATTGTACCACTCATAGAGTAAAATGGAAATTCCTTAGTTATAGTGGATTATGTTTATACCCATTATGATGCAGATGACAACAGCGATTCAGCTCTGAGAAGGTAGTGAAAGAACATTCCACCATGTGCACCTGCTTCTATTTAGCTGTTGGTATGGGCACGCTGTAAAATAACACACCTACACAGCTTCATGATCAAATCCCCAGTCGTTCTTGATTCAGTGAAATGTCCGACCATGATATAGCTATGAACTGGCTCATTCGATCCGTCCTATTTTATTTCAATCATTATCTGGGGTAACACGGATGGGCGCAACGGCTCAGCTATAGTCTCGCACAAGTTTATCCGTTTGTTGGCAAAGGTGGCGGATAACGCATGCACGCGCAAGGACTGCGACGTGGAAGCAGTGGAGAAGGATAACCATTGCTATATTACGTTCATTATCATTATATAATTATCATAGCAGTAACTGTAGCAGTAACTAGGACTGACTTACTGACTGATTTACAAAAGTAATTGCATAACAAGACTACACCCTCCCCAAAGACCAATTTATGGAATAATTTTTACAAAGCATAATGGGAGAGCACCTTGCATGTGACGTCTCAAAAATGGAAATTTCAAAACATCATAACTTTCTTATCCTTAGACGGATTCTCATCAAACCTTCACTGATGTGTTTCTTTTATGTTTCTGCTTTTATTGAAACCAACTTATCTTCAGGGTAGACTATCCCTTTGTCGGAGTTAACATGAAGAATAACCCGAAGAATAAACGTAGCCTGTGTATACGCCTGGGCTATTATAAAGCTTATCATAATTGCATTAATCAGAGAGAGGAAGACAAAAATAACTTCACATATGCCAAATCACACTCCTCAAATCGCACAGGCCCTTCAAGTTAAACTTCAGTAGCAAAAGTACCAGAACAGACAATCATGTGAAGTAGCTCTATAAATGAAGTCCAGTTGAGAAAGATTTAGGAATTTCAGTAGACTCAAAACTGTCTTTCAACTTTAAAGTCTCCCAAGCAACACTGAAAGCTATGAATCGTAAGAAGGACATTTGCGAATCTTGATGCCGCTGTTGTTTTTGTTTAAGGGTATTGTCGACTCTTGTTAGACCCATGTTACAGTATGATCAGGTAGCATAATTATGGTCACCCTATAGAATAGGAGAGCAGAGGAAGTTGGAGAGTGTACAGATCGAGGCGTGCAACTAAAATATTTCCTGGGTTTAATCATTTGACTTATTGTGAGCGCCTCATGAAGCTCAAACTGCCCATTCTTGCTCATAGGCGTAGGCATGGTAGGAGGAGTGACACGTGTTTAAATACTTTACAGGAGTGTTTAACACCGTCAACACAATGATCTATCTAGCTGGCACACAGAACGTCTATATAGGTCATAAATTGAAACTAGACAAGCAGTATTCTCGTTATTGACGTATTGACGTTAGGAAGTATTTCTTCAGTAACAGAGTTGTTGATTTGTGGAATAGTCTTCCAGATTGTGTAGTCTCGGCGACTTCTGTAAACTCCTTTAAAAATAGGCTGGACAAATACTGGAGTAAAAATCATGATCTTGTTTACGAGCCTGTATTTAAGCTCTAGGTGAGAGCGGGGTAAATACTGACATAAATTTTAAACTTCTGTGTTAGCACAACGAGTAGTCCCATCATCACATATAATGTAACTGTGCGGTATACCCTCATTATGGTATAGATAAAGGCAAACAGCGTTATCTTTTTTTTTTTTAAGTTATCTTATCTTTATCTTAAAGTACTGACATAGATGTTCGCTATTCCACGACCGAAAGTGGGAATTACGGACATGTGGTGAGGGAAAAACGGACGGAGGATAAGATTGACTGTTTCGAGCCTTGCATTATTAATCTAACCCCTCCCAACGCTTAAGCAATCGCAGCAGACACTAGCAATTCCGTACATGTAGCTCTCTTATCTTGACTTTAGTGAAGTTTCTTAGTCCAAACCTATGCATTGACAAGCGTACTAAATTATGTTCAATAGGTTTATTGTTTGATCTGGATATTAGATAGTTGTGAAACGTCACTCGATCCATTTGTACAAGTTTAAGCTAAACCTCATGTAATTTCATTCGTAAATGATAAGAAAGCGGGCTGATTTGAATAACTAAAATGTTAGTCTAGCTTAGCTTTCTTTTAATAAAACCAAACACAACCCATTTGAAAATAAATAACACAAAACTCAAGGTCCGTAGAACACGTTTTATTCTTTATTTGAAAGGAAAACATCAATCTTTCTGACGGTTAATGAATTACCGTTTCAGTCATTGTGCTTGAATGGGAAGAGCAGTATGTAAAATGTAAAAGTTTTACATTTTGTGATGAATGTAAAAATAATCAACAATATGGATTTTTAGAGCAAAATTAGATGGAAAGTCAAAAACATCTTACCCTGGCATCCATTTTTCAAGTTGTTCTTCAGTCTTTGATTTTTAGGTGCAGGCTCTGTAAAATACGACGCGTGCAATCATCATCATAAGGAGTGGAACCTTTTTATGAAGGGCTTTGGGGGACAATTATATATTCATCCTGTTATTTAGGTGGTCTGTCGCAATCGACAGCTCACTTAATTTTCTTTATCTTCTTCTTTATTTTTATTCCTTCACCTCCACTTTTTTGTGCCGTGCATAACTCATAATTGCCTCCATCATTTTTATCGAAACTTTCGTCAGTACTTGGTATTCATTTAATCCTTTTGCAAAAGTCATTTCAAGGTCAACACATGATCGTGACGTCATCAACGAGCAATAACTATTACTTCATCTATTACTTCATCTTTCTCTAGAATGGATCATTGGATCATAATGAAATCTGACATGAATGAAATTAACAAGTAAACAATGAATTTCATTACAAAAAACACGATGCATTCACGTTAATGCATTCACGCGCGTGCAAAATTTAAAAATTCTCTAAATCAAGTAGAATTTTGTTTGCGTATTTCAACATTTTTCGCGCGTTCGCACGATTTTACGTGCGTAACGAAAACAAACATCAGAATTCTGTTTTTTCACTAGATTATAGTTTATGATACTACATACACCACATTCTGTTATTTTGAGCCGTGTTCATGCAATAACAAGGTCGTCCGGGTGCGTCAAGGTTTAAAGTCTGCGCGTGCGTTTGTACGTTTTTGTGTGCAAATATAGTAAAAATAAAAAAAAAACATGACTACTTTCAATCGGTCATAGCTCCTCAGAATGGCTGGTGACCCCCGTTCTTTTTAAATAATCCGAAAGAGTGGGAAATGTAGATGTGATTTTATGTTCAATTTAGCCCTTACGGGTGATATTCATTTAACATGAAGGTATTCGTCTATAGAAAGCTTATAAGCCATACAATGAGCCATATACATGTACGATTGAAATAAGGAGCTGAAGTTAGCAACATAATGATTTTAGACCCCTAAAGCCTAGGAGTGCCGTGCTATTGTTCAAGTTTAAACAAAAAGGGAAGGCAAAGCTAGGTCAAATTTTCTCTCAAAGGGGAGACAGACGGCTATGGTAAAAAGAGTACATGGGCGCGTGCTGTATGAATAATACGGTGAACACAATCACTGTGCACACAATCGGCTAAACTTCTCGTGCGCATTTGACTCAGGACTGTGTTAAAATGCGAAGAGAACACGCCACCGCATGTGCGAAACGGCGAACGGAATGCATAGAGTTAATGACACGTTCAATCACACTAGCAGTGATTATTATCGTACAATAGTGCAGGGGTGAATCTCTCTCATGGGGAATGTTTCTCCAGTTACAAAAGTCATGTCACGCGGTTTAATGAATCTCTGCGCCGTTGACAATTTGTATTTTTGCTACTCATAATCCGTCTCTTTTGTGATAACTTCGGTGCAGACAGGGCATGCAGGGTGAAGCCTGTCAAGCATTATGCGCGAATATGTCTGATTTTGTCCATCAAATCACTGTGAAATTGCATTCTTAAATAAATCATACATTTTTTCACGCAAAATTTGGTCCTGCATCAAGCTTACATTTCATGTTACTATGGTTTCCCATTCAGAAGGTTTCAAAATGACTTGTTAAGGCCGTATTTCAATAAACTGTCATACTTAAGATGTACAATATGATTTTTTTCCAATTAATCTCGGATAATAATTGGAAACTTTTCCCCCTTAATTTGTCCTCTCCGATTATCTTTGTAAGTCATATACAGAGAAAATAAAAAAGGTCCATTTGTTTTTAACTGTTTAAGTTGTCTTGTTTGAAATAATGTATAAACATTAAATCATGGCTTCATGATTATATGTCCCGATAGAGTGATCCTCCCAGCATATTTTGGTACCATTTTAATTTAAATCTTCGGCATAAATCACTGAACAACGGGCAATCTGCAGAAGACTTCAAATCCCACTTGCGCCAAATGGCTGCGTAAAGAACAAGAGAGACACACACACTCACACACACAATGAAGACATACCATAATTCCAGTACTTGTGCTACACTTACCTAGGAAGTGTCATCTCTAGTGATGCATACGATACTAGAGAGATTAAAACTCGTACAATGCTAGCCAAGAAAGCATTCACAAAACATAGGAGGGTTCTGACAGCGAAAAGGCTCAATCTAAACTTAAGAAAGAGACTTGCCAAATGTTTAGTCTGGAGTGTGGCACTGTATGGCTCTGAGACCTGGACCATCAGGAAGGCAGAAGAAAGGATGCTTGAAAGTCTAGAAAAGTGGGTATGGAGACGAATGGAAGCAATCAGCTGGAAAGATAGAATAACAAACGATGAGGTATTACAGAGAGTGAAGGAGGAAAGGAATCTGCTGAAAATCATCAGAAGACGCAAAAAGAACTGGTTAGGACATATTCTGAGAGGAGAAAATATGCTACGAGACGTACTTGAAGGGAAGATCAATGGCAAAAGGGGAAGAGGACGACCAAGAACTGGGATGGTGTCTGACCTGAAAGGCAACATAACTTATGGAATGATGAAGAGAAAGGCAGAAGATCGAGAGGGATGGAGAAAGGACTGACTTGACTATAGTGTGTGGACCTGCCACATTGGCAGAACAGCCAAGAAGAAGAAGAAGAAGTGCTACTCAACCATGGCTCAACATTCAGAACTTTTGTGTCCAGGAACACTTTCGTGCACGTTTTCGATCGTTCGTCCCAGATTTTCAAGATCCCTCTGTTTCACTCTCAAGTTAGAGGAGTTTCACTTATATGAGCGTGCATCACACTACGTGATAGTGCACATAGCGTACGTCTCAGCAACCCTGTGATCTCCACTTTCCATCTCCCTCTCTTCCTCAAACACCCCCACCCCTACCCGCCCCCAAATCCTCTTCTCTCACGCTTTCACTTTCTCATTACTATTTTTCTCTCGCACATGAAAACAAAACACAATTGTAATTTATATGGTAATGCATAATCATCTCAAAGGTAAAGTTCAACACTCTAGTATCTTAATTAATTACAATAAATGTCACTTTGAACTGAATTTAGATACTGTCTATTGATTGCTAGTAATGTAGCATTGTATGTATGTGATTATGTTATGTTTGAGTATGTTAAGCATGCTTAACGTTAGTTCTTGAAACGTATTAATGCCAGTCACGGATAATGAACGCTGAACATGCCGGTAAAGTTGCGTTAGATCTAACTTACTTAACAAAGAAACCAACATTGGACTAACCTTATCTTTACACTTCGGGATTTCCCTGCTCCTTCGGGACTATGTTGAACCAGTGGTCGTTAGATTTACTGCTGCTTTACCTTTAGCCATTTACGTACGCGCAATTCACACACATACATGAGTTAGTTTTGATTACGGTCGTGAGTTAGCAAACAATTAGAGTTTCACAAATGATTTAATGGGGAGAATCCGATTTTATCGATGGGGTTCAGTGTGCACATCACAAAAAGAGTTGCTGCATGGCAGGTCATGCACACACAATGTTGGTGTAAAATGTTTTCAAATTGGGCAGGTAAAATAACTTTAGACAGATCTTCGGAGCTACTATGAATTTTTGGCCGTTAACAATAAGAAAACAAGCTATTAATTACGTGATACCAAAGAAAGTTAGAATTATAAACTGACGGCCGGATAATGCAAAAGTATATATATATATATATATATATATATATTTTGTGAAAGAAATGTATGAACAGAACAATGGTAGGCGTAGCTTAAATCAAGGTTCCCCAGAGCTATCTACCCTTTGGAAAAATTGGTGATGCCGAAAAAATGTCTCTGCCGGGAATCGAACCCGGGCCCCCAGCTTTGAACGCCGGTGCCTTAACCACTAGACCACAGAGACGGGTTAGTGGCTTAGGCGACCCCGTTCCGATTGACCGTCAGATTGACAAATTCTCGACACTATACCAATTATAATTTCCTTTGTTGGGTGCAGGTGGGTTTTGAACAATGACAAGCCGCCATGCCTCAGCTAGATCAAAGCTATTACTTTGATGCAGTACACGTATGGGAGAAAGTATATATCAATGTAAGAAATTATACATATACAACAGCTTTGGCAACTCTTTTATTTAAATATTTTGTGAAAGAAATGTATGAAGAGAACAATGGTAGGCGTAGCTTAAATCAAGGTTCCCCAGAGCTATCTACCCTTTGGAAAAATTGGTGATGCCGAAAAAATGTCTCGGCATCACCAATTTTTCCAAAGGGTAGATAGCTCTGGGGAACCTTGATTTAAGCTACGCCTACCATTGTTCTCTTCATACATTTCTTTCACAAAATATTTAAATAAAAGAGTTGCCAAAGCTGTTGTATATGTATAATTTCTTACATTGATATATATATATATATATATATTTTTTATTTTTTTTTTTTTATTTATTTTTTTTTTTTTGTCGATGAGGTTCACTGCATGTGCACGCCAAAAAAATGAGTTGCTGCATGGCAGGTCGTGCATAGTCGTGGCCTTCCCGCCAAAATTACCAATCCATATGGCCTCACTTCCAGAAGCCTTTTACATTTAACCCTTTGTGTGGTAGATTAATGTTGCTCTTTGGTATTTATGTGGAGAACTTGTGGGAAAAGGCGTTGCATTTCGCCGCCGTCGTCGTCGTGACATTTCGACGCCGCGCACAGATCTGCCATTGCCAAACAAACTCACTAGTGCCATTCTCATTGGGCTTGAAAAATCGCGAAGATAGAAAAATGGAGAAGATAGAAAAATCGCGTTAGGGGGCTGGGTCATTAAGGACCATTCGGCTTTTTGGTACGGTTGCTAGGCAACTTTCACCCTAACTTCGCGATTTTTTAAACCCAATGAGAATGGCGCAAATGATGATGTTACCCGTTGTAGTGTCTTTAAATAAGACAACGCTAAATTTCTAGGAATGAGATTACATGCATGTCTATATAATGACACACATGACACGTACAATAATGCATGATCGTGGTCGGGCCCATGACTTGAACAAATATACTTACATGTACTAGTACGTTTGATAATTGAGCATATGATTTTTAAAATGCTATTTTCGCGGGAAATCAACGGATACACCTTGCCAGAAAAGTGGTTCTGTGACGCGCAAGGTCCACCATTCCGACCTATGGCATGTATTGGGTCAGATGTTCCGGTCCCCGCCCTTTTCACATCAATAAATCTTCCGGGGTTCCGGCCTAATACAAGCACGTGGGTACACTCGCATACACAAATAAACAGGCACGCGCGCGTACACACACATACACACACACACACACACACACACACACACACACACGCATACACACACACAAAGTATCTAAAATGTAAATTAGGTAGTTAGTACAGTTTAAAATAGACCACATTATTCAGTTTAGTTTGAAAAATGAGATGTTCTGTGATTATTCCTTGGCAGAGTCTCAAAAAGAATATTCCGAATGTATCAGGTTAGTTCAAAATGCTTTGGCAAAACCTTTTCTGCTCTCAAATAAAGAAATAATAATAATAATAATAATAATAATAATAATAATAATAATAATAATAATAATAATAATAATAATAATAACATAAAAAAAGTACATAAGAATTAAGTGATGCTACAAAAAATACCATTTAAAATATATATCAATTTATTGCGAGGAGTTTACACACAAGTGAACATCATCACATCATATTGTATACAATACACAAACTCTATTAAAAAAAAAATCATTATTTGACAGTCACTTTTGTCAATGTGGGTATGAAAGCATGGAGGCTGAACGTAAGACGCGTTGTTTTGATGTCCGGTATTCTGAAGTCGGGTTTAACTTTTCTTAAACCCAACTTCGAGTCTAAGTCTGGTCCAAGTCGAGTCTAACTTTAAACCCAAAGTTCATTTTAAGGATTTGGTATTCTGAAGTCGGGTTTAACTTTTCTTAAACCCGAAGTCTAGTCTAAGTCCCGCCTAACTTCAAGGAAAGTTAAACTCGAGCGAGGGGTAGTTTAAGTCCGAACTAATGTGCTATAGTCTGCATAACTATCAGCTGACGTAAACACCGTTGGAACTACAGGCCCATTGATGAGTAGAGCAATGACTTTATCCGTAGTTTTAGTTCCTTTTACTGTAAGATTTCAAATTCAGAATCGTAAACGGAACTTAGACTCGAAGTCAGGTTTAAGTCCGGACTTACTAAACTCGAGTCTAACTTTAGACCCGGCTTAGTATCCATCTGCTTCGATTGGCTTAAGATATAAATTTGAGGTAATATAATGGAATATGGAAGAACATGCTATATTGGCATGTTATATACTCATTTTGACATCTCACGTCGCCCCGTATTTTGACAGGTTACAGTTCAAAATCTTCAAAGGGCTTATACATTCAAACTGATTACGACACTGACATGGGATATCACTAAATAACCATTTGATACATTGTGGCATTTTGTACTGTAATTCATTCACATCACGAGGGTTTGCAATCGATTCAAATAGAAGTACCATACAAAGACCTGACAACATAATATAGTGTGATCATCGTAACAATGCCATGTTTTAAAATTGTGTTTGTTTACATAGATTCTGGGTAAGCAAAATCTAATTAATGCAGCCTGTTTCTCCTTGCCTTCTCCATTTCCAAGACAATTTTCTCCTTTGAATTTAATCACTTTTAACACATTTTTTATGTCTTACACATACATGTACTACTATTCAGAATGTGTATGAAATATATGCTATTATGAATACATTGCATAATGAACTACACACATTCACACTTCTCGCAGTCACTCGGGATGCCTCCACCTTCCTGCATGGAAGCCTTTGCTTATCAATACTAGTAAAACACCATTGTCATTGCCCAAACAAAATGCTAATCAAACATCCATCTTGACCTTCGTCCATCCCATACAACTTAAATGAGAAAGTTCCGTCACATATTAACACTGTACGTTTGGTGATATTTAGTTTAATATTTCTCGACTAATCACGTAGGTTGACATTACACTTTCAAAACCCTGATTTGCAAAAAGAAATGAAGAAGACATACATAAAAGAAAATGTGTTTCTACCCAGATAGGATCCTTAATGATTGAGAGTACAGAAAAACCAGGATGTATATATGGGCAACGTTATAGTGCATACACATTCCATCATATTTCACCAATGACAAGATACAACAGTTTCATAAAGATGAGACATTTGTGCATGATTGGACAGCTGGAATTATTAACTAATATTGTATAAACAAACAAAAAAACATCACAAATCTTACATTTCACAATACCACCTGTATATGAAGAAACATTTCATCAAGAGTACTTATAAAAATGGGAGTTTAAACCTCTTTAATTTAATTCTGGTAAAACTGCATTCATTATCAGCTCTATATTTACCACTGGCGTTAAGATGTGTAGGAAGCCAATGGGGTTTTAAAAGCCTAGTAATATACAGTAAGCGTTTAAACTTTAAAAATTAAGTTACTACCCATATACGTAGTAATTTTAATATCTTTTGAAATGTGTTACATTAGCACCAAGTGCATTGCACTTCAATGAACAAAAAAATGGCCAATTAGTAATTTACTTAGCAGTTCTAAGATTAATTTGCTTTATTGAATAAACTTGTTTACAGGGTTTTGGTCCTCGTTTATTTTATTACCTGGACTCCAACCTTAGCTCTATTCTACACATACAGCACTTGATTTACTATTTTCTTATAGAGCAGGCTCATCTTGGACAAAAAATCGAGTGAATCGAGCCTAAAAAAGTCACAACAGAGCATTCCATTGTGCAGGACCTTTATGGGAGGAAGCTGCCTCCCTATCAGAATTGGCATTATTTTGTTGCACCATGGGAAAAAATCAAGAATCAAGAATTTAAAGGTAAGGTGTTGAAATGGTACTGTTGACTACGGCCGGAATCATGGCAGAACTGCACAGCCATCAGTGCCGTGGCCTGGATGTTGTATGATTTGCACTGATGCGATCCTGTTGAGATGATTCCTTCCTCTTACCCCAAAATCAAACAAGAATGGAACCCAAGGTCATCATAGAATGGCACTCCTTCGATTCCGTGTCCAGTAGTCTTTACCCCTACCAACCTCACTTTAAAAGCATGCTCCTTCTTCATCAATAAAACTGCAAGTACTGTGTGCACCATCTTTCCTTCTTGACAGGGAGCACTCCTAAACAGTAGTCACTGTATAAATGCTCAGAGCATAGACTTCACCACCCTTCAAAATCTTCTCTAACCCCTGGGGGGTAGGAAGATGCAAAAGACAATCAGTGCCATGCTTGGGAGATAATGTAAAAGTTATCTAAGAGGGCTACTTCACATACCTGAGGAAACAAACACCCTGTGCGTTTAACTCTATGAGGACTAATATTTTTTCTCAGGGGCTCTCCTCTTATTTGCTGGGATTGTGTTAGGCATTTAATCATATGAGCCCCTGTGTAACTTTGTTTTACCTTCTTTCAGATCAAAACCCCCCAAACCTCATCATCACATATTTAGGGCTATACCTAACATCTCCACACCATATCTCTCTACCTACATATATGGATCATGATGAACATTTTTTTTTTTGGACATTATACATCGAACATTAATTACTTGGGTTTCACAGTCTAACATTAAATGTGGGGGCTGCCAGAACTACCAGTACTCATTTCAGTAGATTTCTATACTAAATTCATTATCAAGTCAGCATAATGGCTGCACGCACCAACAAACCGCATCAAGTTTTATACCCACCCTCTATTCACCACAACCCACTAAAATGAATCAAATATACTGGTTTTACTTTCTGCAATCACTGACACCTCCACATATAAAATAGAATTAAAAATAATCAATGCTCATAAAATATACATCTCTTGAGGAACTGAACAGAATGACACGGGGAAGATTCATCATAGCTCAAGATATTTTCCTTTAACTATGGACGGTGGCTGCTCTATATCGTTCTTGCTCTTGATCAGGCGTAGCTCACGCTGAGCAGCTGATGGCTTGTTGCCAGGTCCGGCAAGCTCTGCAATGAGAGATCGAAAGTAGAGAGAATATTTACACCTGAAATACAGTAAGTTCTATTATGATAAAAGAACTTGTTGCCAGGTCCGGTAAGCTCTGCAATTACATATTAACTCCTCAAATACAGCAAGCTCTCATCAAAAAATGTCCTTCAGACAATTTAAATGAAATTTTACTATTGAAATATAAGATTATTGAAAAAAAACAATAAGATACAAAAGAAATAAAAATTTTTGGTCAATATGACTTCATTTGGACTATTTGTGAGAAATGGTGATTATTGTCGCAGTAGCTCATTTTCTAGAAATCCGATGAACAGATGAAATGGGCAACACTAACCTTGTGCACTCTCCAAAGTCCGCTTCAGAACAGCCTGCATGGTTGACAATGCCTTCTCACAAGCAAGCTGCAGACAAGAAAATAAATATATGGGTACATGTTTTCATAAATTTCAATTCATCATCAATAAATCAATTTCATGGTCGCCTCCACCAATTCTCATCTATGCCTACTGCATGTTCACCTCATCACATAATACATTACCAAACAAAACGGCAATGAAATTAATGTTGTTATCCTACATTTTTGAGTTCCTAGCTTTCAGTTGGAAACCCGTTTCTATTTACTGAATGATTAATTACAATCATATCATTAATGCATGCATACATATGCTCGTAATTTGAGAAGTATCTTCATCAAAGGTCCTATGACATGCAAATGTATGTTGATTTATTTTGATGCACATTAATATGTATATAACAAAATCACTAACTATTCGATGGAATTGTGTGTCGTATATTTCAAAATAATTTTTCTTTTATTTTTTCTCAGCACTGATAAGCCCAACCTCCAGAATATCCTCCAACTCAAGATTCCCCCTGTGACATCATCAAAGGTAGAAATTAGCAGGATAAAATATTCACAAACTAAACATTGCAATGACTACCTCCACCTGCCCACAAGAGTATCACATTATTTCACACAATACCATCTAACAACCTTTCATGTGGGAATAATCGTCCCCGAGTACCGAAGTCATGTCGTCATATGAGCATGTTGTCAAGACAACTGGTTCTAAATAAAATCACTTTACCGGTCCGATATTGTCTAGCGGCCAGTATCAGGCACTCCCAAGTATAGTCCCCACTGTGATCACAGCTCCTTGCGCTTTCCCGCATAGTTTAGAACCAGTTGTCTTGACAATATTGCTCAAATGACATCACACTTTGGTACTCAATGTCAGAAATGTGCTAGCTATGCCAAGGAAAAAAAAAATGTGCATTGTATAAACATGTGATGCTATTATAAACACTTGCAGGTAGTAATCTCAATGTTTAGTTGGAGCACAAATTTACATATAATGAAATACCACAATATCTATGTACACTGTTTACTAATTTCAAATGCACATACCAGCACTTGTATGATAAGTTCATATCCCTTGTTTCTATATTGCTGCTTACTGTACATGTATATTGTATGCAGACGAGAAATTAATATTGATAAGTCACAGTATCTCACCAGGAGGTTGTCTGGGTGTTTGTGGGTCCAGACCAGGATGAGGGATGAGAATAGGTCCCCAGTGCCAGTGAAGCCACAGCTGAGACGAGGGAACTCCAGCCGACAAACACTCCGGTCCTTCCCTATATCACACAGGCAGCAGAAACAATTAACATGTATTTTAATTTCAATTTTGAAAAGAAATAGTAGGCATACACCCAGTAGTATTTAAGATAGCGTGCTCCATCCTGTAAATGAATGAAAGTCAGACAAATATCTTGGAACTAGAAGGATGTACTCTTAGGTATTTGTTTACATGTTATTGTGATTTGATCCGTGAAGCCCAGTAAGAAGTAGATTGCCGGTTGAAATCCTTCTGGTTCCAAGATTCTGGATGTGGATTTATTGTGAAAATAATGGATTTTTTTACCTTTGACTTCTAACCTTTTAGGAATTGTACCAAATATGTCATCAGAATATTTCTAGGTAATGATCCATCTTTGTACCATGTTTGGTTGGAATTGCACCATCGCATTTGGATTATTGTGAAAAAAAAAATCTTTTTTTTTGCAATTGTTTACACAGTTCATTGACCTTTGACCTTTGACCTCAATCAGAATTTTACTCCCATTTTACACACTTCATTGGTTTCATGCAATGCCCACATGTACCAAGCTTGAAGCGAATCTGGTGAACAGTTCTCAAGACATTGCGTAAATAGATACGGGACGGATGTGCACAGACGGAGGGACGGATGTACACAGACGGATGGACGGACAAGCCCAAAACATAATGCCTCAGGTCACTTGGTGGAGGCATAAAAATTTATCATCATGGTTTAATTCTCCTTTTAATCCTTTCTGTTCCAAATATTAAAAAAAGGTTTATAGTGAATGTGTACTACTGGTGCTCAATCATCATCATCAGGCATTGTTCAACCATTGTTGGATGGAGCCCTCCTCAATCAGTTTCCATTCACTTCTATTTGCTGCCATTCTGTTCCATGTTGCTGTGTTTGTGTATGTTGATATTTCGTCTCTCCACCTTTTCTTCCGTCGACCCCTCCTTCACTTTCCTGTTCTTGGTTGCCATTTTGTGAGTTTCTTGTTCCATCTGTTGTCTTGTGTTCTATATAAGTGCCCTGCCTATCTCCATTTCATCTCTTTAATTGAAATGGGGATGTGCTAAATCGCACGTACAGAACTCTGCATGTTGTTAGTTCTCATTCACTCAGCCACTCACCATTGACAGTTGATGCCAGGGTGGCAAGAGTCTCCTTCTTGCCTTCCTCAAAGCTGCTGAGGATCACTGTGCGGACGCCTTTGTCATGGAGGGTCCCTGTGGCTTGCAGGGCAGACTGCTCATCGGTGATGGTCACCCCAGTCAGAAGCCTGCGCATAAATATCACAGCATTGATAATCAGTTCTTTATCTGAATCAGTATCTGTATCTAGAGTAGTCCATTCAGCATGAAAATATAAACATATGGAAACATAGATAACATGGCTAATTAATGATCCATAATGTTAACAACAAAAATCAAAAGGACAAACGATTTACAACAAAAACAGTTCATGGAAATTGGAACTTAAATATTATCAATTAGTACCAGTATATTATACAAAATGGAACAATGAATAAGACTTAACAATACAAACAAGTTGGTTCGCGAACCACGAGTCTCGCCTGATTTCGCAATCGATAAACAGTTTAAAGTTTTTTTTTCAAATATTCTTTTTCAAACCTTTTGACCCCTAGATGACCTTTAACCCCATCAGCCTCATGAAGAGACACATGTGGTATTACCCAATGATCCAGTGTTGTACCAAGTGTTATCACAATTGATGTAGAAATAAAGAAATGAGAGCAAGTCAAACGAAAACTTTGAGAAAAATGATGCACATGGCCTCCTTTCATTTGACCTTTTGACCCCTAGATGACCTTTGACCCCATCAGCCTCATGAAAACACATATGGTATTACCCAAGGATCATTTGTACTAAGTTTGATCACAATTGATGAAGAAATAAATAAATGAGAGCAAGTTAAAAAAAACTTAAAGTAAAAGTAAAAATATTTTTGTAACAGACCAACAGGAAAGGTGATCACTAGGTCTCTACCAAACTTCGTTTAGGCGAGACAAAAAGAAATGGGCGGACTATATGTACATTGTACTGAGTCAGAGTGAATCGTTTGGGTATGCCTGGTAATGCTGATCCATGTAAAGTTTCATGACTTTTGCCAATACAGCACACTACCTTGTAACAGGCAATTCTAACATGGCTTAGGGAGATGTATAAACACAAACAGACTTTAGTCAAATTACCAATGACACACACACACACACATGGTCACACACCGTATGCACATACACATATGGCTGTTTCCACAGTAAATGGTCAATTAAACGACACAGATATAAAATACAGTAAAATGAGAGCTATCATATCTCCTGGTTAATGTACATAACAGGTAAATGGCCGAGAAAAAAATCATACCTGGTTAATGTACATAACAGGTAAGTGGCCTAGAAAAAAATCATACCTGGTTAATGTACATAACAAGAAAACAATCGGGCTATTTCCCTTTGTTATGTAGATTAAACAGGAGATATGAGTAGATTTCATTTCAGTGCATGTTTACAGAGCAAACTACAGTGTCTGTCCCGGTGTCCCTTGACCATTTACTCTGACAAAAACAAACATGCTCTCGACAGTCCACAGATGTACTTAATCTGTTGTTAGCAGACTTTAAAGTGTACTTAAAACAAGCAAAGTGCATAGAGCATGTCATTGTATTGATTTTTATCACCTGTATAATAGCTTTTCAGAAATGTGACCTTCCTACGTTGCCAGCATGCATTTGAAATGGAATTTAACCCATATAGAAAGAATGGGGGACATAATGGTCACAACTCACAATCGGTGCTTACTATTCTAATGTAAATAATAAAGAGCAGCGATGACCCAGCACATCAGTGAAAATGTATACGAGGTATTAACAAGGTTTTGAGCAGGTGACATGGTTATCCTGTTGCACAACTGGTGACAACAACATGGGAAAACAAGTTGATTTCTTCCTTTTTTCAGGTCTGTGTATCAAGTTACTATCCAGTAGCCACTAGTATTGCACACATCACACGACTTGATGCCTTACACAAGCGCATTTCCCACAAATCTTGGTTCATTACTGTAAAATGCTATCAAAATTTTGAGTTACCCTTTCTCATCAATTGTGGCATTGAAAAGTGTGAGCGCTTATACTTTTCAATGCATCAATGTTTGTTTGCACAATCGCTCTCAAAAACGTGCAGCCTATAGACGGTAAGCAGACTGGAACTGGAATGGAACCACTCCAGAAGACTTCCAGGCACTTAAATGGAGTACAGCCACACAGTATATTAGATATTTGAAGTGATTTAATAAACTGAATTTGACTAATAATAAAATGCAGCACTTATCCAGAGATGGCAATAAGCCACTTCGTAATTGCAACTTGCGCATACATGGCAGATTATGCTGGTAAAAAATTACCTCAGATCAATTTAATGTATTGTAATGCAAATATGGCAACAGCCATATAGTAGTGAAAGAACATTCCACCATGTGCATCTGCTTCTATTGTTGTTCTGGGCACCCTGTAAAATGTTTTTACATCCTTAATTTAACACAGCTGCATGAAAAAATCCTAGTCAGCAGTCGAGTAGTATTTCTTCAGTGGATTTAATTTATTATCATGCAAATATGGCAACAGCTATTCAGCTCTGAGAAGATTTTCCCTTCATGAGATTTTCCCTTCATGCATTATCATATGGATTTGAGCCTGTCTTCAGTAATGGGTACATTTCTGTTACATTAACTGTAACATTTGCATGAATCTCTTAAATTCCAATTATTTATTCTCTTAAATAAACCAGCCAATAATAAAATATCAAAGAAATGCATTGATTTGCACTTTACAAGATTTTGTACACTTAAGAAAATTTACCCTGTACAAATTTGCCATGCAGCACGTTGGTAACAGGACAGACGAGTTTGCAATACACTCGTTTGTCCCGTTACAACTGTGATAATGGCAAATATGTACAGGCTTAGCTTAGAAATATATAATAATGAACATTCAGAACAGGATTTTAGCTGAAGTTATTTTGGAGGAAATTAATTCAACACTCTGTCATATCTTGGTGGTGCAAGGTGGTCATACTTTCAAATGATACAGTTGTGCCGAAAAATATCCCTTTACTGTAGACAGACCCATTAATCTGTAAAGACCAGGCCCCTGCAAAAAGCAGTATTGGTAACTGTCTACTGAAAGGGGTACAAAATCTGAATAAATTGAAGATAAATCAACCTGACTCACTCTGCTTCAAACTGGTTTGGCGTGATGATATCGGCAAGAGGCAGGAGCTGGTCCCGATAGATGGGCATGAGTTCCTTTGGGACGTAGAAGAAACCATCATCCCCAAGGACTGGGTCGCAAACATAGGTAATGTCCGGGTTGGCCGCTTTCAGCTCCTTGACCACTCGGATGACCTCGTGCAGGAACGACTCGGACCCCACATAGCCTATGGAGGGGGGCAGTAGAACATGAATCGGGGGAAATCAAATAACTGCAGATAGATATTATAAACTGGTCTCTTCTTTTCTCATTGACAAATGCTTCAGGGCAGTTTAGCTGCCACAAGGAAAATAAAAAAAACCACACAAACATGTCCTTAAAGGGTTTAATGCAAAACAAATTTAAGGATTTTCACTTCATGACATCTGGGGGGCATTTCATCAACATTTTTCGTCTGACAAGTTGTCTTTCTCTGACAGCTACCATAGTAACAGTCAGATGTTAGTGCCTCTCAGCCAATCAAAGACGAGGATTTAACTGAAATTGTCAGCACTGACCATTTAGTCAGTGCTAACAACTTTCCTGAAATGCCCTACTGATCATTCTCAAAGGGAGCGTAAAGTCGCAAATCAAGGCGTTCATGAGCCGAGCGTGGCCCAGCTCGGGTAACATTCAGGAATCTCTGTACAACTTTGAGCACACAATAAGCCAGTTCGTAGTTGCAATGTGCACATGAGCAGATTATTGCTGGTACAAATGACCTCAGGTTAATCGAACCACTCACAGAGTATAATGGAAATTCATTGGATGGTCGACCACCTTCAAACCCATTATCATGCAGATACGAGAACAACTATTCAGCTCTGATATGGTAGTTCCACCTAGTGCACCTGCTTCTATTGTTGTTAAGAGCAGGCTGTATACTGGTAATGTTTTTACATCCATCACCCAACACTGCTTAAAAAACAAATCCCAGTCTGCATTCTCGTAGTATGTGCTTCATTGGAATGTCCGACCATGGTGTAACTACGAACTGGATTATTGCAATGATACAGGCGACTTCACATGTGATATGTGCTGATTTTGTGTAAATTGATCTCAGCATGTCAAAGAATGCTGCTAGCAGTTGATCGCCACTATTGGAGTTTTACAGATCTTGAGGGTGGGACAGTGCCGGCATTGGGGTAGGGCTAATAAGACCAGTGCAGAACACTGACAAGCGCCCTCTATAAATAATATTGTTCCACAAGAGCTCAGTTGTACAGGTATGCGCCTTTAAAGAAGCGAAGCCCCAAGGCTGAGCAGAATTTACAGCCCCTGCTGAAGTCAAATCTGGCGTGTTATATCACAAAGTAAATATTAAATAACAGGGCCAACTTTTAAAGCCTGATGTTATAAAACTTACAGGTATGTGCAGTACAATGTTTTGTAAGAGCTATACCCTGTGAGGGTTAATAATTGTAATCAGGGGTTCTTTTCATATCATTATTCCCAGTTCCTCTTCTTAGCAATCTAGGGGTTAATTTCACTGGCCCCTCAAGTCACTTCCCATCATGGCGTCACCTCAGTAACCCTATGTGTGGCAAGCAAAAGCCTGCTCTATTGGGTTTGTGTGCATTACTTGAGCGAAAATGTATCAATGGTGCATTTTACAGTTATACTCACCACCCACATACATGAAGGCAGGATTTTTTTCAAGGGGGGGGGGTTTTCGATTAAATGTGCACGAAAATAACATCAGAAGCATCAAGTTCATTACGATTGGGGCAACGTACTTATAGAAAGTGAGCGTGCAGGGGTATTAGTTACTATACAATCTCACAGCTTGGTATATTTGTAATTTGGCTCACATCGCTGTACGCGCGCATGCACACAGGGAATACTTGAAGCAAATGTACGTATCTGTACCATATAATTATTTCCTCCCCCCCCCCCGCATTTTTTTTTCATGTTGGCTCCTCCTCTCTTTCACTACAGTTTCCTTTTAAAGAGCCAAAGGGGCATATTTAACACCCTTCCCCCCCCCCATGCATACGCGCCTGATACTCACCCGTCAAGAGATGTGAGTATCGATGGATGTCATTGAGCTTCAAGCCATCAAAGAGCGTCCTCAAATCCGAGTCATTCAGAACCTGTCCCTGGAAATGCTTGTAGCCGGTATGGGAACACAGCTGGACAGAGTTGATAGCATCCACTTCATATCCCAGCACCTAATGAGTCAGAATCACAGAGCAAACCAGAGTCAATTTTAATCAGTTCTTTAACCGAGTCCGTAGATTTGCGGGCTGGCCTTTCTCCTTTCAGATACTGAGCAGTGTTACTCCCATTTGCTGTATAGACAAGAGATGGCAGGCTATGAATAAACTTCAAATACCTTACAAGGCCCATTTATGATAGCAATTACTGCAATTCCGCGGCAAATTTTGACATCGTAACTGGACAAGGGTTACCGAAGCACAAGAAATATATCAGGGAGAAATACAAGTACACTACAGCTCAAAGGAATTGGCATAGGGAAAGGGAGAGGAAGAAAGAAAAGGAGCCACAGTTTTAAACCGTGGTATATTTTGTCCAGTTCAGCATGAAACATGTTCCTTTTTAGGCTAATGCATCGTGTTTCATGCTGAACTGGACAAAATATACCAGTTTAAAACTGCGGCTCCTTTTCTTTTTTCCTTTTCTCCCAATTCCTTTGAGCTGTAAAGTAGCATCTCTGCAGGGGCGGTATTCTGAAAACAAACCAAAGTTTCGACTTCTGCTCCCCTCATTCCATGACTGTGATTGGCCTGTTGACACAATTTTTGATTAAAGTCAGTTTTCAGATTTGTTTTGTTTTTTTTTTTTCTATTTTTTCTGACATTGGAAGGTCTCGAGGGTCAGTATATTGCACAATTTAAAGCCTTGGGGAGGGGGGGGGGGGGGGGGGGCACCCGGCCCTGCCGATGTCGGAGGACCTACGTCCGGCTATACGCACTACCAGGCGTACTTCAGGAAATGTGTATACTCAATACTCCACTCGCACAACTGTTTTAAGTTTTCCACTCACCATCAAGGACTACAATTCACTAAGACCTAGAGCATAACCAACGACACATTTTAAGTGCCCACAACAATTTTTTTTTCGTAATCAAGATCGATCCAAACAACAAAGACTAACTGAACTACAGTACACTAGCTGCGCACTCCCCCATCTTCCTCATTTGGTTCCACATGGAATCTGCTGAGACTGCATCTGGCTCCTAATGAACACCCTACTTTCTTCGGGGTAGATCTATGTTAAAATATGTAATTTCAATCAAATGCCCCTAATGAGACGGGCATTCTGGTCTAGTTAACTGCCTAAGAGCATGAAGAGTTGGACAGTTGTTGACTTCAGTTTCTTTCAGAATACAATCTTTGCATGCTTAGCATGCATACCTACACTACAGCTCAAAGGAATTGGCATAGGGAAAGGGAAAGGGAAGAAAGGGGAGGTTGTAGTTTTAAACTGTGGTATATTCAATGCTTTTTCATATGTTTTTAAAGCATCATGTTTCATGCTGAAATGGACAAAATATACCTTTCCCTATGCCAATTCCTTTGAGCTGTAGTGTAGGTATGCTGGATGCATTCTGCATATCAAAAGTTGGTTTAAATAAACCATCAAATAAACATGATGGCAAGGAGAATTGAGAACTACATAGCGCATGCACATGATGTAATGCCATTGCATTTGCAGTAATGGAGCTGGAGTGCTCTTCCGACATGTCCGAAATGGCTTGTTCTCATTCTAGTTCAATTTCAAGATGCCAGGAAGGAAGGAATCATCTGAAAAGAATAAAACTATTGATATTTCATAAGTTAGATCCATACCCGGCGTTGATACAAACAGGACAGTTCTGCATGCTACATATGATCGAGTCACGAGTAAGTTACGACATCACAAATGCAAAACCACCCTGGCACCGGCACCCGCACGCACAAAAAGAGAAAAAAAGAAATACTTAAAACTTCAATCAAAGCATCATACCTGCATGGGAAATACGGCTGATTTGTTCCCTACATATCCTGATACAACATGACTTTGGATCGAAATCACTCTATGATCGGGTAAAGCCATTCTGCATTCGATTAAAATGAAGACTTATTCTCACACACAATTAACAGCGGGTCGGACTGTAGATCGCACGCGTACCGAAATCGTGGTCAACGCAATGCACGGCAGGTTTGTTGCGCAATGACTAGACGTACTACAATGTAAGTGAGCTGAGGGCCGACCGTCCCACTGCACTGCACTATACGCGTCAGATTCTAATTTTGCGTCTTGAACGAATACTAAACCTAAGTACCATCGTGAGAGCATGTTCGTGTAATTTCTCCTATTTTCATCAGCATTGTCGTTTTCATAGTTCTCAGAGTTACAAACAGGGTGGTGCATGTAAAGGTTTATAAACCAACATAGATATGTCTGATCATTTGACCAACACACCCGTGTCAGTCTAATGTAGAAAATAGATTTGTCATCAGCAGAAATTGCATGATACTTTTCCATACAAGCTAGTTATCTCACCGGTAATTGTCGTGCATCAATTAATAAGTTCCAGATCAAAATTTCTTATAGGCCTATGTTATAAAATGTAATAGGCCTACATTGCTTCTGTGAATACTGGTAAATATTGCAAATATTTCATGTAATATGTATTTCGAAGCTATTTTCCTTTCTTTCTTTCTTTTCTTTTTTCTTAAAGAAAACATATTAGTGTATACCTCGAAAGGGGTCGTCAGAAATAATAAATAAATAAACTTCAAACTTCAACTGCCTCCTTCCTGTTTTCAATAGGCCTACTGTAGTCTCCTTTTGTTTTCAGCTCTCTCCCACTGTTACACGCCCCCCCCCCCCCCTCCCGCTGATGATGTTGCCCTAAGCTGACAAAAGGAAGCAACTAACAAAAGAGACATTTCTTGTAAAATGAGCAAAATAAGTGTGTCTGTCACTTTCATTGGCATTGATCAGTGCAACACCACATCACGTTAGATTTAATATCTCGCAGCAATATTGATATTTCTTGTCCATTTTTGGCCGTAGACCTATGTAGGGATGCTGAGTACAATCTAAAAATACCACCCAGATTTGAGTGATTTTGTCACTTACTTCCTTTTGTAGAAGTAGGGCAGTACACGCCCCCCCCCCCCCCTTCCCTTTATAACGCGATTATCTCGAATATTCTTCTCCACGCAAGCATAAAGTTATATGTCACGTTTTATGAAAACGCTAGTGAATTATTGATCTCATAACTTGTTGGTACTCTTTAGTAATTCTTTAGTATCTCGAGTTATTTGTTTTGACCTTGAAGTAGAAGTACTACCTTTACGAAAAATGGCCTTCGAATAGAATACAGGATATGTTCCATTTCAGTTGTGACATGTGTACATCATTAAAAAAGAAGCATGGAAATCGAAATCTGTGTAATATCTTGTGCAAAAAGAAATAGCGAGATAAGGTAAAGGTGCAAACATTCTTTTTTATTGAATCTATATTATCGTCATATTTCTACTACAGGCTATTATTTTTTATAATAGACAGACAGATGCCAATGATGATGATATTATTTTTGATAATTACTATAAAAAAATAATGATTTTTACCCTTTTAAAATATATTTGGTTATTCCCAGTATCTAATGAGGTAATATGGGATTGATAATTGCCATTGTCAATTATCATTGTCACCTAGGCAACATCAGACATGTCACAAGTGAAGGCAGACCCAGCCGTGATCATCATGGTACGAAAGGCGAACGAGAAAAATTGTAATTGCGCCCTCTGCGTTTTGTGGCAGCACAGTGTCAACTAAGTATGCTGAGTAGAGTATTCGAAAACTTTTATCCAATCACAGCTGGTGCGGAATACTAGTACTTTGTCAAGCTATTCGGCACATGTCTCACGAGCTTAACGTAGGTCGCAGAGTGTTAAGTTGTGAAAGAACTTGTTGCGAAGGAGTTAATCCCGATGATATTTCTGCCAGCTATCAGATTGTTCTTCGGTCCAAATGGCGTTAACCTTGTGAAATATTGGTTGCCAAGAGAAATTACATGCTGCTAACCTGTTCCTGCCCAGGAAAATTTGAATTATGGATTGTTTTCATCATTTCAGCACCCAGAGATAGAGCCTCCGATTTAAGGTGTAAATTCGTGACACCGCTCGGTTGATTTGTCAGTGCAATGTTATCCGCAATAATGAAAGAAAAACAAATTGTATTAGACCTACCCCACATTGTTAATACATCTTCTTATCTCGCTTCCTGTTATTTTGAAATGGATTATGTAAGATGAATATGATAGAAGCAAAATGACTGGTCATAATACCATCTGAATTCCAGATATGTATTCGATTTGAGCCTTGGATATAGCTGTTGTCGTTAGAAATTGCGCACCTTTGTACAAAGGGGCCAGCCAGGTAGGCGTTTCATTCAGTATGCATCGTCATGAGTGTATCCTGTGAAATTGTGCACGTCCTAGGCCCTGCCTTCGATCGGTGCACTTCACCATCCTCGGCTGTTTGTTCCGATGACATCACACGTGCACCGCACACGTCACGCGGCATTTTGTGACGCCTTTCGACATCAGCTGCTAGCTTCCCGAGTCAGTAATATGTTCCCGATGGGGGTCTTCGGCAAGATAGTTTGGGTTTAAAGCTGTATTATATCCGAGTACATCTGAGTGATTTGAGAGCTAATTGCGAGCTCTTCCATCCCTATAGGTGTATGTCTTGAGTTCTCTACAGATGTTGCCGAATTCAATTGGAAATCAGTAGCAGACTTAGTTTAAATTCAAACAAATCGTTTAAATCATGTTAATTCTTTGAATTCAGAATATTTCTTCAAGTTCGGAGTACAACGAAAAATAAAGGCGTTGTGTCTCCTTTGGAGGCGTAGATTATACAGTTGTGATTTTGCAAGTCATGAATGCATGATTAAATGTTAATACTTCAAACAAGACAATTTTAAAACAATGGGACATCATTTTTTGACTCACTCTGTAGAATAAAAGATGTATGACATAGGACATGTGAGCTATGTGTGCAACGATCATTTTAGACTTTGCTCCTGGATGACTTCCATTTGTTTATTCAGTTCGCATTTTCAAGCGCGATGATATTGATAATGATACTTGCTTCAAATGCAGTACCAACTTAGAAAGAAATATTCCAATTGCCTATTTTATCTCTAGAAGCTTGTTTTTTAAGCAGTTTGTTTTTTTTGCAAATTTCAAGGACGTTAAGGGCAACACTATAAACAAATTCATGTACTCTATCATAAAAAAAAAACGGAATGAGGAATAATGAAACAAATCTGTATTTATTGCAAAATTCACTGATTTCTTTATTTTCCGACATCCTGTGCATTTGTGGGATTAAATCATTGCCAAATAAGCTGTGTATTTCATTAACAGCATTTACGTACGTGCGTTTGCTTGCAGCTGAGATATTTTACAAACTTGTGTGTTTGCTGATATTTGTTATGCTCATGGAGATATTGATGCCACTACTGTACGAGCGAAACGAGACTCTACATTTCTGTTGTCCAGCCGTTGCTACACAGTCATGTTCGTAATTATTGTTAAAACACCTGAAAAACACAAGTGAAGAACAGTGGAGCATGGGTTCAAAGAAGGTTGAATCATAATTATCCTTCCATGTCAATGGCCCTGGTAGATGGAACAAGCTGTTTATTGATATATCCAGTTCACCAGTGTTTTACAAAACTGAAAACTTGGAAACTGATGCTCTTGTGTGTATTACTGTTAAACGATAAATATATGGCATTTTATAGAGTTAAGAGGTTGTAGAGATTCATGGACATGTAATTAAAAATGGAAAAAGTAATGTTACAAGATTCAGGTTTATGTAGGCCTAGCTACTTATGCAAACACCGATGTTTTGATTTGCGGAGCAGTTTCGGGGATCTCCCGTAACATGTGACACATCTGGGCCTAGCCTCGGGGCGGCGCAGCCAAAACTGAGAACTCTGCGTCATTCTGCGAGGCCGAGGCCGGGGGCCGAGGACCATGACATGAGGACAGTGTGAGTAAAATAGGAGTATAAAGTTTGCATTTTCATGAATATAAACATTAATGAAATAGTACATGGTGTGGTGTGCCGTGCACTTATCTTGAAACGTGCTATTAAAAGACTGTCATGTTCATGTCACAGTGGCTTTTAAAATTGCAACGCGGCAGAAATTAAGTCAGAACAAGCCGTAGCCTTTTTGCATCGGGTGTGTGCATGCTCCCCTGGCGGGCCCGCGCCGCCTAGCCCGGGGAAGTTTCCCTCAGCTTCGCTAAATGCCGCGATCCCTTCCCCACGCATTGGTGCAAATTTGTAATTCAGCTTGAATAGATAATCCCAGATGAACTTGGGTGTAGCAGCTCAAGTTCACCTAGACCGAAAAATCATTCTATGTAAGTTTTTGGATCCGCTGAGATTGCCTCTGGCTCGTCCTATCTCAAAAATGTACATGTAATTTAATTGGATTACAGAATGCCCGGCCTGAATGAGACAGTAATATCAGCCAGTTTTTTTTTTTTTTTTTTTTTTTTTACATCATGGTCGGACACTCCACTGAATCAAGAACGACTAGGGATTTGATCATGAAGCTGTGTAGGTATGTTGTTTTACAGCGTGCCCTTATTAACACACCTGGCAGAATGCACCTGACGGTGGCCTGAACTTACAGAGAAGAAGAAGAACATAAGAAGCATGTGCACATGGTGGAATGTTCTTTCATGCACTACCTTCTATAGAGCTGAAGTCTGAATCGCTGTCGTCATATCTGCATTATAATGGGTATAAACGTGGTCCACTATCAGGAATTTCCATTATACTCTGTGAGTGGTACAATATTGGCCTGAGGTCATTCGCACCAGTAATAATGTGCTCATGCACACATTGCAGCTATGAACTTGCTTATTCCTGTCCACTTTCACCAAAAGCCGTGCAGACTCCGGGTGCAGACTGTGGTAGCAAACTCATGACTGGAATAATAAGGCCTTGATAGGCACAATAACATGATCATGAATCACTTGTTTTCACTTGTTTGAAAAGAGGGTGTAATCTTTTTTTGCAAGATCATTAGTAGCTGGGTACAATTTAATCTGTTAAATCTTGAAAGTGGGCACAATATTCAACTTCTGCAGCTTCTGCCAGAAGAGCACATTTACTTGTGAAAAAGAGTTTGCCATTTTCAAGGGGCACAGGGAGACCATTTTTAGAGGGGTACTAGCTGGTCGTCCTAAAAAGATGCACATATAGAACCTTTATGAGTGGGCATTCAAGGGATCACTCTTGTTATCCAAAGGGCAGCATACATGTTTCTCAAAAGGGAGCACAATAATGTATTTACAAGCTGAGTACTTGTGAATGTATAGGACAGATTATGACCGTAAAAGAGGGGCACATTGTTAATAATCTTGAAAGTGGCACGCATTGTTTTCACATGCTAGTTTGCCCTTACAATAGGGGCACTTGATACTATTTAGAGGGGTACATTTTACCTTTACAAGAGGGGAAATTTGTCAGTCCAGCAAAATCAGAAGGGGGGGGGGGCGATGCTTCCCCCTCCCTTCCCTGTAAGGGTATTGCTCACTCTTTTGCATTGTCAGGGGAGGGGGGAATGAGGGGGGGGGGGGGAGGAGAAAGGGAGAGATCAAAGGGTGAGACTTGCATCGAGATGAAGAAAGAGGCGAAGGGATAGACAGAGCAAGAGAGATCAACAAATATTAGATTGGACTATGTATCCAATTTTAAATGTTGAATGCTTTTAAGTAGACTGATCCTTTGTTATTTATGTTTTTTTCATGATATTCCAAAATGAATGCGGTAATGAAGGAATTTTCTCTTGAGAAATAGTGAGGTTCAACAGTGCCTTTTGTGTTCCAGATATCGACAGGATAATCAAGTTTTTTCCATGCCATGCAACCTGCTCCATTCGATGTGTGTGACTGTATACATGTGTATTTTTGTGCACATTCGCAGCAAGAAAGAAAGATCAAGGCAGGGATAGATATAGAGAGGGGAAAGGGAGAGAGAGAAAGAGAGAGAGAGAAAGGTAGAGAAAGAGATATGAAAAAAGAGAGAGAAAAAGAGGGTGAGAGAGAAGAAATATAAAAACAAAAAAAAAGAGAAGAAAACGAGGGTGTGAGAGAGAGAGATTTTATGGAGACGAGATATATGAGAACATTAAAAAGGGAGGGAGAAAAGGAGGGTGTGAGAGAGAGAGAGAGAGATAGGCAGATGAGATGAAAACAAATAAAGAAGAGGGAGAAAAAGAGGGTGAGAGAGAGAGAAGAGATATATGAAAACATAAAAAAGGAAAGAGAAAAAGAGGGTGTGTGTGTGTCTGAGAGAGAGAGAGAGAGAGAGAGAGAGAGAGATTAAGATCGGTAAAAGAGGTATGAAAACATAAAAAATTGGAGAAGAAAACCATTGTGTGAAAGAGAAAGATATAGAGAAAAGAGATATATGAAAACATTAAAAAAGGAGAGAGAAAAAGAGGGTGAGGGCTTTTTAGAGAGAGACAATGAGGGGAGTCGGAGATCTGTCACATGAGTGAAGTTCACATGACAAATTGAGTTACCCCCTTTTGTCACCTCCTTCCCCTCTCTCGTATACACCACAATTCCTTCTCAGTTGCTTTCTCCCCCTTTCCTGTCGGTGTTACCACGGCAACCTATGATTGACAGCTGGCGATTGGCTGCCGCACTGTGGACAAAGTCTGGATGACCTCATGTTTCCTGTATGGGCTTCCTCCTCGCAATTCCAGTGTAATTAGCCATCGGACTAGACCGTGGATCCCTCTAGCCCGGGCCCGGCCTATCCCCCATGGATCCAGTGATTCGGGAGCCGATTGGAGCCGGGAGCTGCTGGGAGCTATCAGAGTTCCACGGAGAGGAAGCATGCAGTAGCAAGCAGGCTTGTAGGAGAGCCTTGCGCATGCACACAGCTAGAGTGAACAAGCTGTGGAGAAACTGTGGAGTCGTTTCTATGCAATGCATGAACTCTCACACAGACTGAGTTCTAAGGTGAGTCAGGGAGGTTTGCGTGAGCAGAAACCTGGCCTGCGTTTATATAGCTTGAAGTACATGAAGACATAAACATTTCTGTGCTGGACTCTACTTGCCTATGTGTGTGTGTGTGAGCCTCATCAAACACTTGTGGATTGTAAGCATAGCCAGAGACATTTTGCTTGGAAGGATCAGTGAGTGAGATTTGTGAGAATTTAAATGGACTACCTAGCTGGGGATAGAGCTTAAATCTCAGGAATGGACTAGCAGAGCATACAACTTCTTGGGAATCTACCATTTATTTTTCATCTAGACAAATACAGTGAGTAACATTTTGCTTTTGCAGTGTATGTTGCTTTTGTTTATTGTGTTTATCTATAAACAAATGAGTTCTGGCACTGTAGGAGTTAGTACCTCCTTATTCTGTGTGTGTGTGTGTGGGGGGGGGGGGGGGCAGTCTGGGATACCATACTATATCTATAATGTATGAAGATGATATGCATGTAGCTCAAACAGTGCGTTGCTAATGGTAACCCCATAGCTTGTCTGAGGTTTGCTTGACTAGCAACAACTATTTAACTGCTTCACAAAGTATATTGCAGTTGAATGTAATCGTGTGTTATTTCTGTAAGGTGGAAAATTGTGAATACCACATTACATGTAATTGTCATTAGAAATGTAATGTTAAGTAGTTTCATATACTTTTGTCAATGATGATGATGATAGGAATAAAACAATCAATCAATCAAAATAACGACTTATTCAGCCCATTCTGAGGTAGCCCGACATGTTTTAAAATTGGGAAATTGATGGGGTATACCGGCTCCTCCCCCATCAACATTGACACTCACACATTTTGTTTTAATTTGTTTTTCAGTGCTATTTCAGTGACACACGCATTCACACAAACACACACACAAACACAAACACATGCATATTCACACACACACAAACACAAACACACACCCACACAAACACACACCCACACAAACACAAACACATGCACATTCACACACACACACACAAACACAAACACATTCACACAAACACATGCACATTCACACACACACAAACACAAACACACATTCACACACACACACACAAA
>OZ022585.1:22050209-22057709 GCA_963669155.1 Arbacia lixula
TTAGAGGTGATCGTTCTGCGACTAAATGGTTGTTATGAAATCTTTATAATTATCACACCTCAATGACTACAAGCGTTTATTATCAGGGTTATGATTGTGTTTTGTAATCACAAATACGTGGGTGGGATTTGCAAACATCTAATGTATTATGTTTACAGCATTTTTTTTTTCATTCCTAAAGTAAAAGTGTGACTATTTTTTTATGTAATATCCACAATCACTAAACTTGACTTCAATCAGCACGGTGCAGTGATGTAGCTCGAACAGTGCGTTGCTAATGGTAACCCCGTAGCTTGTCTGAGGTTTGCTTGACCAGCAACAACTATTTTATCTGATTCACAAAGTATATTGCAGGTGAATGTAATGGTGTGTTTCATTTCTGTAAGGGGAAAATTGTGAATACCACATTACATGTAATGAAATTGTCATTAGAAATGTAATGTTATAAGTAGTTTCATATTCTTGTCAATGATGATGATGGTGGTAATGAAGCAATCAATCAATCAATCAATCAATAAAAAAACTACTTATTCAGTCCATTCTGAGGTAACCTGACATGCTTTAAAATCAGGTTATGTTTTAATTTGTTTTTCAGTGATATTTCAGTGACACACACATTCACACAAACACACACACACACACACACAAACACATTCACACAAACACATGCACATTTACACACACACAAACACACACACACACACACACACACAGACACACATACACACACACAAACACATACACACACACACACACACTGACACACACACACACATATATACACATGCATATTATCTGATGTGCACACTGTTGTTGGTGCAAATTTCTCCAAAATTTAAAATCTTGTAAAAAATTCAACTTGAGCTTATAACAAGAATATTAATTGCAGAAATATCACCCAATTTCTACCAAACAAGTTTGACATGCTACAGATAAAGTGTCTACATTTCAGTTTATTTCTCTGAGATGATCACGGTTATGATTAAAATCCAAACTTGTCATTGAAGTTGGCCAAATTATTTTGGTTATAATCGTCGTCATCAACATCTTCAGGTGGCGCTTGAGAGCACTGCTGTGGTTTTCACAAGAGCACGCCATTCAACTTTGTTCTCTATTAAGTGTGTTGTATTGATCATCCCTCCACTTGACGGTCTCTTCACGTCATCAATCCAAAACACAGGTGGATGACCTCTTGCACGTTTACTTTTTATTTGTTCCTCTCCCGCACCATTTTTATGTACAATATGGCCAAGGAATTTCTTTTTTCTCTCTTTTATTTCCCTAGGGTTAGGGTTAGGGCTGGGGATAGTTTTGTACTAATGTTTTTGTGGACTTATTCATTTGTTGTTTTATCTTTCAATGAATCCTCAGAAGCCTTCTGTAGCATTGCATTTTAAATGCATGTCCTCTTTTCTATCGTTCTTTGTCATGGCCCAAGATGCACTCTCTTTTATTTCCCATTTTATGGTTCATCTTGTATCACATGTTAAGGACCCATTTATTTGTTCTTTTCTCTTTCCAAGAATCCCTCAGAAGCCTTCAGTAGCACAATATTTTAAATTCATTGATTGTAAATGCATTGCATTTTAAATGCATTATTTACCATCAATCATGAACTAATTGTTGCTATTGTTGCTACTGTCTCTATCTTCTTTGTGTGTTAAGTAAGTTCGATTTGATATTATGGTGACAAGCAAAATCATACATTTTTTTACTCTCCAGTTCTTAATGCATATTTTCTCAGCTTAAAATTTGAATTGCTATAGCTGTGAGAAATGACACTCTCTAAGTTATGACCAGGGACAATGTAAGTGAATCATACATGTAGTTAAAATTAACTACAATGATTGAAGCTAATTTGGAGCCCAGAATGCAGAGTAGCTTTAACTCTTGTCATTGTAGTGCAGTGAAAAATGTATGTGAGAGTTAAAGGCGATTACCCCCAGCAAAATGCAAAAAGATTCCCAAGATTTGGGCTAGTGTGATGTCATACACTCATACAATTTACACTTATACTCTTGTCTTGGTTACTAGAGCACTTGAGTTACCACTTAACGTATTATTTACATGTTTATAGATCATACATTTCTATACACTTATTATTGTTAGTGAAAAACGTTGCTACCACTTTCTACACTAATAGATTTTTCATTTTACACTTTTGTTATGGTGTCAAAAGTGAGGCTCTTGAACTATTACTATTACACTTTTTCACTAATAGATTTTGCATTTTATACACTTGTTATGGTATTACAAGTGAAGCACTTAGACTGCGACTTACCACTTCTACACAAGAAGAGTTAACATTTTACACACTTGTGTGGATGATACCTATTTAGAGAAACATTCATGAGTAGATGAACAGGTTACCAAAATTTGCAAGGAGGAAAGTCAGCTAGTTGGTAACTCTTGTAGATTTAATGAGGGGAATTGCCGTGTTTAGACATGTTGTAATTGTCATTTTCATCAGTCAGTAACCATGTCTGTTACACTAAACACTAGCCCCTCAGACATAATAAAAGGAAAGATTATTTTTTAAAATCTGATTCCTTATATGCAGCAGGCATTAACATAGGAAGTGTTGAGTTTTAAAACAAGAGCTATGAAACTGAAAGTGTGCATTTCCCATCTATAAACAGACTCAACAATATGTTATTCCTGTAAATGAATCCTATTGGTCTTTATACATGTACATCTGTAAATTAAGAACTCAAAGCAATGTAATAATAATAATAATAATAATACATAGAATTTATATAGAGCACTTTCCATATTAACTAGATGCTCAAGGTGCTTCAGAGCAAATTAAAGAGAGAGAAAAAAAAATACAACACAGGTGTGAACTTGCATGTCAAAAAGCACCATTATACAGGTATGTCTTTAGGTTACCCTTGAAGGTAGTCACTGACGTCAGGGTTTTCAAACTCTGTGGAAGAGAATTCCACAAGGTTGGCCCTGCATGAGCAAAGGCCCGTTCTCCCCATGTACTCTTATATTGTTTCAGCTCTTGTAGGAACAAAGCCTCACATGACCAAAAACTGCTCAAGGTTCTAAACTAAGGAGTGTTCAGTATTTATAGGATAGACTAACTGCTCTCATCAGTGTTATAACGTATGCCTTTCTACTCCCATCAGCTAATGACTAAGAACAGCCCCTCAAGAAATAAGTTCCTTTCCCCTGAGTAAAATCCTGTGAGACATCAGACCATTGATATAAATATTCTTTCCTTGGTTAAAAATAGAATGACCTGCTAATCACATGGCTGGGTCGGGGTTAGTCAGAGATGAAGTCAGGACCTAGAAATAACCCCTAAGACCCCCATGACCCCCCCCCCCCTCCCCCAGTCATTAATAGTTTGCAGGCACAAACCTTTGTCAGTCAGAAGATCAGTCTATCGCCCCGTTCATATATGATAACCATGATAATACACGTCGGTAAGCAAGTTTTCTAGCGAGCCGCCAAAAGCACCGTTCATATACACCCCAAAAGCCGTAATGTTGCGGTGTTTTGGACAGCTGGACTCTCTCCAAACCAATGGTGACATGTTCTGCTCAGCCTTACAAGTGATGCTATTAGCGACCAGCATGCCAGAGCATGATGCAAAAGTTGCAATATTTATGGTTATTTTACGGATGCAGTTTATAAGATTTGCTTACCACTATATTGCGGTATTACTACTAGGTCTCGATGTGCAAAATAGCCTCAAAATAAGCAGAAAAAAGGAGGAAGCAAAATTCTGTATTATTTGAGTGATTCCCTTTCATATAGGCAGCTATTGGTATTGCATTGGCAAAATTGCCGCAAATGTTGCCCCTTTTTTGCAGATAGGTGGTGTATGAACGGGGTTCATAAGGCTGAAAGGGCGCAGACTACTGGGTAACTATGTTTGGATGCCTCACATTGGGTTATAGATAGTCTCCCCCTCCCCCTTGCTCTCCTTTTTGTTCCCCTCCTTTGTCCTACTCTACCCCTCTGTACCCCTTCCCCTCTCTCTCTCTCTCCCACTCTTTTGTCTCTTTCTCTGTCTCTCTTGTCCCTCTCTCTCCCCCTCTCATTCTCTCCCCCTCTTGCCCCCATGCCCCATGGTGCACCATGCATGATGCACTCTCTCACTTTCTGTTTCCCCCTATCCCCTGTCTTTTTCTCTTAACTATACCCTCCCACTATTACTTCTCTCTTTTTTTCTCTCCCTTTCTAAACTATCTTTCCCTTTCTCCCTCCTCCCGCATCTCTCTCTCTCTCTTCCCATAACCTTGTCACTTTCTCACTCTTCCATTCCTTTTTCTGTCTCTCTTCTCCCCATCTCTCTTAACTTCTCTCCTGCTATCACTTCTCATCCCTTTTTTCTCTCCCTTCCTCTCTGAACTATCTTTCCCTTTCTCTCTCCTCCCTTATATCTCTCTCTCTCTCCTCCATTACCTCTCTCTCTCTCTCTCTACCCCTCCCCTTCTCTCTCTTCCACTCTCCCGTCCTTTTCTCTGTCTCTCTTCCCCCTGTTTTTCCTCCCATTCTCTTCCCCCCTTCTTTCCCCCATGCATTCCATTTCTCCCACTCCCCTCTCTTCTCTCTTAGCTACTCTCCAACTATCACTTCTCTCCCCCTTTTTTCTCCCCCTTTCTCTCTAACCTCTCCTTCCCTTAAGCTAAAAGTCAAGAAGTTCATTGAGAAAGAGATGTGACTTACACTTACCCTAACATTACCAGGCAATGAAAACCACATTGGCTTCAATAATTTTGTATGCTAATGGCAAAGAGAGATTTAACACTAAATATGTGTTGGTATTAGTAGTGTAAGCAGCATTACTTGCAGAATTTCTTCTGACAATTTCACAGAAATCATTATGACAGGGCTATATAGAGTTATGTCATAACATTGTTTGTCTCTGCTTAAAGTGGTTAGAATGATTGTGGCTCAGTGATATGTTGCAATCTTCATACCAAAATGCATGTCCGTGTATCTGTGCATGAATGAATCAATGTTCTAAATGCACACACACACACACACACACACACACACACACACACACACACACACACACACACACACACACACACACACACACACACACACACACATCCCTAATTCCATGAGTCAGATGCTGTGCTAACAATAGCCGTGCTCACAATTCTTTGAAAGAAGACTTAAAACAGAACCTAAAGACTGCCACATACTTTTGTGAATAACTGATGATTACCCTACATTGACTCAGGAATTAGATGCCAATCAGTGATTGAAGCGTGTGAACGGATGTGCCAGTTGGCGAGCAAAGCATAATATGTGGTAAAGGTTTAAAGGGATAGTTCACCCTGAAATTATTTTTGTTTTAATAAAAGGAAACACGTGAAAGGAACATATCAGTGAAGGTTTGACAACAATCGGTCAAAGGAAAAGAAAGTTATTTGATTTTAAAGTTTTGATTTTGTGACGTCACGTGCGAGGTGCTCTCCCATATGCTGTGTACTATTTTTTTCCATAATTTCTTGGTTTTATGTTCTCTGATGAAGGAATACATTCTAGATTCATAGCGATATGTGTGAAAAACATGTGTCTAATGATATATCAAACGCACAGGTGAAATTGTAAATATCTTATTGAGAAAAAGGACATTTTCCAAAAAAACCTGTACATAACATATGGGAGAGCACCTCGGTATATGTGTCTTGTGTCTCCTTTTATTGAAACAAAAATAATTTCAAGGTAAACTATCCCTTTAACAAATGATGCTATCCTATTTATTTAGAGTTAAAATTACATTCGAATGTATACAATGAAAGGAAGATGCACTAAACTTACTTCCTATTCTCTAGTACAGGATTGTATCACATCCAACTAATATAATGGCCGTTCTTAGCCTTTAATCAATGTACTGGAAGATCTGATGTCAAACATGCTCTTGTATTTTGTTCTTTAAAGGTGATACTTATAGGAAATAAAATCAAATAAATATAGTTTATTTTATAATTGAATGAGTTATAAAGTGATTTATGCCGCTAACATGCCATGCCAGTTTTGTGTTTTATGAACATCAAATTTCACTAAATTGACTCTCTCCTGACCTACGAAATCACCGAAGGTAAAGTGGCTTTGTGTGTACGTCACAGCCGGGATGTGCTTCACGGAATATAGAGATTAACTGCAATCTACTCACAAACGTAATCATAATTTTCTTACGTGGCCGTATTTTCATAAACCTTCATGAATATGTTTCTTTCCTGTTTCTGCTTTGATTGAAACCAACGTAATTTCACGGACAATTATCCCTCTAAGTAAAAATGATCCCTTTAGGAAGAAGCTCATAATGATTACCTTCCCCCTACCAATAATAAAAACAAAAGCAAATCAGTGAAAGTTCTGAAAATAATTTGAAATGTTGCACTGCCATCTCTTGTTTTTTTTATGGAATATGGTACCGATGTATGTCATTAGACAGACGTGTGATGGTCCCTGGGTGATTGGAAAGAAATCATGCCCTTATCGTCATAGAAAACAGTCAAATATGATCACTTAGGTTATGTGGTTTTCTTGATCTATGATGACTCTTCATTTGCTAAGGTCTTACATTTCTGTATGCTGTTGCTGTACAATCCTGGACCCGTCTTGTCTTAGAGTACCTTGGTACGTATGTCAGGGAAGATCTACCAGGTCTCTGACTTTTTCCATGCTCTGGTAGTGGTATACATTATTGTATTAATGTGTTGAAATTGGGCTGCCCCCAATGAATAGAGCCCAGTGCCACGCCGCTAATCCCCATTGTGCCAAGTTTATTTTGAGGCCTTATTAGTTGTGCTTTATATTCTATGTTGGCTTTTCTTGTAGGCATATTGATGATATGATATCAAATATAGAACTCTAAAATACTTGAAAAAAGCCAATTTGACAGGTGTAGACTAGGTGACCGAAAGCCGATTATCTGCTGCATGCAAAGCAACGAACAATAGTGTGTGGGAATCGTTCAGTAACAGTGCAATAAGCATAAACAATGACTGCTGTTACGAATGTGAGCGCTCGTGCATGCACACAAAGCAGCGAAACAGTGGCTCGCTCGCTTCTACGAAGCAACCGATCGATAGTGCGCTAGCGTGTATAACAATAGTGTGCATGCGGCTCCATGGCATGGTGAGAGTTAAATAGTGAATGATTTACATTGATTCCTTTTTAATCCGTTGCAAGACAAGGAGCAATGAAGCCTTAAAATGAGGATGGATGCATAAAGGGGCATGATGATATCAAGGCTTTTAATTTTTGTCCTCATTTGTTCCTCACAGCTTCTCTGATTTTTTTGCGATAATGCAAACTCATTCACTGTATTCGAGTTGATTCTCAAATGAATATTTATCTTTTGGGGTTCTGTACAGAAAGCAATGCCTAGCTCAAATGTCCTTGCTGTCCATATTATGTACAATGAAAAAGGTGCGTCACATACAATGCAGCTTGGGGAAAGTAAGGAAATCCGATTTATTTCCTGAAGAGAATTTAGTAGGCCTTTATTCTCTGCTGTGT
>OZ022585.1:22062709-22130209 GCA_963669155.1 Arbacia lixula
CCCAGTGAGAAATTAACTTGCAGATCAAGTTTTTGGTAGGGGCACAAAATTCTTGTTGCAAATTAATCAGTATGAAGGCAGGAAATTCAGAGAATAAAGCAAAAATAATCCTACATCGGCTATTTGCCAAATTCACTTGTCCATGTATCTTGGTCAGGGCCTAGACTTCGCTATTGTTGACAAGAAAAATCAAAAGTCCACAAAATGATAAGGGTTTACTGATCTATTTATCAAAGAAGGGGGACAAATTAATTGTTAATTTTAAGGGGTAATGATTACAATTCCAAAGAGAAAATCATTACTTCTTTTCTCCTTCCACCTTTCACTGATGTCTCTAATTCACATAATCCATCAAAGTGAGGAAGGGCATGGCTTTGATCTTGATGTCTTTTGTTTCAAGACAGGGTAGTCAGAAATCAGTTTTGTCTTTACAAAGCCAATAGAACATGCTGATATTTTTCTGACAATCAAATGAGAAAAAGTACACACAATTTGAGGAAAGTTGTGAATCTTGTTGGTACAGGGCCTTGTTGCAAGTATGTTTTCAACTATTGTAACTTACTAGTGATGGTAACTACTGTGGCATCAGCAGTATAGTTGAAAGCTTATTGGCTGCTACCATGGAAGTTACGATTAATGGTAAGTACAGATGCAACAGGGTCCAGGAGGCCTCAATTTGATATGTTTTAATTCCTGTCCGTTTTGAAACTTCATGTGTAAATTTAACTGTACACAGTCTAGATTCCTCACACCTCTGTTGAATCAGTTGTATTTATGGATACTTTCACTACAGCTCAAAGGAATTGGCATGGGTAAAGGGAAAGGGAAGAAAGGGAATGAGCTGCAGTTTTGAACCGTGGTATATTTTGTTCAGTTCAGCATGAAACATGATGCTTTAGCTCTAAAAGCATCTTGTTTTTCTAAATAGTATTTATTAGTACACTCTCACCATGGAAACATTCAAAGAACTCAGTCAGAAGTCAGTTGCAAATATATGCTCCTGTGCTACGTGTATAAATTGTTTGACAGCTTCCGAAGGCAACGTTTCACTTTCCATTCAAGCATTATTTAAGAGCATTGCTGAATAGTGCATCTAATATTATGGTAAACATTTCTCAAACTTACACTCAAACAAAACGCAACATAGACTGCTGTGGGTAACTAAGGATGTTGTCTCTGCATATTCATCAAAACTGTCATCAAGTGTTTACGGCTATTTGGAATTCTTTACAGATCAGTTATTCATTCCTGCAGTTGTTCATTAATTTCTTCAATATTTGTGGCATTTGACACAGGTACCACAACTTTCTTTTGTGTTCCTGTGCTATAACTTGTTTTACAGCTTCCAAAGGCAGCATTTTACTTATCAAACTTCTCTCAAATGTGCACTCAAACAAAATACAACATTGTCTGTTGTCGGTAATGAAGGGCTTTATCTCTGGGTATTAATCAAACTGGCCTCAAGTGTTTCACCAACTCTTTCTGGGTCAATTGTTCATACCTGCAGATTTCTTCAATATTCGTGGCATGTGGCACTGGTATCATCTATCATACAACCACTCAAATACCAATAGATATCAATATATAGAGATAAAGAAATAAATCAAGAAATGAAAGTGGAAGCTGATGGCATTGCTATTTAATGAGTGATTAATGACCGCTTGAAATGCTCATCTGATTCTTAATACCTTGATGCTTTCAAAAGTATTGCTTCCTGTCGATGATAAATGTGTATTTAGAGGTAATCTATTAAGCTGATTTTGCGTGGTGTAAAACTAGTGAGTAGTTGCAGTTTTTCCATTGTGTAATGGGTTCTGATTTCAACTGCACTCTCTGGTAGCACAGAGTAGGGCCCTGTTTTATAAAAAGTTGTGATTGATATGAATCAGTCGAATCCCCTATATCTAATGTAGGCCTCCAGAGTTATGATTGATATCGATTGCAAGTATGCTTTATAAAACAGGACCCAGGCCTGTTCTATCGTGCTGACTTTTATTAGGATTTAAATCGAAGTCAGTTCCTAGCTGTAATATCTCTATCTCTATCTCTAATATCATTAGTGTGGTCCAACTGTCCATTATACTGTTTTATTTGTCTTGCTTGCATGTACATCATTTTTTATGTTCATTTAACATTTCTCAAAAAACATGACATTAATTAATGAACTTGTCAAATGGATTTCTTGTTAATTTGTCATCTGTTTGTTAGTCCACTATAAGAACCATTTGGTTTGATTTTAATGAAAGGGCTTTCTGGGGTAATTTCAATTTTGAAATGTTTATCAGGAAGCAAAACAAACAATATGTAAGACAAGCCAAATATCCTTTGAATGTGCCTCTTTGCAGACACCGTTGCACGTGGCGGCCAAGGATGGCAAACTGCAGATGGTGAGGCTCCTGGTGGAGTATGGAGCTGACCTGGAGACGCGTGATGTCAAGCGGCTCACCGCTGTGGAGCTGGCCCGCATCAACTTTCGGCAAGAGTGCGTCCAGTATCTCAGGAACAAGCACGGTAAGTGGCTTAATTGGCTTAAAGGGCATATACTGTACTGGGAAGGCAAAAAGGCCTTCAAAATGTAATTGTTAGCAATCTTCTTGCCAATGGTCTTAAATTCATGTATTGTCTATTTTACAGGCTTGCTGAAAGTTGTCTGCCCTCAAATGATCCACATATGGAGTAATTAATGATTAATGATTAAATCCTCAAAATGTTCGGCCCGAACATTTCAAGGATTTGTGATTTAATCACTTATTACTCCAAATGTGGATCATTTGAGGGCAAGTAACTTTCAGCAAGTTTCTAAAATGGACAATACATGAATTTAAGACCATTGGCAAGAAGATTGCTCGCGATCACCTTTTGAAGGCCTTTTTGTCTTCCCAGTACAGTATACTCCCTTTAAGTACAAGCTGCATTTGGCCCTGTAATGTACCACTATGATAACATGAGGCCCTAATAATGTTATCAAACGGTTAACATGTCTCTGAAAGCTCCACTTTTTAGAGAATTAGTCACAATTACTCTCTATTTGTATTACAAAGACCACCCACATTTAATTTAATTAAAATATTTATTCATTTAACAAAGAAATTATTAATTTTCATGAACAATGAATTCAAATTATCACCAGAAAGCCAATGGCTTGTAAAGGATGATGACCTATGTATGGTTTAATACACATTAAATATATATTATATTATATTATGTATTATTTATTATATATTAAATATATATTCTCTGATACAAATGACCTGAAGTAAGAAGAAGCAACGTACAACATTAAAGATCTAAATAAGGACTAGACTTCCAGCACAGCGCAAGCCTCACAAAAATCATTCTGTACACATTAATGTCCCATATAGTGTTGGTAAAGTGACGGACTAACGTTATGTGGAAAATGTTGTAATGTAGGGTGATTTTGAAAATACATGTTCATGCTCTGTTCAGGGACAAGTTTTTAATTTGAGCTATCTCCATTGAAGCAAAATTAGTAAATCATGTTATTTTCTGGGTTTTGTGGTTGATTGAATTAATGATTGAATATTATTCGGTTATACATGTACATGTATGTGTCTCACAATTTCCCTTTACTGAAGATCTTCCCATTCGTAAAGCTGCAAAATGAAAAAAAAGTCTATGGGGGCTAGTTTTTAGGTCTGATGTTGTGGAAGTAACATTTCTCAATGCTGTGTGAATTATGAAAGTTTCTCTGCCAGATTTCGCACAGTCAAGCTCAATTTCCTAGTGGGCACGGTCCAAGAAGCCATTACGCGAAGCTGGAAATGTTTAGCTCAGTGGACACAAGTTTCTCCACACTGTATGCATGGCCTAAGTTGTAGCTTACCCAGCAAAGGTCAGTAGCACAGTCCCAAGAGCTTAACCCATTCCTCATGGTTAGATTTTTCGAGTTTCATGATCCCTGGTCCAGTTAGGCTGTCAACATTTGCCATGGAGCTGTAGTAGCCAAAGGGGTGTGGCTTAAAGGGCATATACTGTACTGGGAAGGCAAAAAAGCCTTCAAAATGTAATTGTTCGCAATCTTCTTGCCAATGGTCTAAAATTCATGTATTGTCTATTTTAGAAGCTTGCTGAAAGTTATTTGCCTTCAAAAGATCCACATATGGAGTAATGAATACAGTGGATAACATGTTGACCTTAAAGATCGTCCGTCCCTTTCGCAAGCTTAAAATTTGAAATCGTCTATCACGATCGTAAATTGAAGAAAGTGTGATTCAAGACCATTTCTAAGAATATAGCATGTTGAAGCTTTCTGTATATGTAAAAAATTTCAGCCGTTAAATTTCAAACCGACTTTTTTCGTACTACAAAAAAGTATTAGTCTTCGTTATAGTATCTATGTGGTTATTATGCATGTGTGAAATCCTAATTTTATGAGTAATAAGTTATAATTTTATGAGTAATTACCAAACTATGGAGATGATTCCTTCTATAGAACAATTTTTTTCATAATGTGTTTTATAATTTAATAAACAGATTAATCAATAAAGCAGATATTTCAACACAAACTGCTAAGAGCCTGAGGCAAAGACTATTAATCAGACGTTGTTTACGTGCATTATTTGAATTTTACACTACGTTTCAGTTTGAAATTATGAATAAACAGCTTGCTAACACTTCTCCATATGTTTTGCCAATGATTCAATGGTTTTGTGGTGATCAGCAAAAGGGACTGGCTGTCTTTAATCCATGCCATGCCATGTGTACAACTTGGCAAACACATCCACGCCCATCTCACACCGCAAAACTAATCCTTATGCAGAAACATCCTTAGTCAGTACAAACTATATTAATGATGTAAACATTGAAAGCAGGCTCATGTATTGAACCTAATTCTTGTGCCAAAGCATCTTCAAAGCAGTACCTCATGCTTATTTTGCTTGAAGTAATGTGAACATCAGGATGACTCTAGATACACATCATACTGACAGCCAATGTGTCCCTTTGGCAGGTCAAAAAAATAAAACTTTGCAAATCTTTGGAAAATGGAATAGCTGTATCAAAACTTTCCTCAGGATAATAAAACTGGAAACTGACTTTAAGCAAAGTTATTGCAATATCTAGATTTATGAGGAGGATTTGGGCGGGTTGTCGGAAACTTCTAGTGCAAGTGTCAAGTGCTTCATACATGCACCGCAAGACCCCACCTCTGTAGGTTCAGTTATTATACCTTAAAGGTGAGAAAGTACAGAAGATAAGGTGCAAGATACATAATGGTTATGTAGGATATCAACCCAGAACATCACAATATAGAGGTTTAGTTATCAAACCATGACTTCATGACTAAGCCAAGAAAGTGCCAAGTATAAACAACGCGATGCCGTGGCAACAGCCTTGTGCTGATGATGCGTCATTGTATGGAGGCGGACTCTTTGCTTTCTCCTTGAGCGGCAGTATAAAGTATACATGTATACAAGTTTGAAACAACGTCAATAGAAGGGGAGAACAACTTCTCCCACAGTGTTCTGTTATCAGGAAAGGGATTTTCAGGTCTTGGGTGCCCTTTCACTGGAAAATGAGTTATAATACAGTCTTGTTTACTCATACATCTACTTGCAGTACATCATTATCCATCTGAAGACATTATTTGACAAATGTACACTGTATAAATCGAATTGAAGCTACTTACAGTTTCTAGGGTTACATACATACTGTAAAGTATTTCAGATGGTGGCTAGTATGTACTTCCAACAGTAATAGGTACAATTACGGAATATAATATTGGGTATGTTAACATACTCATAATAAATGTGTTTTCTTCTACTGACTTGATTGCAAAATGCTAAAGGGCGGGATCCTGGACAGAGAACTACAGACTTCATTGAGGATTGCAGTATTGAGGGTTTGTGACAACGGAAGGTCGTATTTTATGTCATGTGTCATCAGAAACAAGAGACAAAAAAAACATCTTTCCATGAAACGACTGCTAATGACAATTGTGGCTTTCAAAGTTTTTTCATTCTCTTTCTCTCTCTTCATCTCCTTCTCTCTTACTCTCAGTCTCCATCTCTCTCTCCACCTCTCTCTCTCACTCTCACTCTCCATCTTCCTCACCCTCTTTCTTTCATAAATGTTCTTGATGGCTGCTTCTCATTCTCCATTCCATCTGATGTTGTACACCTTTTCCTCTTCTGACATGAAAGCCAACCTAGTGGGACTGAGTCAGAGCCGAGGCAGTGGAAACCCACATGTCATCACGCAATTATCCCCATCACAAGAGCCCAGACATGTGTACACTTGTGATTGTGAGTACTTGGAGTTTGTGCGACTCTTATATCATTACAACCCCGCAGCGATGTCGCGATCAGATCCCGGTGTGTCATGATCCAAAATGCTTTTCTGTGCGTGACATTTGAGTTTCTCCTCGCCGTGTTTGGAGCTTGCAGGGGGAGCGCGCTGAAGCCCAGACAGGCGGGTCACGAGTCTTCTTCCTGCATGGCCATCTAGCTGCGGACCTTTACAGCGGGGGCTTTTAATCCCCCATACCGGATCAGATAAAACGTTTGTGCAATGAGGTTAGGGGAGTGCGTCGTCTCATGTGTAGATTGGTGGTCGGCTATGTGCCTCTCACGTTCCACGCGTTAGTAATCCATGTTGATATTCGTTCCAGTTCGTGCACTTTTTGCTTCCCATGTTGTCAGTCCCTTGAAGGAGATATGCACCATGCTAATGCTCTAGTACTAACGGGCAAGGTCTATCTACAGATGTGTGTTTGCCGTGGTGCTAGTATTCATGTGGGGAACCCCTAATAAACCTAGGCAGGATTTTGAGGATTTTTTCTTCATATGAACTCGCTAAAACCAACGGCCTCTGTGATGCTCCATGTTGTCAGTAGCACGAGCGGGATCCGTACTGGTGCTTCAGATGAACGGTCAGCCCATCGTCCACTCTCAGGTCAGTCTCAATGGACTCTTTCACTTATATAGGTCAGCACTTCATGCGATCCTTCTGGTGGTGGTATATTAGCTCATATAGTTGAAGTTTATCAAAGTTTATGTGTCTCTGTCTACACTTTGCCAGTGACATCATTGTGCCATGACAGCTTTAAATGTCAAAAGTGCAGGACTGTTAAATCTTCTCCTGTTGCCTCTGATTTGTCATTTGTTATGTCAATTCTAAAGAGGTTAAGCTACCAATACAGCTAGATTTCTTTCAGTCTAGATTCATATGATATTGTCTTTATAACATGTATCCATCTATTGTATAGCAAACAATCTATTGATTTATCTACCTATCTAGATATTTTTATCTATCTCTCTATCTAGCTATATATCTACATGTATCTATCTATCTATCTATCTGTCTGTCTGTCTGTCTGTCTGTCTAAATTTGGACAACTCCCTCCTGGACTCCTAGGACAACTTGCAGGACAAATAGCACACAGGACCAGCATCACCTCTCTCTCTCCAGGAGAAGAACAGGGACAACTACTGTTACCCCCTTATAGGACAAATAGCCCTGAGGACAACAACTGCCAAGGAAAGTACACAACATCAGGACACCTACTGTACTTACAGGACAATTACCCCTGCCAGAACAAATACCAACTACCCTCAGGAGAAGTTATGTACCTATACCACAACTTTCCCTAGGACAACTACCCTCAGGACTTAACTCTACTTTACCTGCACAGTAACACCCCCAGGACATCTACTTTACCTGCACAGCAACATCCCCAGGACACTACCCCCTCCCTCCACCCCCAGTGCAAGTACCCACTAGGACAACTACCCTTTGCAAACCTAATGTACCTACACAACAACTTTCCCCTGGACACCACCCCTAGGACAACTACCCATTCCCCTAGGACAACTACTGTACATGTACCTAGACCACAACTTCACTCAGGACAACTGTCCACAGGACAACTACCCACTACCCTCAGGACAACTTCTGTACACATACAACAATTCCCCCAGGACAACTCCCCCAGGAAAACTATCCACAACCCTCAGGACAACTACTGTACATGTTTCTTCACCACAACTCTCGCCAGGACAACTACCCCCAGGGCAAATTCCTACCAAGACAACTAGCCCTCAGAACAGCCAGCCCACAGGACAACTACAGTGCATACATGACACCTCTCTCTAGAACACTACCCCTAGGAGAATTACCCCTATCATTTTCACACCTAACCTGACTCACATTTCCTGAAACATGCAATCAATCAAAGCGACTGAAAACCTTGCTTGTGATTAGTTTTTATTTGATGGGAGTATTGGGGATCTATAGACTCTCCCTCTCCCTTCCAAAGATCACTCTCTTACCCCAAGACCATTGACAAGAAACAGTTGCCCCTTCAGACAACTCCTCAGGACAACTACCTTAACTACCCCCCAGTCCTACCCCCAGGTACAATTCGCCCTTGTGATAAATATCGTCCAGCCTAAGTATGCTTGGTAGAAGTGCAGAGACCTTGAAGCAGTGAATTGCCATGCGTGATGCCAAATTAAGGGTAGTACCAAAGTGTGATCTCATAGTTGTCAAGACAACTGGTTCTAAACTATGAGGGTAGAGCAAACAGCAGTAATCATAGCGGGGAGTGTCATTTGGAGGGCTGTACACTAGCCCATTAGACACTATCAGACCAGTGAAAGTCTTGGTTGATGATCTCATGCACACAGTTTCTATGTTTCTCATTTTGTCAAAAAAGTAAAAATGTGTAAATATCCATGCACCCATAAAATTCCCATATTTCACAATGTGTACATTTCAACTTTGTTTGAGTTGCAACTTTGAATTAGGTATTAATCAAAGTGTCATTTTTTCATTCAGCACCCAATTTTATTGATACCTGTATGTATGATTTTGAGGTGATTTCTTCACATTTCAAGTTGCTAGGTCAGAGTTCTATAGAATGAAAGTAAAATGAAATAGAAAACTTTAGAGTCAGCCTTTGGGCCTTCCACTCTTGCCCCTTACATTTAATTAGTCTGCACTTTAAAGACAGCGCAGCCCTTTTGCAGGTTAAACAGAAACACAATTTTTGTAAAAACCACCAAAAATGGAAGAAAGTGCCGTATCAGAACCTCCTTCACGATGTTAGAACTTTAAACAGAGTTATACAGTGTGTCCCAGAAAAAGGGAAACCCGTTTTTGGAGGCCGATAAAATAATCATAAAATATGAAATTATTATAACAATGACAGCAATATTGAGAGTAAAGTATCTTCTTTGATTTGTTACCAAATTCACGATGAATTGTTCAAGCATGACTGATTTCAAGCAATTACAAGTGCTCGATGTCAGAAACGTTTTGCGCAGAATAATGAATGCTGTTGCACTTGTTGATGCTTCCTTACAAATCTTGACCATTTGTCCTGCGCAACTTGATTTTGACAATTATTTTTAAAACACCTGTTGCTCCTCAACACATAACTCTTTTCTGTCATGTTAGGTGTTAAATGAAAGAATAAACACCATGCTTTCTCATGATGTGTATAATATTCAATGTTTTTTTCAGTCAAGTAGAGAAAAAACACAAATCTTGGTTTCCTTTTTTCTGGGACACACTGTATTGATTGCTAGATTTTGAGTAGGCTTTCGACGGGTCGTCCGAAACCTGTAGCCTGGATATCAAAGACCGCAATATACGCACATCATGGCTTCTCACACCACACATTGATGCGTTGACCTATACACTGAGCATTGCAATACGGTATATGAGCATAGACCATGGTCGAGCTGTTTCAGACATAAACAAGGTTGGTTTTTCCTTTCTCCTGGAAAGGTACGTGAAGCTATGAATGTGAGATTTCATAAACAACTTTTGCCAATGGGCTACCCTGTCTTTAACGAGCCTTCAATGTCATGTGACATACATGTCATCAGCCAGTTGGCAGGCCCCAGAAAATGCTATTATTTTATTTTCAGCTCGGTAGTCGTGACCTTCACTTGACCTCTCAAACCGCGGAAAAGGTCTCCTTTTCAATTTGCGATATCTACATGAATAAACCATATTTTTGTACGCGTTCTTTTGCAACTGTACGTTGGAGGTCGAAATTTACTGAGTGTGAAAAAACATTTAATTAAAACAGTCAGAAAAATATTGCAAATTCGAGATAAATATGTGGTTCTCAATAAAAAAAGAAAAATGAAAATTTACTCTATATTTCAATGTCAATCGCTTTTGAGCCCCCAACACTGAAAGATCATCTGAAGCGGAATCTATTGTACTTTTTGAAAGTACCAGTATTTTTCAACCTCACCTTGTAGAAGGGTCAGGATCTAGCAACATATCAACCATGTTCAAATCCAAAATGCGTGAGACATAACGAAGTTGTGATTGATCCTAGCCAGCCAATCATACGTACGAAAATATGGTTTATTCATGGAGATATCGCAGTTTGAAAAGGAGACCTTTTCCGCGGTTTGAGAGGTCAAGTGAAGGTCACGACTACCGAGGTAAAAATAAAATCGCATATTTTCTGCTGCCTGCGCACTGGCTGTACTGCGAATATCGGTTGCGAAGTCTGTATGATTTCTGAAAATTTGCGTCACTTTGAAGACGAATAGCACAAATGTTTTATTTTTAAGCCCAAACAAAACTGAATTCAAAATCTCCGCTGGAGTACTGGCTTTCCAAAGGTGTAACTGGTGTTACCATCCAGTTTGTAAAAGGGTCAGGATCCAGCTATGTCTAAGAGCTTACATGTTTAAAAAAAATTCAGGCCCGTTTTTGAAAGCAAATGAAATGAAAACTCCTTTGTGAATTTAAAAAAAAGATGAAAATACTTATTAAGAAAGATACAATCTCATTCCCTGTCTTAAAAATTTGGGATCGGTATAAATACAGGAGACACCAGCGAATGATCTCGCGAGTATGTCAAATTCATTCATAATCTAGTGCAGCAAAATCTGCACGCGAGATTTCGAGAGACAAAAAAAATAAAACGCTCACGTTTTGAATAAAACGAGCGAGTGCTGCCCACAGACTGTCATTGGCATGTTTTGCACACAATATGTAAACAACGCACACAGTGACATTTCAAAACACCAAACAAATGTATTCCCATGGCTACAGAGCAAACTCCAAAACATTTGTCTTGATTTATCTGATGAAACTTTCACCAATCAGCTACTCTGATTTTAAACTTTTAACCTCTTGTTTGCTAGCCAATGGTTGCTCTGTGTGATTTGCATGCTCCTTTTGTGCAACATGCAGCAATGGCGTATAAAGGTTTAAAATATTTATATCAATTCCTCATGAAGGTTTATTTCTTTTCCTTTCAAAAAAGAGAAAAATGAAGGTTGATTATCTCTGGCTGAGACTGAATTAGTATGCATGTCTCATGTGAGCTTAAAGCGAGTTGGGTGTGCCCAAATTATCACCGGATCGTTTACAACGCGCACGATGAAGCAAATGAAATTGGATCAGTGTGATGACAAACATTAGCCAAGCGATTACCAGCTTACACAATAAGTGGAAATTTATACTTCCTTTTGAAATAGGAGGGAGGGGGGAGGGGAGGGGGAGGTAGGGCATGACACTCTGTATAGGGTGGGGAAATCATCCTAGATATTACAATTTGGTTATTTTGTTCAGGCATACTGTGTGTTGTTATATTTGCTGCTGTTATTTTCTTGTGCCTTGACTTCTCCTGTAAATTTTATATTTTTTTTTTTGCATGATATGCGTGTAGTTGCTCTATGCTCTATTAAAAGTGATAAAAATGTAGCAGAATATGCTTTATTCTCTCTAAGACTTTAAGAATAGCATATAGATTGCAAAGATATGGTTATACAAGGACTGCTGTGAATATCTCCCTTTTGAAAATGAAAGTATAGTTTATGTTTATGATGAGAGTCAAATTGTAGATTCTATGTGACCATTATTGCTGTGGGTTTTCCCCTTTTTTTCACTTTTTTCTGTCTGTATTTGGTGCAAAGTGATATTAAACAGCTCCTATTCCAAAGCTTTATCACTATTTGTTATATGTTGCACTGGATACATACAGTGCACAGTCTGTGTATATTGCAGCTCTCTGGCCGTGGATCGTATAGATTCTCCAGCCTCACTCCCAGGTTTTTAAATATTCAATCTATACAATAAATGGGTCTGACTGCTGGAGACTAATCTACTCTGACAAAAGGAAGCATGTGACAAATTACTCAAATCTGGGTTATTGGTACTCTTAGATTGTACCCAGCATTCCCTGTACAGGCAAAATCTGGACAAGAAATATTCATCTTGCTGTGAGATATTCAATCTAACGTGATGTGGTGTTACACTGATGCCAATGCGAGTGACAGACACATTTTGCTTATTTACAAGAAAAGTCTCTTTTGTTAGTTGCTTCCTTGTGTCAGATTAGGGCAGTATTAGTCTTGACAATTACAGACTCCAGCATATACCTGTACATGTGCCCGTTTGGATTTAAAATGTCTTAAAACGGCTGGAATACAGGCTAGAATGAATGAATGACTCCGGCTCCGTGTGCCCTGTGTTATGTCTTTCACTTCCACATTATCACATGCTTATCGCCTGCCCTCCCTCATGATTCACCACACCCCACCCACCCCTCACGATGTACGTCCCCCACCCCTTCTTAATCCCTCCATACCCCCCTGGCTGTGGCTAATAGCCTAGCTTTCGCCCCTCTCGCCAATCCCCCGCCAATCCCTCGCCCGTGCTCATGATTGTTAATTGTCTCGGCAGCTCTCATTAGGAGGGGAGCTATTTTCAGCTGGCGGGGTGCACTGCATGACATACGTGCTAGCCGACTCTCATTCACGGTCTCACTCACGGCCGCTTCGCGAGACATTAGCTCAGCAAATCTTGATCCATGAACCGTTTTTCAAGAACTTTATTTTTTATTACAAATCACAATCTTCATGTTTCAAGAGATATCTTGGATGCGTTGGAGGCTTCTGACATTTCTCCTTGAGTGTGGATCTTCTCTCCAAGGAAGAATAGTTAAGCTTTTTTTCCTGGAGTTGCAACCTGTGAGACCTTTGGAGAGAGAGACGAGAGTCTGCATGGATGCTTAGCGGGAGAACCATTGTGTGTTAATTTGGAGAGAGAGACTTTTCAGGGCCTCTGCAAAATTGTCTGCCACTGGAAATATTAACAGCAGAAAAGTCATACTTTTGATTTGAACTATCGCAACAGTTTGTTAGCAAAACCTTGCATTTTGGTAGATTGTCTGCTACTTGGTGTTGAGATTTGAGTGGACATAATTGCATTGTTTGCTCAAGAGTCCTTTGCTTTTGAGCAGGAAATGGAGACAAAGAGACAAAGAAAGACTGAAGTCTTCCTTTGATAAGTGTGTTCCTGTGTAATCTTATTCAAAGCCAATCTTGAAAGCGATCTCAGAGGCAATTATGCTCGTATTTTTAAGAACGTGGTTTAAAACGGTAGGGAAACATCTCAACTAACTTTGCCAGCTTTGTGAACAAATTAATATCTTCCAAACATCCGCTACGTCAATTCAACAAGGAAGTGAAAGGACCTCAATATACTCTTCTGCAGTTACATGTTGTCAGAGAACAAAGCAGCTGCCAGTTCTAAATGAATTTCATTTTGCATTGGCTGTGCTACCACCAGGCTGGTCAAACAAACAATTATTCTGTGCCGTGACAATTTTTATGAATCCAAGTTGGTCATAATCGTTTGTCCTTGTTTGTCTGCCTGCAATACAGCAGGGTCTAACAAAGAGTTGAGCCGGTTAAACCTCACACTGCTTACACTGCGTGTATGTGACAAATCTGGGAAGGAAAAACTGCCAGCTTGCCCATCATATGACGGAGGATGGAGGGCTTTGGATGGCTTGATTCCTGGATCATAACCTGACCCCTCAAAAACTCACGCCTACACGTGTGCCTGGAACCCAGATGGAAGTAGTGCTACAAATAGCTAGATTTCCCCTTCACATCCCAGACAGAAAAAAGGGGGACAGAATTTGTCCCTGTTTTTGTCTTCTTCAGAGTGATAGATTTGTGTTGCCATGACAACCAGGCTTGTGATGATGGTGACGTCTGGTTTGTGAACAAGACAATGTCATCGTTGTTTGCCAAATGTTTGACGAACTATGAGATTCATTCTTGAAAGTTACATTCCGAGGAGCGTAGATGTCATTGCCATTGTGCGGACAAGTTCAAACTGTTGAAACCGTCTGGTTTGTGAAGAAGATAATGTCATCATTGTTTGCCAAATGTTTGATGAACTACGCGATACATTCTTGAAAATTACATGCTGAGGATCTTGAATGCGGACTAGTTAAAAATGCTCTGTTGATACTTCTGTAGACTGTGCTGGCTCTAAAAGATAGTGTTTGCTGACGGTGAATTGCAGGACACTGTCAACGTACATGATGCATTACATTCGATCATCTTTACATGTCCACAAAAATACTGTGTTTGTGTTTAGTTTGGATGAGTTCTTCAATGTTGCAGTCTAATTGTGGTATTTTTTTCCTTGGTGCTTGAGCACTGATAGTGGGAAATTAGCTCTTTAAACTTTCGAGAGCAAGATTAAGTGTTTCTCCAATTCATTATTGAGAGCTTGGTTTTGATGTTCGAGTGGTTCCTTTGTCTCATTATGCGATGACGATCTTTCAATTTCCAAGTACTTGAGTAACTGTGCTACTGCTTTCTTGTTTTGTAAATGTTTCTATACTGCAAAGGAGGGTTTCATTAGCAGGTTTAAGTTGAAATCCTCAGCAGTCTTTACAATGGCATCCCTGACAAACAGGTGTAAGAGGAATTTCAGGTCCCTAGGCAGAAAGTGGAGCTCTCGATCGCGGTCTTGGAATTGTGGTGATGGAGATGGCTTGAGAAGAAGAAAGAGTGAGTATGTTTTTGGCTCTACAGACTTCTTTTTTTTTGTCCAGAAAATGTTTTCTATTCCAAACACATGAAAATGTATATTATAAAAATAGGTTAACCCTCAGATTACAAGGCCTTTAAAACTCCATTGGCTTACTGCACATCATTATGCCAACGGTAAAGAGAGAGTGAGGCTTGTTTTCACAGCCTGTTATGCCATAGATTATGTTACACATTTTTTTCTTCACTTTGCCTATTCTTGCAAACTAATGAAACTACAGAGGAAGAAAATGAATTTAATGTCTAGATGTGGAATGATATCCAAGAGAAAACATAACAAGTCCTTTGCCCTAAATATGAATTAGATTTTAACATTTTTGTGTGTGTGAAGGTATTCTTTTTTTATTAGATAATTGTAAGTTTATATGTATGGTAAGGATAACTTCAATCTACATTTTTGTACAGTATGGAGATGTTTTATCATCCGTCGACTCGAGTTATGATTCAGCATATCCGAGTCTCGGTAGACACACACTCTTAGCTATCTAATTTCAAGGATTTGACCTGAGTCTACTGTGTAGTGTACTTTGCACAAAATCCTGGGCTAAGCCTAAAGACCAATTACTAGTCATCTAGATAGCCTCCCGGTCTGGCTGTTGGTCAGCGAGCGTGAGTGACCAGTGGTGATTGATAGCCTACAGGTGGTCCGATAATGAGACCCACACTTGTTTCTTTAGGGTGAAAGAGTGCCGTCATAATTCTACATTGATTTTAAGAGAGGGTGTCCCTTTTGCAGATCAAAAAGATAAAATTTTGTTAAAGCTACAGAGAATGTAAGAAGATACTGTATCAGAACTTTCCTCCCAATCATAAAACTGACTTGAAACGATATTATAGTAATTGCTAGATTTTTAGGAGGTTATTGGCAGGTCATCCAAAACTAGAGACCTGAGACTGCTGTGCACTATGGTCTGCACCTGTTCGCCCCACAGTGCATGCGTTCAATGGGAGCATTGCCCACTGATAGGGAAAGGGACAATACGATTATAAGTCTAGAATATGGTCTGTGCATTTCAAGTTTCAAATGTTAACAAGGATAGTGTTTCACTTTTCCTGAAAATGTGTGTGAAGCTATAAACTATGAGATTTCATACACATTATCACCAGGGTATATTTACTGTACGATGTATACTGTTGATTCCTGCCGTGTTTCATGACTTTTGCAAATGGGACACCCTGTCTTTGACCCAGGTATCAATTGCTTAAGGCCTGTAGAGTGAAACCTAACGGTTGCTCAAGAGAGAGGACCAGTGGCCTTTATGTACAGGTTTCAATAATACACTTATTTAGGCAGATTAAAAAGTTTTTCTCAGATGATTGTGCCATGAGCGTAATTTCTCACATTGAATGGAAGGGATTGTGTCGCTGGTTATTACTTTCAATCCACTCATGATTAGCAATCTAGATCGAGAGAGCCCGTCTGTCTTTGAGCAAAATCTTTGTATCACAGTGTACAAATGCATACATGGCAGGAAACAATTTCACTATTGCCATTTATTTACTATCAAATGAAGGTGAAAATAGAGTCCAAACTTTGCAGGTGATGTTGTACTAACGGGCCTGAGAAAGTATCGCTGGGCAAACCCGATTCTCGAAATAAGGGGATTTATTCTATCTGTACGTTTAAAATGATATTGAAGAGTTGTCACTTTCAAAATTTTGTGATGAACATGTAGATAAAAATGTCTTGGATAATGAGGATGTCTCTACATGGGTTGAAGGGCTAAAATATTAGGAATATATAGAAAGTTCTGTTACGTTATTTGGTTAATCTTGTGTAGATATGGACTCACTGTCACCATCATTATTAAAGGTAGCCCGTCCCCTTTTGTAGACTTAATTCTGAAAGTTCCCTGACTTCGTCATCATTTGAGAGAGAGTGGCTATGTAACCTTTCCCTCGAATCAAAGCATAATATTCAGGTTTGAAGAAATAATCTTCGATAATTGATTGAGCTTCCTTATTTTGTGCCACGAAAATAGTCAAATCTCCGTGAAAACTAGTTAGATTTTCATTTATTCTATGGGAGTTATAGTAGCTCTGACCTTAAAATTTCACAATTGTTATCCCAAAGATACGTGCTAAACATCTGCAAACTTTTATGAAGTTTTCAGATGTTTTTAAAAGGGACGGGCCATCTTTAAAGTGAGACCTGTGTATAAAGCCTACTTATGAACAAGAAATGTGGTCTTTATGAGCAGGGGATCTTTATGTCCAGGAGAGGGGGGGGGGGGGGTTCACCATGCTGTTCTTCAAGCTAAGAATGGCTTTACGCATGATTGGTGATCCCTTCTTCTGCTAAATGGTATATCCCAATTTGTTCCTGTTTTATTATTGTGGAAGTTTATTCCCAACAATTCTTATCAAATTTGACAAAATTAATCATAAACCTTGTATTCAGAGGCTTATTAACAACAAGAATTTTCATTTACAATGATCAGATTTCAACTTAAGCTGATGGGAATCAAAATCACTGAGAATCTCATTTAGCAGAAAAAGGGATCACCAGTCGTGCATAAAGTCGTTCTTAGTTTAAGAACAGTAGTTTAAGAACAGCTCGGTGAAACACCCCCCTGGTTATTTAAAAGTATTAATAAGAAACAATATTCAAGGGTACCAAAAAAGCTGTTTTTGTCAAGTGGTCACTTAAATAGGATTTACATTTATCTTTATTGTTATTTAGCCATCACCATTTTATGCACAAAAGGACAAAATAAGTTTGACAAGGAATCATTTATATTATCATCCTTCTGTTCTGAACTTTCATGTAGTATGATATTGAGGCCTGTCCAATGGTTCACAGAATATGATCATACAAGTCTAATTTAAGTTTAAGTCTAGTCTGATTTTGGTATGGATTGCTCTTGAGTTTTTCCTTTGCTTTGTCTTAATACACTGTAGCAAAGTTTCGAAACATACATGCAAATTGTATGTTGCATCAGAAACCAAACATTACTCATGGTAACCCCAAAGCTTGTCTGAGATTTGTCTGACTCGCAGCAAGTAATGGGTTCCGTGTGCATTCTATTCACTGAGAATGAATCAGTATGGACATGTGAATTATTATAAGACTAGGTAGGCCAAAGGAGAGTTTCTATGAAGTTGAATTTATCATGGAAATGGCTTATTACGAAATATCCAAAATGTCATTCGCTCACGAGCTGTCGATTCAGACTTGTCGGCATCATGCCTGCAGACTTAGTTCACCTTGTTAGACTCATTGTAGCCAAAAATACACAACGGTTCCTTGTCACAGTTGCTCCTAGTAACAGTCGCCTCAAACAGCTGTGCTATCGGCGTGGCGCTGTGAAACGCCAAGATAAATCCTCATATTTAAAGCCGTTTTTTGTATACAGGGCAGCTGCAGTGACCATGCTTCACTTGGCTAGTAGGAATTAAAACTTACTAGTATTTGTTTTGAATTGCACCATGGTTCTGTCAGTGAATCAAGCCAGAAATAACAGGCCTGGACACATTTACTTCAACTCTATATATCAGGGGTCTAATTTTACAAAATTAATGCACACAGTTCCCTTTGAGTAGCATACGTATTTTGAGTCAAAAGAAGGGTTAATTGCATGCTATTGATTACTCTACTCATTTACAAAATGGTCATACTAACCTCATCAAAATATGATATTTTGGCATACAAACGAAACATGTTGAAAGGCATGTTGAAAGTTGTTGGTTAATTAATTTCAGCAAAGCTCTAAATCTTAAAAAAAAATGTGAATGCTGAGAAGATTTCGTCAAAACTGAGCAAGATCAATAGGGCATTTTCAGGACAAAGCTGTTAAGTTGTGTATTTAACTTCTACTTTTCTCAATGTTTAGATAAAAGATTGATATTTACATCTTTTTCAGAAAGTATGACAATTAATGAATATTTTGTACATATGTAATTAAAGCTGTTCAGCAGTGGCAGCCTTCATGTAACATGTTCTAAGAAATTCCGCCCATCCTTCCCCCCCCCCCCCTCCAAAAAAATGATAATAAATAAATAAAGAAAGAAAGAAAGAAAGAAAGAATGAATAAAGTGCGAAAGAAAGAAAGAAGGAAGCTTTAATACCAATATGCCTACTAAGTTTTCTGTATTGTAGCAAACCATCTTAATTGACTCTGTCTATCCTTATTGTATTAAGACAGAACACAACAATGACACAGCTTTTCTGGTAGGGGGATGGGGGAGAGTTGGGGAAGAGTTCAACGAGAAATGTGTTCACATGAATGAGAATGGTCTTCCTATCTCTAATTGAAATATCAGTAGCCTATCTTCCAGGCTGTTGGACATTTATAATCCAAATGCAAAAACTTCCAAATAAAAATAAAATAAAATCAAGGATTTATATGAGAAGTCACTTGATCATTTTCCTTGTTTCTTAGTTTAGGGAGAGCTGGAGAAGATATGGGGAATGTTTAGTCTACTACAGCTAGACCCCTTTGTTTGGTTTAGAAATGGACAACAGGCTGGAAACCAGACTAAGATATCAGTTGTGGCCAGCAGGCAGATCTGCCTCCCATGCAGGCTGGCCCATGAGTCATCCACCGCCCCCTTCCCGTCCCCATGACTTCCCTCCTGTGATCGAGGTGAAGGGACAGGCGGAAAGTAGCGCGGCGGCTTTCAGGCTGTTGAATGTTTCTGGGCCCCGTAACATAAAGGTTTTGCGATCAATCACAAAATGGCAATGGCCAATCAACATCATTGTTGCATGTGCTTTTTGTTCAAAAGACTGATTAGTAACCAATCAGAATTTGTCTTTCAAATTTGCAATTGATCGTTTATGTTACGGGGCCCTGATTACAAATGACAAATAGAGTCTAGTACTATAAGACTAGTCACTGTATCATTCTCTTGTCTCAGGTGGAGAATGAATAGAGAATGATTAGTCTACTGCAGTCAGACCTGTTTTTTTAATATTGTTGTTTGGATTAAAAACCCAACAGCCTGGAAGCCAGGCTAGTGAAAAAGTGGCTTCAAATGAAACTAGTTCCGGTATATAAATATTTAATGATCATGAGGAATCTTGTGGAATCTATTTCCTCCCAAGGTGAAGTGGAGGGCGTGCGGTACCCAATGCCCTCCAGTTCACTGAGGGAATTACCAAAGAGATTCCACAAGGATCCCAAATAACGATCATGAAATATTTGTTTTATATCCTTCATTGATATATTCTTTGTTCATTGATTGGACCCTTATCATGGACTCTGTAGTTCATCTGTCTTCATCCTCTAACCACTAACCTCTAACCTCTAACCTCTAACCTCTAACCTCTAACCTCTAACCTCTAACGATAAAAATACAGAGGATTCATTTTGTTGTTGTTGATTTCTTGGCTTTAGCATTCCAAGGGGAATTTGAATTGCGCCTAGGCCACCACATGGCGGGAGCTCCCCGGCCATGCATCCTATGATTTTTCGTTAAAACGCAAAAAAGCAGCTGGAAATAAAATGTATGGCATAGATTTTGCATGTCATGCATACTTACACAAGATGAACCAATATTGAGACAGAGGGAAAGAGGTGACTATTTTTCTAATGGCGTCACAATAAATGATAGAAAATGAATATTTTTTTTCCCTTCTGACATCACAACATAGTCTTTTTCTTCCCTCTGAGCTTTTTTCTCTCCTGTGTATTTGCGGGGTGGCTTTCTTTCCTATACTCAGATAATGAACAGCGCAACTCCTGTGTAATCTACTGTATGGACAATAGACTATGGGCTATCAATAAACTTCAAATTCTTTTATAGGGCACAATCAAGCCACACCCCTTTGGTTGCCGCAGTTCCATGACAAATTCAGATGTCCTAACTGGACCAGGTTTCACAAAGCCAGAAAATCTAAACCTTGAGCAACGGGTTAAAGGGAATATACTGTACTTGGGAAGACAAACACATCTTCAAAAGATGATTGTGAGAAATTTTCTGAACAATGGTCTTAAATTCATGTATTGTCCATTTTAGAAACATGCTGAAAGTTATATGGCCCTCAAATTGTCCATATTCTCAAAATGTTCGGCCCGAACATTTATTGAGGATTTGTGATTTAATCATAAATTACTCCAAATGTGGATCATTTGAGGGCAAATAACTTTCAGCATGTTTCTAAAATGGGCAATACATGCATTTAAGACCATTGGCAAGAAGATTGCTCACAACCACCTTTTTGAGGACTTTCTGTCTTCCCAGTACAGTATATTCCCTTTAAAGACTAGACTGGAGTCAAATTGTCAAATTGTGGGCATCTGGAACTTATACCTGCTGCTTGTCAACTGGCCACATGTCTGGAACGAAGCAGTGAAGCGAGTGTCGAAAGTGCAAATATTCTATTTTAGGATTTGGCGTTCAAAAATAGGAGCGGATGACTATAGAAAGTGTAATTGTGACGTCCCTCGAATGAAAGAACGCACACTCACACAGTCATGTACACACATACAGATGGGAACATGAATATACACACCAGGGGGGGGGGGCGGGAATAATCTACTTTTCCAGTCATGAAGCAAACACCCTGTGTGTCATACTCATTGAGAACTTGTAAGTTTAAAAATGAGCTGTTTTCTTGTTTTTCTTTTGCATCATGAGGACTAACTTGCCCTCAGCCACTCTATGATTTTGTCAAGCCCTGTTGGATAAAAGTTACCATTAATGGTAACTCTGACATCAATGGTATCTACAATGGTAACATGGCATGACAGCCAATGAAATTCAAAGTTTCCATAGAAATTGATATTTGCAGCAAAGTTACCTTCAATGATAACTTTTATGCAGCAGGGCCAGGGTCTAAAGAATGTTAAATAGACTGAAAGTTATTCTTACATTCCATTTTGTTATTCTGATGATTTGATATGCAATAATGCCCTTTTAGGGTTAAGAATGCAACATAAAAGTTATGAAACATTTCCGTCTGTTTTCTGCATAAACTATGTTTAGCCATCATTATGATTGTGGCTCATTTCCTTTTTTACTGCAGAAATAAACATTGGTTTATATTTGATAAATGTATCAGTTGATTTTTTAGAGAACTTTTAAAGATATTTATATTCTTAGTAAACAGTGATGCACTATGCTGGGGATAATCTGGTGAATGTGATATACCCCTGTGGCCTAGCCACACTTAAATGAAAATTGTTGTTTATTTCTCAGCGGTTCTTTTGTCATCATTGCAAGTCTAGATTGATTACATTCTAATGAGAGTAATAGAATGTGACTGACCACATGTGTTTTCAGTACATTCATCCTATATTCTAAGAAATAGCATCAGACTCTTGGCTAAGAATAAAAGTCATGCCCCTTTGTTAGTTAATGTACAGTATCGTGTCAATATGGATGTGAGGTACATACATGTCACCATTGATAGAGCAGTTCGTCAAAATTGGCTAAATGGCAAAGTCCGCTTCAATGAAGGAAAGTTCAGTTGACAACATAATTATTTTCATACATGTGAGTATATTTATATGCAACATGTACAAGCTAATGAATGATAGTTTTGAGTGCTGCCAGAATTGCTTCTTGGAACGTGACAGGGCTAGAAGTATCTGTTTATCTCTCCAACATTGTAATCCGTGGCCTTGTGCTGGCTGAATTCTGCAGTTTTAAAATAGCTTGTGACTCAGAGAGGCAAGATCGTTCATGTGAGTTCCGTCAGGGAGGTGGTGTGTGTGTGTAGGGAAGGGGAGGGGGCGCAAAAGAGAGGTGGGGTTGGGGGAGAGAGAAATGGGGGGGGGGGGAGGGAAAGTGAAGGGGAGGGGGAAAGATGTTGTATTTGTGTGTTATGGAAAATGGGGGGGGGGGGAGAGGGAAGAGGGGTAGAGGGGGAAAGAGAGAGGTGGGGGGGAGGGGTTAAGAGAGATACGAGGGAGGGGCAAGAAGCTGTATGTGTGGTATAGAATACAAGAGGGGTGGGGCAAGTAGGAGGAGAAGAGAGGGGTTGGTTGGGGGAAAGAGGCGGGAGTTGTGGTGGGAGGGAAGGGGGAGGGGGCCAGAAGTTGTACTTGTATAGTGGAAAAGAGAGAGGTGGGGGTGGCAAAAAGAAAGGTGAACGGGGGGGGGGGGGGGGGCGGCACAAATGTGTATGAATTTGCAAGAAGTTGAATTTGTATATGGAAGAGGGCAGGGGCAAGACAGGTAGAAGGCAGATCTTCTAGAAGCCACCCCCTTTATTTTCTTATGATATTAATATACACATGGGGCTACTGTGTTGAGGGGTACTGTATCCATTGACATTATCTGTCATCTATTCAAGCTGCGTTAAGAAAAAGAGCATTAATTGACTATTTCTGCAACATGCATTCCTAATGTAGTACTGTATACACCACATATTTTGCGGGGTAATTATTGTCGCGAATTTCGCAAGTAGGGTGCTTTTCCCCGAAATACGACGTGCACAGTACTAATAGTACTAGTATTTCATGATCGCGAATTTAACCACTCGCAAACTTAGAGCTTTTCCGATTCGCAAAAAATTAGACTCGCGAAATATATGGCGTATACGGTACTGTATCAGTATGTACATTGTAAATGTGGTACATCTCAACTTCATATGTTTGTAGTTGGGATGAGTCAAAGAGTGGGTGGAAAGGTCAATATTGTGTAGAGGAAGTGAGGGAGTGCTAGTGTGAAGTCACGCTGTCGGACATCAGGAATTAACATGGGATTACTGTCAGATTAGCATAACATTGTCTATCCCTAAAATACTGCACTGCAATGTGGGACTTCACAAGATGCCACCAACAATCAGACTTTTGAAATATCTTTTGGAAAATGGCCTTTCAAGTTGCAAAATTAGTTTTGCTGCCTTGCTGTTATGTTGATATAAACACAACACAAAAGTAAGTCCCCCTCCCCCCTAAGCAATATAGTATAACTTTTGATCGAAAAGGTTTTGAGCAATATAATTCAGCAGGAATGTTCTTTAACTTATTGACTAACTTGCATTAATCCACCCAGTCATGCATGTGTGAGCACACATTAAAGGCAAAATTGTCACTTTTCAAAAGTCACAAGGGCAATTTTGAGATTCTGTCGTATGAATTTTTAATGAACAAAATGCCCACAGTAACTGTATACTTACTGTATAGCTGACTAACACAATGTACACCATTCACTCCGCGATCGATGGAGATGATTTTTGACCAGCTGTCATTGACAAATTTTGTCACCTTGAACTTTCACATCCTACCAGACGCTTATACATCCTGAGTTAAGAGAGGCAGTTTGATATATGTCTTGCTAAAACAGTATTTCTTAAAGAGCCATTCTCCTGCCTCTAAGAATCCACAACCTATGACATGTATGCCTAGTTTGAGCAAATGAAGCACTCGGATCACTACATATTTTGTTTAATTTTGGTTTAAAGAGAGGGAAGGCGGGGCTAGCATGGGTGGGGTACCTCGTTGCTCCCTCGACTACTCAAATGTCTGAAGTTGCCAGAACTGAGCCACCATATTGCCCCTCCCCTTATCTCCTTGCCCCCTTGGGTACTTTGACCACCAAGCTTCGCATAACCTCAGGAGGGAGGGGGAAATTGGGTCAGAGTAGATGATTTAGGGGGAGCCAGGAAGAGGGATTCATGAAGAAAATTTACGTCAGTTTCCGGCTCTCTCTATAATCAACATCACATGAAGCACGTCATGGCTGTACAGAGAATGGGTCCCATCTCTTTCTGTTCCATTATTGTGTTTATGTAAATCCCTTAGTGCAGCATTTTTTCAGCATACAATGGGTAAATGTGTTTATTTATAAACATGTTTTTCCTTTCCAGTGACAGAACTGTATGTTAGCATACATGTGTATTTCAATTGACCCATGCTCTACTGAGACCACATAAATGCGGGCTGTTCTTTTTTCCACTCAGATACTAAAGCAGCACAACTCCCATGCAATTTGCTATTGAGAAAATAGAATAGGCTATGAATAAACATTAACATAGAACACAATTATGCCACACCCCTTCATTTACTGCAGTTTCAAGGCAAAATGTTGGCATGTTCACTGGACCAGGTGATCATGAAGCCAGAGAATGTAAACATGAGCAACAGGTTTAGGGTCTTGTTCAACCGATCATATACGTCATCTATCCCAGATAATTTCATCATATTCTTGGACATTTAACCACACTAGATGAATTAGCTGCACAATTATTGTATTTTCAGGATGTGAAACATAAGTATGAATTAACGTTTCCATCTCTTGCTCTTTTGTACAGCTGAACGCGTCCAACTCCAGGCAGAACTAGAACTGGATTTACTGGAGGCATGTTCAGACATACGCAAGTTGGAATTTCTCCTCAAGAAGCTGGGATTCAGTGCCATCAACAAAAACTACAAGGAAACACCCCTCTTCAAGTAAGAAAAAGGACCCTGTCATTATGAGCATTACCATGACAACCTGTATGGAGTTACCTTTGTGGGTATATGGAGAAAGAGCGTTTGCTCTTAAAGCTTTGATTTTGTGTCACCGCTTACCTACCATGTCAGCTACTGAGTATAGGGCAAAAGAGAGACAAGCTGATCTGCCTTTTGATTTTTCCATGCAACTTTGCTTGCAAGCTGTCAGGCCCAATCATGTACAAGTTGTTTTCATGCCAACCACTTGCCATTCATTAGACCTGCCAAGCAAGGGGATTTATCTAAGCAGACAGCACAATATACTGATTAAGGCATGCTCTCTGTTTGACTCAACTCATTTCAAGCCATCCCTTCCCTTCTTCTCTCCCTTCCCTATTTTCTATACCACTTCACTCACTCCCCCCCCCCCTCCCCTCTCTCTCTCTCCCCCTCTCTCTCTCTCTCTCTCTCTCCCTCTCTCTATCTCTTTCTCTTTCTCGCTCTTTCTCCCTCTCTCTCTCTCTTTCTCTCTCTCTCCTTCTCTCCCCCTTTCTTTTCTCTTTTGCTCTTTTATACTCTCTTCCTCTGTGTCTTAGCCCATTGCAGTCTATCCCTTTCTCTTCCCCTTTCAGTTTTGTCTTTGTTAATACTGCAAGCAAGGCACTCTTAACTCTGTATACCACATCTGTAGTCTGGGAGACACGCCCACTGATTATGACTCTCATAAATTACGCTCCTCATTTGCGTAATTTATTCGCGCCATAAGCAAAGCGCGTCATGCTGTGCATGCGCGCCTTGCGGGCACTCTTGTGCTGTGCAACATCACGGCAGGAGGTGTACACCTCGGAGCTCCAGGAAAATGGAAGAAAAACTCATAAAATTAGAAGAGAAAATTGACCTTCTGAGGAAAACTGTCGAAGAATTATCAGTTCGACTTTATTCACATGCAATACAAGTAATACACCCAATTCCTGTAGAGCAGCAGTTTATTTAGCACACAAAGAGCTAAAGCACGGTTTGTCTTTCTCCGTTGGTCCATAGGGCCGCTCAGGGCGGGCACCTAGACGTGGTGCGGTTCCTGCTGTACCGGGGGGCCGATGGGCGGGCCAACCAGGACACCAAGATGACGGCCCTCTACGCCGCCTGCCAGCATGGGCACCTGGAGGTGGCAGAGGACCTGCTCAAGGTATGTCACCTGACTGGTCACATGACTGGCATGTGACCAGCACATGACCAGGGTATGATTAGCTTGAAATGATCAACACAGGACTGTTTTTGTAATTTTCTGCATTTCTTTATTTTCTGTTTTTCCCCTTCCCCATTTATTAATTTAATAATGTGCATGTTTGTGCAATATTGTTTATTATTTCTGTGCAATCAATTATCAGGTGCTGTGCCCAAACCTGCGTCAGTGGCTATGTATTTTCACTTTCTTTAGTCTTCCGTTTCTACTAACCTCGATCTGCATAGCAAGGTCCTTTCCACTGCATGCCATTATCAAGCTTTGCTTTTTGATGCCTTCTTTCTGATTCTTTAAAAGTTAAGAAATTGGATATTGTAATGTTAATGTCTTGGAGTCTCACAGCAACTTACGTGTAGCTGTTACAAAGAAGAAGGCTCTGAATTTCTGAAAGTCTTCTTATGAGGAATGCATTGATATAAAATATGAGCATTTATATTCTGACATTGCTTATATAATGTGTTTTTTTCCAATCTTATTATTTCATTTTGTACACAATGAATGGTTGAATTTGATATATTTCTAAAGTAAACTATTGATGAATGGAAAATTGGTCATTTCTATTCCCACTAGCCTGAAAGCAAAGCAGGCATATGGTATATTCAGTGTCGATGGAAATTGCGGTGTAAAAGGTTTGATGTATGTGTGAAGGTTGACATATGTTTCCTGGGATTAGCCAGTCATGTGATCAGTCACATGATCAGTCACATGCACAAAGTATGGACAATGCATGCAGTTGACATGCAATGAGAATGCAACATTTGATATGAGGTGGAGCGTACACTGTACCGTTCTCATGTAAGATGGAAATGTCCATCTCAGTACCGAAGGTGCATAAAATTTATAATCTAAAGTTTGTGTGAGATTTTTTTTTACTAGAAGAAACATACTACATGAATAGATGTGAAGTGTACATTCAGCAAATTGAAACTGCGTCTGTAAGAATATGGGTGAATGAAATAAAGTTTTTGTGGAAGTGCCCTCAGTTGACTATCAATAAATATCAAAAAGACTCCAGAACAGAAACTGTAATGATTAAATGGCTCTATAACTGGTAATGAAAACTGCATGTTATCTATAATGGTATCTGTTATGAAATTTATATATTTAGGATCATGCAGCAATATATAGTAGGTCATTCAAGAACGATATTTTGTTAGATGCAGAGCGACATCGAACGATAACTGCTTTTAAACATTTTGTATTATTGTGTGACATGTGTTATGTGTATTATGTGTCTCTCGATATTAATACCCATCACTTAGAATTACTTTTGTTGGCTAGAACAATGTGCACTTCACAGCAAAACTCATTAGAAACACTTTAGATTCCTTAAGTGATCACTAAGGATGATTAATAGTACATGAAGTACTTTCAGTTGTGGTCATTTACAGTAAATTGTGTTAAATGCTTTCAATTTGTGGTATATAATTGGTCTGAGGGCATTTTGATAAGTCTTTTGTCAGTGATGGATGGTGTCTGGCACAATGGTGCCTCTAAGTGAAAGTGCTGTTAAATCTTAATGTGTAAAAAAAAATCAAAAAATGATATTTATTAATCATTCTGAAATGAAACAAAAACATCTGCTCTACTACAAGTACCAAGCATGAGCCTGGTTGTATTTATATCTTTATTTATTTCAGCAATATTTTTAATCATGACCTATCCTGTTTCAAATCATAATGGCTTATCTCTTTCTCTCACTTTCCTTCTTTTGCTCTGTTTATATTTCACTTTCTTCCTTGTCTGCCTGACTCTTTTGCCCTCTCGATATATGTATCTCTTCCTGTTAATGTCTCTTTCTCTTTTTTTATGTGTGTGTGTTTCTCTCTCTCTCTGCCTCTGTCTCTATGTCTGTCTGTCTCTCTCTCTCTCTCTGCCTCTCTTTCTGTCCCTGTCTCTGTCTCTCTCTGTCTCTGTCTGTCTGTCTGCCAGTCTGTCTGTCTGTCAGTCTGTCTGCCTGTCTCTCTATCTCTGTCACTCCCTCTCTTCCTCTTTTCTGTCCCTCTCTGTCATTCATTCTTGCTTTCCACCTTTTTAAAGGTGTATGGATAGTAGTGTTGAATATTAGGACAATGCCATTGATACTACTTTCCAATAACCATGGGTCCCATTCCTGTTTGATAACAGGATACTACAAAGGAATCATCTCACAATAATTAATTGAAAGCAAACTAAATCTGGACCGAGTGATGAGGGAAAAACAGTTCAGTCATGAATACAGCCCATAATCATTATCACTTCTACTCATTACTTTTAAGCCATTATTTGTGGGCTGGCTTCACTCCACTTGGGTACTGAGCAGCACGATCCTGCATAATCTGCTATGCAGACAATAGACGACAAGCTATGAATAAACTTCAAACTCCATATCAGGTGCAATTGAGTCACACCCCTTTGGTTGTTGGAGTTCTGTAGCAAATGCTAACATCGTAACTAGACTAGGGCTTATGAAGCCCAAAAATCTATCTGTGAGCAATGGGTTAACTTTATGATTAATTGGGATTTTTTTGTGAAAGAGTATGAACTAGGATAACCAGGGCAGGTAAATTGTCATGGATCTGAAATTTGAAGAATTGAGGTTAATAGGTGAGTGAGATTCAAGCTGATCAGGAAGTCTCAGAGTGTGGCTGGTGGACTGTGTGAGCGGAAATAACATCCGCACTGTAAGATGAGTGTCATAGATTTATTCGTTGTGCATCGTTCAGGTATGAATATTAAAAGAGTCATTGTTATTTGAGTGGAGGGGAGCTTAGCTACCGTAGGAAGGAAATGGAAGGAAAGTTTGACTAGCAAAGTATGCATTGTATGATTATGCTTTGTGCATCGTTCAGTCATGAATGTTAGAAAAGTCATTGTTGGTTCAGTCGTTGAGAGCTTAGCTACAATAGGACAAGCAAGGAGAGAGAGAGAGTTTGACTAACAATATGTGGACCGATGTGCTGTAGAGTTGAGTCAGGACTAGCTATAAATGACAGAAAAGGTATTTACTCACCATAATTATGCTTTGCTCTGTGTATGTGCAGAAGTCATACTTCATAAATTTTAAAGGACAAAGAATATTGAGGAATGCATCAAGACCGTATGTATATTATGACTTTGATGTCCGTAGCAATCACTGTATTTTTCAGTCATTGGCTCCTAAAGCAATGTGCAATGTTTGCTATGGTTTTGATAGATCTTTCTACATGTATGATTGCCATGAATCTGTGTAAGCACACCCTAATTCAGTTCAGTTGCAGTGGATGAGCAGCTCCTAGAATGTGTGATCACAAAACGGTACCATACATGAAACTGAACTTTGGCCTTTGACTGTGGCCTATTTACCTTTGACCTTTGACCTGTGCTTCTCTAGCAACAATTAGTGACATTGACACTGTAGTATAAACATACCCAAAATGTTGGAACTGAATTGTTGTATTGAATTGGCTGCTTCTACAGTATCATTCTTGGCAACTAAAAAAGCTGTGGAGGTGGTACAGTGGTTGTGAGCGGTGACTGGAAATCTCGAGGTCCCAGGTTCAAGCCCATGGCACTAATGGGTGGGATTGTACCATGGCACCATCATGCTAATATTATCCCTTGGGATTGGACAAGGGTTAATAAAGATGCTTAAAGATAATACTGTACTCTTTCTTATTCATTGCAATGTATAGATATAAACTATTATTATTACAACCAGTTTTGACCTTTGGCCTTGGCAGAGGTTTCCTGGCATGGCGAGTGAGCAGACCCAGGATATGGAGCTGCCCCTGCACGCTGCGGCCAAGGAAGGCCACACTGCCCTGGTCAAGCTGCTTCTGGACTTTGACTACAAGACCGCAGTAGAGGAGTCGGTAAGACCAGCACTATACCCATCTTTAACATTTCATTCACTTATTTCATCACAGCGGATGTGATACTGTCTCTGCAAGATATTGGTCTGCAAGTCTGTGATTTGTTCAAATTATAACATTCATGTGATATAATCAAATTAGCATGTCATGATTAAGTTTATGAATTGTATACATTTTGTTTTATTTGACTTTTTGTTATGTACTTACATGTATGATCCCCACTCCTTCACCCCAAAAATAAATTTATAAATATGTTGAAAGTGCATGCAACATGATGGCCTCGCTGTAGATTGCTTTGATACTACTGTAGCTCAAGTCAAATGAATAAAAAAAAAAAGTGCATTCTCCTTGAAGTCAATTGTGAAATGGGGTGATGTGTTTTATATCTAGAGACAACCATGTTGTCATTAATCTGCACTCTGATGTGAGTTTTGGGGGGCAAATGCCCAAATTCAGTCCCTATTGCCAAATTATTTTAAATGTCTTGAATATTTTACCACTGACCACTGCAGTTGCTCACATGAAATGTTGTTATATTGATATCATCATTATTACAAGAACAATAATTGATGAAATGTCGCGAAATCTCCTTTTAAAATGTTTGACATCCTTTCCACTTCACGATGTGTCAATTTCAACTTGATTCGAATTATTAAAGTGTCAAAAGAAATGTAACAGCAATTACAATGGAATGCGGTAGATCAGAACTGGGAAACTGCTCTCAAGTTCATCTTCGCCTGACTGGAATTCCTAGAAACGTGCCTAGAAACTCATTGAATAACCCCTTCCAATGCCAGATGAAATGTTGTTCAATGGGGTTTGCATGCTTTATTGGCAACAAAATGCTCACTTGGCACACAAAGAGTTAATAGCTGTCCACCTATATCCCTCACCCTATCAGGCAAGAGGTGAGGACATGGAGTTGGATGATATTGCGGCTTTTTCTTCTCTCTTTTTGTTTGATTTTGCCTTGGCAGGATATCAGTGGATGAGAGTGCTACTGTGGTTGCATTGGCGTTAAGCCAGGGTCCACGAAGTCAAAGCATGCTAGCCTTCTGTGTGCCTGAAAACATGCTGGTCTGTAGGATTTGGGTGCATGTAGTACCAAAACACACTTGTAAATGCTAGCGCTGCAATGGCGTGCAAATAGTTCAAGGAAAACAAAGCTGTAGAATGAGTTGAATCACAAGATAGTAGAAATCTTGCTAGCAATCAAGTGTCAGAAATTCGGACAATGTTTGTTGACAATTTTCTCTTTTTCATTAGCCTTTGGCATCTGCATGGGCTATTGTACTTCATTTGCATCATTTGCATACAGATCTAAGACCTTGGCCAAAATGGGTTAAGGGAAGGTTGCCCTTTTGCAGGTCAAAAAGAAATTGATTGTTACTGAAAATACTGTATAAGAATTTCCCTCGACCTGGAAACTGATATTGAGCGGAATTGTATTGACTACGTTGTGAATCTGTTTTGGATGTGTCGTCTCGAACTTTGTGGTTCCTGTAGGTCTAGATACCGAGACAGTAACAGCATCACGACTCTCCCCTCCATATTCAAAACATTGAGGCAAGAGGCACACCAATGATGGATACACCGAGCCGTTTAATATCTTATGCATGTAGGCCATGGTCATTATGAAACACAGTATTTCAAATGATAAACAAGGATAGTCCTTACAGCGGACTACTCATGAATATTTATGGCTCAGAGTAAATGAGACTCTTTGGTATTTGTTTCTTTGTTGTTGTGTCTTGATCCATGAACTAGATAGCTTGCGTGGGTAAGTCGCTACTAGTTAAGCAGTAGAATGGTGGTTCAAATCCCGTCTGATTTCAAGATTTTTTCTGACTTGTTTTTCATTCATATACAGGAGCACACTATACTGCTGGGTGTATGATTCTAGCCTTTAAATGAAAAGTAAAAAAATGGGGAATACCATATTTTTCAAAACAAAAAAAAAATACATGTATTTATGTCTTATGATTCAGAAATTATATTTTCTCATGACAACATTCTAGCCTTTAAATGGAGAGTAAGAAAAAAAAAGGGGGAATACCATTTTTTTTTCAAAATGAAAACCACAATTTACATGTATTTATGTCAAGTTCTTCAGAAATTATATTTTCTCATGATAAACAAAATCTTGCATAGTCTCCCTTTCTTTTTTGCTAGTTTCACTCGCAGATCCTGCAACCAATGTTATTTTTATGAAAGACAAGAAGTACATATTGAAACAATAGAAGCTGTACACAATAACATGTACTTGAGGAACATTATGAAGAGCTCTTAGAAGTTGAATTTCTAAAGCCCTCATAATCTGTAAGCTCGCTTTCTGTCTCAGTTTGGTTCAGAAATTAAGCACGTTACGCTGATTGTATTCATTTGGTATGAGCGACCATTGAGGTTTTATATAGATTTGTGTAAAAGTTTTTCCTGGTGATCATTTAAAAAAAAACTCCTTCAGCAATGAAGTCAAAGTATAGGAAAAAGAAATAAGTTTCTAAACATGCATGACTGTTATCTGTACTTGTGCCAATCTATGTTAAAATAAGTTATCAAACCGGAGTTGTTTTCCTCACACTTGCTCACTTTGTCAATGATAATTCTTAGCAATAAACATGGGCACATTTCCGATTAAATTCTGGGCACAAGAGCTGTAACTCTTTGGCTCTCTTACCGCTCATGCTGGTAACGATATGGCAGCTAGTACTGAGATGTATGTTGATGATGTTGGCTTATTGTCAATTGAAAGTGCTATCGACTTATTATATCATGAGTCATGTGTAGAGAGTGACTTGCAGTTGAAAAACCCATTAGTATGGGTTGGTCTGATTCCATTTCATCTAATCACCACAGTGTCGTTAACCAATTTGGGACCAAGTACCATAAATATGAGATTTGGGGCTATAACTTTTGATATTAAAGACAGCCAGTCCCTTTTTCAGATCACCACAAAACCATCGAAACATTGGCAAAACATATAGAGAAATGTTAGCAAGCTCTATATTCACAATTTGAAACTGATGCGTAGTGTAAAATTCAAATAATGCACGTAAACAACGTCTGATTAATAGTCTTTACCTCAGGCTCTTAGCAGTTTGTGTTGAAATATCTGCTTTATTGATTAATTTGTTTAATTATTAAATTATAAAATGCATTATGAAAAAAATTGTTCTATGGAAGGAATCATCTCCAAAGTTTGGTAGTTACTCATAAAATTAGGATTTCACACGCGCATAATAACCACAGAGATACTGTAACAAAGACTTATACTTTTTTCGTAGTACGAAAAAAGTCGGTTTGAAATTTAACGGCTGAAATTGTTTACATATACAGAAAGCTTCAACATGCTATATTCTTAGAAATGGTCTTGAATCACACTTTCTTCAATTTACGATCGTGATAGACGATTTCAAATTTTAAGCTTGCAAAAGGGACGGACAATCTTTAAGTATCAATAATAAAAAAAAAAAGATGCATTACATGTAAGGGCATACATTTCTGAACAGGAGGAATCCAATTTTGGTGTTAAGTGATATACCTTTGTAATAATTTTTCAAAGCAAAGCATTGGCCAAATGACCACTAAACATTCAAATTGGCAACCCACTGAAAAATTTGAAATCGTGTGTTAATATTGTTTTTCAAATTTGGCACATTTATTTGCTCTGAATTATATGTGGGTTAAGTTGGATATATGTGTAATGTGGGGTGGAAGTTTTAGATGCTGTTTTGTAGTAGGGATGGACCACTAATTTTTGGATTGGGGGGAGTGGGGTAGTGGAAGTGGCAAGGCATTTTTATGGTTTGTTTTGTCTTTGTGTATAATATATTGAATTTGTGTATGTATATGTATATCTTTGTATGTTTTTTATGCACATGTTTGCGAAATAAAGTAATAATATGTTTTTGATGTTGTCTCAATTTACAATGCCTTGTTTGCTTGATTTTATTATAAAAATCTGATTTTAAAAATATAAGGTTGTCAATTTGAAAGTCAAATAGTGATCAGTAAATTTTGCTCTAAACAGGACTTTGTCCCGAATGAGTTACGGAAAACCTTATAACTTCCCTAAGAGATTTAGTAAAACTATTAACCAACCTTATGAAATAATCTTTACCATAACTCTTACCCTCATTCCTTATACTAACTGCTGTATAACCCATAACCTACACATCAGCTTGTGTTTGTAGATAAAACGGAAATTTGACCATTTGGGAGTGGACCAAATTTCAAGGTACCAATAGTATAAGCCTGAGTGCCAACTCTAACTGCTCCTTTCCTACCAATTTCCTTTCAAGTAATTTAATTCTTATAATGTCATTGATGTTGAGGGATGTCTGGCGAGTTCTCAAGCATGCATGTGGACCACTTAAATTTGTTCATCTTATTGAGTACTATACAGTGGTATCTTCTAGCAATATACTGTGTGTACATGTACATGTACTGCTGTGTGAAAAACAATGTGTTACATACCTCATCTATTCCCTATAACTAAGACATTGCTACACTCCAATTAAACAACAACTAAAAATGTCAAACCATGCATGTAAAACACAATTCGACATTTTCCCAAAGCCTGGGCATCTCCGTATCCTGACACTCTCTCATACATAAACTCAACAAAAGACATCATTAATTCATTCTGTAATTGTTGTGTTTCCCAAACTGAGCTCTAAAAATGATATTTCACACTAAAAACATTCAATATTTAACCTTTAAAAAATGTCTTCTCACACACTAAAGAAAAAAAAAATTAATGCATCTTCATTATATTCATTACATCAAATGTTTTCTAATCTTTTGTTATCATGTCCCTTTTTGATTTGATACATGAATGATTATAATGCATATGTTCAAGTTGAGATGTTGTGCTCGTTTACTTCTGTGGGGTTTCCTAAGAGAATTCTGTCACATACTCTATGGTTATAGGAGTTATGTATTACTTGCATAATGATTTTAAAATTTGCACTATGCATTTCCCAGGTCTCCAACATTTTAATGATTGCTCTCCTTGCGAATTTTCTTTCCGGTTGAAGACTGGAAATGTTCACAGTTTGATTATTGTTCTTCTTGTGAGTATTTCTCAAAGATTGAAGAATGGAAGCTGTCATACATTAAAATGCTGTTCTTCTTTTTAATGTTGTTCTTTCAGAGTGTCTGTGAGACTGACCTAGGAACCTCCAGCATCACCTTCAAGTCGTATAAGGGCAACCTGCCCTTCTACATCAACCAGAGGAACATCAATGGCCAGACCGCCCTCTACCTTGCCTGTACTGCCGGGCACGCTGAGGTCGTCAGGATTCTTCTGGAGTACCAGCCCTCTGGGACGGCCAGACACTCCTACGCAACGCTCCGCAAGAAGTCCTACGTCGATGTGGACTGCTATACCGTACTGGGTCAGACGCCGCTGCATAGCGCCGTGATGAAGGGGGATGCCGAGATTGTGGCGCTTTTGTTGCGGCACGGTGCGGACGTGAATCTGCCCATCAAATCTATCCAGTGTTTGTTTGATTGTGGGAAGGAGAAGGATTCTGGGAAGATGACCGAGAAGATGTTCTTTGCGGAGGAGGATTCGTCGCTGCTGTACGAGGCGTGCAGCGCAGCGGACTACAGCATTGATATCATCAACATGCTCCTGAGACAAGGTGCCAGGGATGTGGACGATAAAGCCCTGATGGCTGCCACGTTGGCAGTCCACAAGGACATCACAACCAGTATTCTTGCACACACGGGCGTGCACCCGGACCCAGACTTTGTTATGAGTGAAAAACCATTGAGTAAATTCAAGAACTACTTCTTAGAATGCTCACAGAGCAGTAGCATAGATTTGGATGAGTCGTCCATCCGTTTAGGGAAAGGTTCTCGGGACCAGTCGACCATGCAAAGATCGCTTTTTCAGAGACAGGACTCCAAACGTGGTGAGAATGCAAAGAAGGGAATTCTGGATCGGAGGAAAACAGTAGCAAGCATCAAGCGATCCATCAGCACCCATGGTGCGTTTGATACTGCAGTGACTATTGATTGGCATGACCATAACCTGACGGATGTGAGTGTGGACTGGCTTGTGGAAGCGGGTTTCAGGCATAACCCTGCCCTCAGACGCTACCCAACCCCTGACACGGGGATCCACGATGTTGTCGCCACAATCACAAGAATTGACATCTCAGACAATAGTCTGAGCAAGCTTCCACTGGTCGTGTTTCAATTGCCATCCCTTCAACACCTAAATGCCAGCCGGAACAAAATCAACAGGATCCCCAGCGGCTGCACGCTGACTGAACCTTATTCCCCTAAGAGTACTTGTTCAGAGGGGTCACATGTCTTTCATCCTGATCAGTGGAACTCTCCACTTCTGAAGAGAGTTCATCTGGAGCACAACCGCATTTCATCACTCCCTCCAGACATCTTCATGCTACCGTGTTTAGAGTTCTTGTTCATGCAGAACAACCGCCTGACTCAAATGCCGTTTGAGATGTGGATGACACCCAAGCTCAAGGTCTTGAACCTGAGCAGGAACAGGATCGAGGACCTGCCAAGCTACCAGATGGGTATGGGAGGCCTGATCAATGTGACTTGCCACCTGGACAGCCAGGCTGTAGGTGATGAGACAACCAATGGCGATGAGAGAACCAGCCAGATGTCCCTGCCGGCAGCGCTCGTGATAGAAGCCAGGCAGGACTCTGGCAGGGGGAGAAAGTCCCGGAGCAGTCCTACACTGGACGAAGCGGGCCTGGAGAACCAGTCCAGGGGTATGAAGCGACAGACCTCTTCTGGAGCGATGTCTTCGCCTGACTCCGATGGGGGCGAGTCTGGTTCTCATACACCGCAGCGCAGCTACTCGTTCGTCAACATGAAGCGACATCGGCTGTGCAGCATGGGCACCTACGACGTCACCCAGGAGGAGGAGGAGAACCTGAATGTGGACGAGCTGAGTTCTCTGGAGATCCTGGACCTGTCTCACAACAGCCTCCATGAGATCCCAGCTGGGCTGCCCTGCCTGGCCCCGAAACTCACCAAACTCATCCTCTCTCACAACTACATCTCAGAGCTCTGCTCCATCAGCAAACTCCCCGCGGGCCTTATGGATCTAGAACTCGCCTCCAACCAGATCAAACAGATATCTGTGATCGCGCCACGCACATCCCTTCGCGGGAAGAACACGTCAACACGCATTCGTCGTGCATCATCTGCAGTAGATGGCATGAGCTCCAGCGCTCCAGCCGACTCCTGCTACAGCCCCAAGTCCATGTCCTGCTACTCAGTGGTGATGTCGGTGCCGGTACAGCAGCGCCGCAAGAGCCGCGAGTCGGTCATGGTGCCGGTGTCGCCTCCAGCGCTATCGGTGTCGTCCAACAGCCTGCTGCAGGTCTGCAAACACCGACGGCACCGTGTCCTTGCCAACCTCCGCACCCTGGACCTCGCCAACAACCATTTGGAGAAGATGGAGCTGGTCTCCAGGACGCTCCTGGATGCTCCAAGGGATGACGACATCAATGAGATCGGCGATGACAGCGACGACCCCATGGTGGTCACTATCCACGGCCAACATGACGAAGATCCCAATGTAAGCAAAAGGCAGTATTTCTAGACAGCGGTGATGGTGATGACATTGATGATGATAATAATGATGATGATCATGACAATCAATTTAATATAAGTATGGTGCATCCCAAAGATTTTTTTCAAGATTGGGAAAACCTACCTGTATCAAGAGAAAAAAAAATATTATTTAAATATCCATACATTTATTCATTGTCAAGGCCATTTTCTATATCAGTAATCACAATTCTTGCACTCAGTATTTTTGTAATCAATTCAGATGTAATTTTCCAATACAAAACTCAATGTTTTCAATACTTATAAGATTCATATTATGTACTTGTGTAATGTTGATTCTAAATACTTTTTAGAAGTGATCATGATGATTTTTTTATTCAGGGTTTATGAAAGCAGTAATATCCCTTATCCTATTCTTACCCATCGCCGTTTCCTCTCCTCTCTGTATCTTTGAGCACAGATTCCTGTCGATGCCTGGAAGCTGTACACAAACACTTCTTGCACAGCGGAAACAGAGGGAGCCCTTCTGTTTCCTAGCCTCAACGTTCTGGTCCTGTCCAACAACAGCCTGAGTGAGATCACGGCAGACATTCAGTACTTGTCCAAAATTAGCAGCTTCAAGGTAATTCACAGTCACACAATATGGCCTTTCATTTTATCTTCATTCCTGGAAATTTGCTGTCCCCACAAAGGTATATAGCGCCCCCATTTTACATATAGAGCAAAGGACAAACTAGCACATTTTTCTCTGTTAATGGCTATGGTAACTTATGTATTTAACCCTGTTTTCTCAGAAATGTCATGTGTAGATAATCATGTTTTTTTATAATTCATGAGCTTAGAATGGATGTAATAAGAAACTGCAGTTCATAATTGGTATAAGTTCTGTTAACTTAAATTAACTTGTGCTTACAATCACTTTCTGGACCTGACATGTGTTTTTTTTTTCTTCACTGAGGACAAGCCTAGGTTTTGGTACTGCAACTATGGATATTTCTGATAAATGCCATACTCAAAATGAGAAATACCCACTCCTATATATCCCAGGTGGATGGCAATGTCAACATCACCACGCTTCCTCCCGAAATGGGCCGTCTCAAGTGCCTGTACGACTTCAACGCCGATGGTTGCCAACTTGCAGAGCCCCTCTCCTCAATGGTCAAGACTTCTTTGGTGAAGGACGTCTTGGGCTACCTTCGCTCAATCTTAGACGAGTAAGTCTTTATCATTTTATGTTAAAAAATGTCTAACGTACATGTAATTGTGAGAAGCTCGTGAGATTTTACTGGTGACATTGAATGAAAAAATGACATCTTCTAATGAATTTACTGCCCAAGGACAGGCATATAATGTGTCTGTTCCCTTAATGGAGTTGTTATTGAATTATTGGTACTGAAAATGTCAAATTCTAGTATGCAACCTGGCATATTCATACAGAGGTGAAGGAATTTAGCAGTACTGGTGTGAGTATTCCAGGTTTGGGGGGAATATCAAATAGACTTTAATCAAATTTATAGGAAAGAAAAGTACAATCTTTGTTTTGCATTATATACAAAATTTGGTAAAGTCTTGAAAGTTTGAATGCTAGGAAATTTTGATATTTGTGTTTGTTCTTCTAATTTACTTTTAAGATCATCAGTCAATTTGTTTTCATTATTTCTTAGTGATCTTTTAAAAGCTTTACATACAATTTCTTGATATTCAAGTTTGATTAATCTATATGACCTTTCCCTTTGCAGTGCCAAGCCGTACACACGTATGAAGCTGATGTTTGTTGGCAAGGCTGGGATCGGCAAGACCACTCTTCTTAACGAGCTGAGGAAAGATGGAGTCGGGGCATACCTGGCCCAGTCATTGGGGGTGAGTCTTACAACAAACTCATCTTTTAAATGGGTCCTCTAACCTGACCACAATCTGGAAAGCACAATGACCACAATTTTGTCACATGCATCACCTTTGATGTTTTCTCTAAGTTTGCTTTAATCTGTATAAGATAGGCCGCATGCCCCTCTACGGCATATTAATACGGAGGGTGAAGTTTTCATCTGTGTGTGTCCCATGTCAATGGTTATAACTTTTTATGTGATTGTTTGTTCTGAAAATGTTACAGAGAAAAGTTACAGACAAACTAAATGCTTTTTCTGATCATGTGATTTGTTTCAAGTTTTAAAATGATTGACTATTCTGACATTGACATTGATTATTACTGCTTTAAGAGGAAACATTTAATGTTTTTACATTATCTTATAATTTGCCATTTTGTTAGGTTTAACTTTTGTACATGTTCCACTTTCAGGCCTTTGCAGAGAGACAAGGAAACATCCATATAGGTGGTAAGACACTCAAGGGAACGCATCTCTCTACGGTTGGAGTGGATGTCTGTGAGTGGACCTACTCCAAGAAGAAGGGCAAATACGGCAAGGTCACCTTCAGCACCTGGGACTTTGGGGGACAGGTGAGAGACCATCATGGATCAATGTGTTTATACTAGGTGTTAAAACAAACTTTTGACACTTATAAATGATAAGTAATATGTTAAAACTCAAATGAAGCTGAAATTTATGCAAAATAAAGTCAAATAAAGTATATCATGTTTTTTAGCAGCAGGTTTTGTAACATTTTATAATGATCGATCTTGTAATAATCTTTAAATTATTCAATGTGATTTTCACTATTGGGGTAAATTTGGACCTCAAAACATGCATGTATCAAATATTGATTCAGAACACAACAATCAAATTGTGCACCACACATGTCACTCCACAAGGTCTTTTCTGTCAGAAGCTTCATGAATTATTGATGACACTATAATGACAGTTGCTAGTGGATTCACAGGTTTGCTGCACAATGGGTAATGTTGTGTTCTGAGGTAATTATCTGAGACAAGATAATAATTGAATGGCATTGGCATTTGCAGTCAGTAGTTCAAAAGTTCAGCTGTTTTTCAGGTTCATATTTGAGGCACTGACTTAGAGAAATGTCATTTAAAGGCCCATGCAACTGGGAGATACTGTATAATGCGCGATTCCGTAAGCCCCATTCAGTCGTACACAAACCCCTAACGTTATGCGTGCTCGTTGGTCTAGTCTAGCAATCTCGGAAAGTGTCCAAAAACGTCCGACAGTGACCCGAAGTCAGAGGCGCGAGGTATCACATGTTCGTTCAGTTTTCAATTACTGCAATCCTATAAATACGGGGGTTATAATGCCTGCAATCCCGAGAAAGCGAATTGCTCTGGAATACATGAATCACCAGTGGCTGGCCGCTTTAATAAGGCTTCTACTAAATGCTGTCTGTCCATCTCTGAAGGAAATCTTTCTACCACAGGACATAAATCTATCATATAGCCTTGCGATGCTAATAACATGACTGAGGCTTTTCAGCCTGACCAGCAAAATCTCCAGTGAAAAAATGCATTGGCCCTTTGAGGAGTGGAAAGTTATGACAATTAACTTTGTAAATTTTAGAATTTGTAGGGAAGAGTGATAGGTTTCATTCCATATGCCAGATATATTTGCATGTGAAGGAGAACCTCCTGGATTTTTATATCTGTATGATTAGTCCATTGCATATATGTGTCTGTGATTTTGTAGTTTTTGTAGTTTTTGTAGGTTTGATTTTGTACTTCACAGACCACATGGTATGCATTTGAAGGAGAACCTGCTAGATTCTAATAATAATTTTCCCAATTGCAGCAAGAATTCTACGCCACACACCAGTACTTCCTGACCAAGCGCTCCCTCTATCTGGTCGTCTTCAAGATCACTGATGGGTCAAAGGTCATCAACGAGCTTCAGCAATGGCTTGTCAACATCCAGGTATGATAGAATCAAATTAAACTCTACAATTATAGATAGTATGTAAATATACCATTGAATCTGGCCAATGAAGACAACTTCTTAGTCCGGCATGGCTAGGAGAAGAGGAAAATTAGTCTTATTTTACTCGACACAAATGTAACTGTGATAGGTTTTTAATTAAGTAATCCTCAACAGCTTGGAGAGGAAACTAAGGTGAGTGAGGGAGAAAATCCTAACCCGGGTAAGTACCAATACTAGCCACCTGTTATTAAAATCCACTTTTGTGTCTCTTTCTTAGTTAACTGATATTTGCAATCAAAATTTCCATTTCTTCTCAGGCGAGGGCGCCAAACTCACCAGTCATTCTTGTGGGCACCCATTATGACATCATCATGCGTGACAAGAAATACTCTAAGGAATACTGGCCCGAGCTCAAGCGCACCATCTTTGATCGGTTCATCAACATCGCGCACCCTCAGGATGCGGGGCTCCCTCACGTGATAGCGTGCGTAGAGGTGAGCTGTGCGGCCAGCTCCAAATCGTACAACGTGAGCATGCTCAGGGACCTGCTCTATGACACGGCCTACACGCTCACCGGTGAGTCGATTGTGTGAATGTTCCTAAGGAGTTGTTTGGTGTGTAACAGTAACTTAAAAGGATAGTTCACCCTAAAATTAACATTGTTTTGATAAATGCAGACACATGAAAGAAATATATGAGTGATGGTTTGATGAAAATTCGCCAAAGTATGAGAAAGTTGTGATCTTTTAAAGTTTTGGTTTTGTGACGTCACATGCAAGGTGCTTTTCCATATGTTGTGTACAATTTTTTTCTCAAAGATTCGCATTTCGTCACGAAGATTTGCATCCTCTTACATGTGCATTTGGTACATCATTAGAAATATGTTTTTAAAAACACAAACCTGTATGAAATATGTATCATTCCGCTGTCAAAACAGAAAGAGAGCAATTAATGGAATTATTCTGTACACATTGAATTGTCACAGAGGGCCGAGAGAGGGAGCCCTTGTTGATGCAGCGAGTGCCAACCTCCTATCTAGCGCTGGAGAAGGCTGTGATGCAGATAGCAGCTGACATGAGAGCGGCTAGGAGAGAACCTGTGCTCCATAGCACGGAGTATAAGTAAGTGATTGCCTCGATCATCTTATCTATGTATCCATCTATCTATCTATCTATCTATCTATCGATCTATCTATCTATCTATCCATCTATCCATCCATCCATCTATCTATCTATCTATCCATCCATCCATCAATCCATCCATCCATCCATCCATCTATAAATCTATCTATCTATCCATCTATCTATCTATCTATCTATCTTTCTATCTATCTATCTATCTATCCATCCATCCATCTATCTATCTATCTATCTATCTATCTATATTCTATATATCTATCTATCTATCTATCCATCCATCCATCCATCCATCTATCTATCTATCTATCTATCTATATATCTATCTATCTATCTATCTATCCATCCATCCATCCATCCATTCATACATCCATCCATTCATACATCCATCTATCTATCTATCCATCCATTCATCCATTCATGCATCCATCCATTCATACATCCATCCATCTATCTGTCTATCTATCTATATATCTGTCTGTCTGTCTGCAACCTCTCACCCCCTACCCTCTCACCCCACCCTCCTTGCTCTATTTACAGAATTCAACTGTATCATATTCTCTCTTTTTCTGTGTTCTCAATTTAATTTTTTTTCCTGTATTCTTTTTCATATCTTCATTTCCTGTTTCTATATTTTCAATCCAGGTAGATCCGGGTACTTTGCTGTATTGCAAATACTGAATTATTATCTATTTGACCATAAAAATAACATTAAATATAACAACATCATAACAAGAACATACAGAGATAACAAAACAAAGGACACAATACAATAGATAATAGATGACCGAAAGAGACAGTGTGTGGGTCAGGGTCCACAAAAATGCCAGGATAACAACTCAAAATGGACAAACACATGTGATTTATAAACTCTCAGAAATGTGATAGTGGTATTTCATAACATTAAAATCATTGCTCTCACGCCCCCCTTAATCCTGACCTTTCAACTCTTCCCCCTTCTCCTGCTCCTCCAGGGCGGAGGTGATGCGGGTGATGGTGGAGCAGTCTCAGATCTCCTTCCATGATAAGGAGGAGCTCGTCCAGGCAACCAGGTTTCTCCACAACAATGGTAAGCAATCAAACAGGATTGTACTGAACCTTCCCGATACCAAACATTGAGTAGCACATTGGTTTTACACATAATAGTATCCGATGAGTTCGTGTGGGTTAAATCTTTTCTACCTACATGTTTGCATTTCAGTCTCTGCACCAAATATGGGCAGGGGGAGGTGTGTTGGTATGGTGGTTGGAAGGTCGCAGGGTTCAAACCCCGCACTGGCACTCGTGCGTGGCTTTCAGCAAGACACTCTATCCACATTGCTGCTCTCCACCCAGGAGTTTAAATGAGTAACCAGTAGGAGGTCAAAGACTATATGAATTATGTATTTATGGGCAGGTTTGACAGCACAGATAAGCATGAAATCATCTTGGCATTGATTGCACTCAAAGCAATCAGCTTTGTGTGTATCTACATGTTGATTACAATCACTGGGTGCCATGAATTGCAACAAGCTGCAGGCAGGTGAGAAGGTAATGTCTGTCTCCAATGTACTTAAACAATCTGCATCAATTGTTTCTATGGAATTATCCTTCTAGGAATCCTACTACCACTGTAATTCAAGCAATCTGCACGAATGGTTTCCATGTAACTTCTCTTTCCGGGAACATACTACCACATGACTGAACTTCATCAATCTGCATGAATTGTTTCTATATGACTTATCCTTCTAGGAATCTTACTACTACTGTACTTCAAGCCATCTGTATGACTTGTTTCTATATAACTTCTCCTTCCAGGAATCCTACTTCACTATGAGGACTCCATGCTGAATGACTACTTCTTCCTGGACCCACAATGGCTGTGTGACACGCTGGCCAAGGTCGTCACCATACCAGAGATCAACCCAGACGTCAAGAAAGGTCGGCTTGAAAGACAGGGTGTCCTTTTTGCAGGCCCCAAAAAAGAAACCTTGAAAAAACTCACAAAATGGAAGAATATACTGTATTGAAACTTCCCTCCCAATTATAGAACCAGAAACTGACTTCAATTGAAGTTATAGCGATAGCAAGATTTTGAAGAGGTTTTGGGCTGGTCATCCGAAACCTATAACGTAGAGACCGGAGACCACTTTGCACAGGTGTGCTCCACAGTAGCACAATATAATGAAAGATACGTTTGAAGCTACATGTACATGAAGTACTCTCACAAAATGTCAAGAAAAATAGATCTCGAGCTGCATTCACACACTGTAAAATAAGTGTGGCCTTAGCTCTTAATATGCCCAGTGCCCAACTCTGTCTTGCCTCATATGAAGACTTGTCTAATAATGTTTGAAGGTCCTTCAAGAAGGTGATGGTGGTAATTTAGGATTAAAAGATTTGTAAGTAAGAAAGGTAGGTTAAAGTTAGCTATATGGCTTTTCTCAACTTAAAGAATGATAGGTTTAAACCAGAGCCATCGTTACACAGAGTTTGGCAAACTTTCAGTAGGTTTCAATAGGTGGCGCATATTCTGTTATCTGCTTGCCCAACAAGCAACACCTGCCATGTTGTTACCTTTTGAAATCGACTTGGCCAAACTCTGTGTGTGCATTGTTCTGGTTTGCTTCTGTATATCAACAGAAAGTTAGACTTGAAGCTACGTTCACATAATGTAAAGACAGGTTAGTAAGTTAACCGTTTGAAGCGCACGTTTCTTTGTTGACTCCTGCAGGCGTGATGCTGGTGAGGGATCTGCACCGGAAGTTTGAGGACTCAAGCGTGAAGGAGTTCATCATCAGCCTACTCAACAAGTTTGAGGTGGCGGTGACCTATGACCCCAAGCACCTGCTGATCCCCTCCCGCTTGCCCCAGGAGGGTCTGGACACCACCATCATACCGGTCTTCAGGAGCAGGAGCGACTCTACACGGGTAAGGGTCCGGATTGGAGGGAGCCTTTCTAACAAGAATTTGCAATAACTATGAGTGGGGATCATTATTATGGTAATGACACCCAAAGATATCACCATACTATTCAGAAGCTGACACCTTTCTTGTGCAAAGAATGTGTTCTTGATGATACTGAAAGTGAGTAACCGCAAGTTAAGACAACTACTGTACAAATGTTATTACTACTACCACTATTGTTGCTGCTTCTTCTATAACTACTACAACTACCCCTTCTACTAATATTCTCACAAGTACCAATACTTTTCTTTAATACTACTACTGTTACTACTGTTACTACTACTGTTACCATTATACAGGTAATATTATCGCTACTCCTACCACTACTGATGTTTTGTACTGCTACTTTTTCTACTACTTCCTACTACCATTACTATTCCTGTATCAAGCTACGACTACTACTGCTGCTAAAATGGCATGTACAGTGGAACATTTGAGTGTAATTATTAGGTGATAGTTCACCATGCTGTAACATATCCTTTCTGCTTGGTTGTACCCCAGGTATACAGGAAGGGTGCGAGGAGCCCGTCGCCAATCCAGATGTCTGTGAACCAGAGCTCCCCCACCGAACGGTGGAACAGGAAGGCTGTCCGTGGCCACAGCCCCTCCCCCTCCAGGATCTACCGACAGGAGGGCTCCCCACCTAGGGAGCTATCTGACGCCTCTGAACGAAGCCCAGCCGCCATCTCCATCCCCGTGCCCATCCGCAGGAACCTCCAGACAAAGGCCAGAATGGCCAACTGCGCCTCGACCCCCTGCGAGATCTTCAAGGACGCGACAACGTCCCCTATTGGGATGGACGCAGCGGAATCCCCGTCACAGTCCGCCTTCGACTTCTTCAAGAAATCAGCCACGATCGCGAAAAGCCCCAGCACAGGCGATGTCAGCAGCGTTGGGGTGAGAGGGAAGCTGGATAGGACGGATATCTCGCTGGTCTCGCACCAGCTGAAGGACGATAAGGTGCCGGGGCCGTTAGATGGATTCAAGTTCACGCCCGAGGAGAACCTAAGGACAGCCATTAGGAGGCTGTATATCCTGCAGTACATTCCCAGTGGCTTCTGGTCCCATCTCATCAGTAGACTGCTCTCTGACCAGATGATCCCTAGCCTCATCAACTCCATGTACCTGTTCTCCAGCGAGGTCCGGAACTTTTTTGGCGATGCGACCCTGGCCGATTTCAGCAGTGAGTTCCAGTGGGTGTGCTGGCAGTCGGGCATTGAGATGAAGTTCATGTCGGTGACCGTGTTCCACGTGAAGGCCATTGTCAAGGAGAAGCTGCTTAGCTCGGTCTTTGAGCGCGAGAGACGGCCAGAGTCCATCCAGGTGCTGAGTCTGACCGATGAATCCGATAACTTCCCCAGGGCAGTGTCGCTCTCAAGGAGTGGTCAGCTCGAAATCCTGATTCCCAACCAGTCACTGGATGTGGTTAGGAAGACAGGCGGCCATGGACATGGCAGGTCTAATTCAGTGCACCTGATGACTTCTCTGGAGACCATATCACGTCTCCTCTCCACAATCATTGACCTGATTGACACCCTGATAGAGAACTTCTACCCCAACCTGTGTGAGCCGCTGGGTACGACCTTTGAAGGAGAGCTGTTCATCACGAGAGTGGTCCCATGCCACCGCTGCTGGCGGGACTACAACAAGCCCAGCTGGGATGAGGTGGACGTCTCTGAATGGGAGTTCATCCATACCATGGATGCAGAGCCACATCTCCACGGCGACACAGAATCCCCACTCCTCTGGTCGTCGGTGTCTTCGGCAGAGGTCCAGATGCTGAGCGGCCAGAACACCGTCCAGCGCACCAACCTCTGCTGCGGTCTCTCCTGCTCCTACCTGAGACTCTCAGACGACATCCCCACAGGAGTGGCCTTCAAGCAGTTCATCCCCAAGAGGAAGGCCCACGTGCTGCAGCGGAAGGACCGCATCGCTGCAACCACCAATACGCGCCTCTCCGCGGACGGTGACCTCACCCTCCAGACGGACATCGACATTGACAGGGATGGTCCTCTTCCGCTGGAGACTTGCAGCGAGCTCGGCGTTGAACCTGATGCATCGAGCGTCCTGAACACCACCATGCTCAGCTCCATTCACAAAAGCAACGACGTCCCCTACGAAGTCTGCGTCTATGGCTTTCTCTTTGAGGAGCTGGTGCTCCAGTCCATGAGGAATGAGTTTCTAGAGTGCCCAAACCATGGCAACATTCCGGTGTCTGTGGTCGCACCAGATGTGGTAAGTCCTCTCCATTGCCTCTGTGGCATGCATTATTATAACACATTTGTGAAAGGATTTGCCAAGCTCCTCCATGAAGAAACCACATCAAAAACTATTTATTGTATAAGTCTTTGGCAGTTTAATGTCACCAGTTATTTTGAAACCATAGGATTACTATTAAACTTTTTATGCCTCCGCCACGAAGTGGCCGGAGGCATTATGTTTTCGGGTTGTCCGTCCGTCCGTCCGTCCGTCCGTCCGTCCGTCCGTCCGTAAGTCCGTCCGTCCGTCCGTCCGTCCGTCCGTCCGTCTGTCCGTCCGTCCGTCCGTCCGTCCGTCTGTCCGTCCGTCCGTCCGTCCGTCCCGTCCGTCCCGAATCCGTTTAGGCAATATCTTGAGAACTGTCAACCAGATTTGCTTCAAACTTGGTACACGTATGTATTGCATGAAACTAATGAAGTGTGTAAAATTGGGGTCAAATCTGATTGAGGTCAAAGGTCAAAGGTCAATGAACTTTGTAAAAATTGCCCCAAAATGACCTTTTCCACAATAAATCCAAATCCAAGCATGCAATTCTCATTAAACATGGTACAAAGATGGATCACTACTTGGAGATAGACAATAAATCCAAATCCAAAGGTGCAATTCCAACCAAACATAGTGAAACGATGGATCACTACTTGGGGGTAGACTGGTGATATTGTTGGTGAAATTGCTGGAAGGTCAGAGGTCAAAGGTCAATAAGCCTTGCAAAAATTGATATTTTTCACAATAAACCCAAGTCCAAATCCAATGGCGCAATTCTAACCAAACATGGTACGAGATGTATCACTTCATGGAGGTAGACTGGTGAAAGTTTGGGTAAATTTCCTGAGAGTTCAAAGGTCAAAGCTCAATGAACTTTGCCAAAAAATGGCTAAATATTGCCCCTAAAGTGACAATTGTCGAAATATATCCAGATCCAATGGAGCAATACCAACCAAACATGGTGCAAAGATGGATCACTACTAGACTGATGACATTTTTGGTGAAATTTCTCAAAGGTCAGGGATCAAAGGTCAATGAACTTTGCCAAAAATTGGCTAAAAATTGCCCCCAAATAGATGTTTTTCACATTGAATCCAATACTAATGATTAAATTAAAACCAAACATAGTACAGAGATGTATCACTTAATTGAGGTAGACTGGTGAAGTTTGGGTAAAATTCCTGAAAGATCAAAGGTCAATGAACTTCACCCAAAATTGGCTAATTTTAAACAAACTTGATACAAGGATGGATTTAGACAGACTGGTTAGATTGGAAGGCAAAGAAGTAAGAGGTCAAAAGTCAATGAACATTGCCAAACTTGGCTAAACTTGAAAAAACAGAATGTGATATTTTCATTTCACATAGGAGCAATGGTGCATTGCCCACCAAACATATACATTTTCTGAGAATAGCAAAGAGGCGGAGGCATATTTATCGACTGCGTGGCAGTCGAATTGCTCTAGTTAATCTTTCTTTTGATTTTGAGTGTTTGTGTTTAGTTTATTGATCATTTCAGTTCAGGGTTTTTTTTCCATTTTCTGGCAGAACTTGTTAGAGAACTGAAGTTCTTGATATATGAATGTTGCAGCAATTGTATGGAAATATGATGAATAGGTCATCTTTGTTCTGTGAGGGCTACTGGTCCATGTAAATTGCTAGACTGTATAAGATTACTACTGATTTACATATGTGGCAGTGATACATTTAGATTTACCCCCTTGCTTACAGAAACTGGGTTATCCCTGTGTTAAGTTGATAAGAATTAGATAATACAGGAATCAATGTGATACTACTGTATTTTGCACTCCAGATGTTTGCTGACCTTGGTCCCTCGCTGCTCACTGAGAAAACCTCCCTGGACATCCAGCGCCTGCTGGGCAGCGGCACCTTTGGTCTGGTCTTCCAGGGCATCATGGCGAGAGGCACCGAGCACCACCGCCGCCCCATCGCCGTCAAGATGCTGCAGCCCTACCCGCCGGGCCAAGGCGCCGGCAACACCGACCGCCGCCGGTACGAGATCGACAACACCAAGTGGCACCGCGATCCGCTGCGATTCTCCTGCGAGGCCTACCGCACGGCGCGGAAGGAGCTCTCCATTATCAACAACCTGGACCATCCCCACATCGTACCGCTGCTGGGCTTCTGCCGCCATCCTATGTGCCTGATTCTGGAGCTGGCACCGCAGGGAGCCCTCGATACCAAGCTGGAGAACTTTAAGCGGGTCGGCGCCAGGCTGACGCCACACACGCTGCAGGAACTGGTTGTGCAGGTAGGAAGTGGCTTCAAAAGAAGAAGTGGATACTTTACAGAATTTAACAGTAATATAATTCATGCTTTCGTGCTTTCTTTTATTTTCCATGTCTTGTTCTAGTCTGTTTGTGTGTCTATTATCACCTCATCATTATGGTGCTAACAAATATTTTACTATTTTTAGGATTAGAGTCAAATAAAGATCCTCATTTGTATATATGAAGTATCTCGCACTAACAATCAATGTTTATTTCTGTGATGTCAGCCATTATCAACTTTATCAGAAGAGCTAAATAAAAACACGATGTCAGTAATATAAACATAAAGTATGTCACAGGTAGCTATCATCACATGAAAACTATGTCTGATGGCAGTGCTCATTTTTTTCATGTAATTGTTGTAGTCTGAAGTCGCTCGCTCTCCCCACTTTATATGGTGATACATGACATTACAGGAAGATTATTAAATATGATATCTAGGTAAAGGAAAGATAGGAAGCTGTATTTTATATTTTGTATTTTTTTGTATGTTTATTTAAATTGTAGGGATAACATATAATACAACTTTGAAGTTGTGTCCTATCTTAACAATAAATACATGATCTGTGTGGAAAAAAAATGAACTTTGCAATGTTCATTGCATTCCTAGGTGTCATCAGCAGTGTCCTACCTACACAGCAAGGACATCATCTACCGCGACCTGAAGGCTGAGAACGTACTGGTCTGGAAGTTCCCTGACCCCTACAGCCCCAATCCGGCCGACCCCGTCAGGGTCAAGCTAGCGGACTACGGCATCAGCGTCACCTCGCTGCCTTCGGGCACGAAGGGCTACGGGGGCACCCCTGGATACATGGCTCCTGAGATCGTCCAGTACGATGGCAAGGAGACCTACAATGAGAAGGTGGGTTATTGTAATGATAATGATAGTAAGTTGTTTTTAAAAAGAGTGAGAGCAAGCTCAAAGATGTCATGGAATGACATGGTCAGAAGACAAAGTGCTCAAGTCGGATTGAGTGAGGAAGATGCTGGAGAGAAAGAATTAAGAGATGGAAAGCCAAGGGATGAAAGTCAGCAACCAATTGGAAGGGGAAAGTGCTGACAGTTGTACACATGGTTTATTTTGCGTGCATGGCGATCCAGGGTGGTGTTTCACCAAGCTGTTCGTAAGTTACGAATGACTTTACGAAGACTGGTGATCCCTTCTTGTGCTAAATGCGATACCATACTTTGCTCATTACGAATCTGATTTAGAACAAAAAGGGATCACCAGTCTTTCGTAAAGTTGTTTGTAACTTACGAACGGCTTGGTGAAACACCCCCCAGGTCCAACACACAGACAAATAAAATTAAAAATCACAATGCAACATACTAGTGTGTACTAGTATATAGCTAGGTATGATATCCATGCTGGCAGAGTTTTGTTGCTAACAGGAACTAACAAAATGTGCATGGTGCATGTCTAGGGAACAATCGATTTACAATTAACAAAATGTTCTACTGCAGTGTAAGAATGCACAAAACATACCATGTTTACACTATAATGAGTAATAAACATGATTATGAAATCCACCTGTTTGTGTATCATCCCTCAGGTGGACTGCTTCTCCTTTGGGATGTTCATCTATGAGCTGATGTCGCTGCAACGCCCCTTTGAGAGTCTAGTGGGCAAGGATGTAGGTCGCCTCTCAGAGGTCATCAAGCAGCTCATCAAGGATGGACAGAGACCGGTCCTCTCCAGGAAGGTGGGTCGGGTTTCGTTTTCAGAGCTCATCCATGACCAGGGGAGTGTTTCACCAAGCTGTTCATAAGCTTCGAACGACGTTATGAATGACTGGTGATCCCATCTTGTGCTAGATCACATTCTCAATGATTTTGAATCCCATCAGCTTAAATTCAAATATAATGTTTATAAATGAAAATTCTTGTTGTTAACAAGTGTCTGAATACAAAGTTTATGATTTTTTTTTTTATGATTGTTAGAAATTAACTCCCAATATGTAAAAACGGGAACAAAGTGTGGTATTGCATTTAGCACAAGAAGGGGTCACCAGTCGTTCGTAAAGTCGTTTGTAGCTTACGAATAGCTTGGTGAAACACCACCAGGGCGTCTAAAGAGCAAACATTTTTTTACTTCACTTATCAAATTGGCAACATGATCTTGGAAAAAATCATTGAAATGAAATGTACATTCTTATGTATTTAGAAAATAAATCAAAATATTTCATAAAGAGCAGTAATTGTGTCAATTTGAAGAGCAAAATTATGATATAAACATTCCTAGCATGTCACCAATTTGAAGATTAAGTAAACATTGCACTTTCATTATGCTTTGAAAAGTCATGAATGATTTAATCATTATAAAGTTTAATCAAATGATAAGAATGGATTTATCCTCTTTCATATGATACATCATTAATTTCTTTTTCATACTTGATGTCAAAAGTTAAGGCTAGTTAAAACAATTAGTGGTATTCTTTCCAAAACGTTGTGAAGACAACCTACATTTATGTCCTTCCCATGATGCTGTAGGAGAAGCGGTACCCCACCTACATGCTGGACCTGTTGTCATGGTGCTGGGCCCAGGACTCGAGAGACCGGCCGTCCATGGAGCAGGTGCGAGACGTCTCCAGCTCGGCAGAGTTCTCCAGCCTCCTGGAGGTGCTTTCCCTGGAGGAGGAGGAGAGACCTGTGGCCTCCTGCGCCGTGGCAACCCCAGAGTGGGGCGGGGCAGAGACAGGTGCGTCCCACAATAGGCTATTTTCATTCTGTATGGTAATTTGAATACCCATCATTCAAACAATACGGTACTGATAGTAACCCCAAAGCTTGTCCAATATTTTTATATTTATTTGATGGCCATCATTTACACAGTATCTTACAAGAAGTAACCCCAAAGTTTGTCCCAGGTTACTTGGATACTTCAATAAGCAGCCTGACTGAATAGCACAGCAAGGGGTTGCTTACCATGACGCGGGAGCTGATACAAAGATCTCTCGGGGGTGTTTTACCAAGCTGTTCGTAAGTTCAGAACGACTTAACGAACGACTGGTGACCCTTTCTTGTGCTAAATGTGATACCACACTTTGTTCATTGAGAATCTGATCTAGCACAAGAAGGGATCACCAGTCGTTTGTAAAGTCGTTCAGCTGATACAAAGATCTCTGGGAGGCCTTTTACCAAGCTGTTCGTAAGTTCCGAACGACTTTATGAAGGACTGGTGCCCCTTTCTTGAGCTAAATGTGATGCCACATTTAGATTCATTGAGAATCTGATTTAGCACAAGAAGGGATCACCAGTTGTTCGTAAAGTCGTTCATGACTCACGAACAGCTTGGCGAAAGACCCCCCAGGACCCCCCAGCACTCCTTGATCACCTACATCACAGGATATGGCACGTTAGTAGAAAGATAGAAAAAGAGCCTTTAGTTTAGTTTTCATCATGTAAGTTCTCATCTCATCTCAAGTGGAGTGATTGTGAAGTGGTTGTGAAGCGTGACTGAAGATCTCAAGGTCCCAGGTTCAATCCCACCCATGGCACTTGTGTTCCTCTGCAAGATACTTTATCCACATTGCTGCTCTCCACCCAGGAGTATAAATGGGTACCTGGTAGGTGGTGGATGATGATGTGAATGATCTTGACTCAGCGTCAATATCATGCAGCAGACAAGGAATGAATACTCCCCAGGGAGTGGAGATGGTGCACACAATATTATATGTGTGCATGATATGTTTTGTATCCAGCAACCAGGCTTCTAATTAAAACCTCCCTCTTACATGTAATTCAGTGTCTGGATTGCAAAGGGAAAGACCCTCTATGCCATATTAAACAAAAAAAATCTCTCTCTTGTTTTTTGCCATCCCTGCACCCCCCCCCCCCCCCTCCTCGCAGACGGCGGAGATCCAGCGTCCATCCTGCCGACCATCTGGATGACCCAGACGCAGGACGAGCAGCAGACATCCTCTGTGGTCATCCTCAACATTGACCGCACCCCTTCAGACGACACCACCTGTTTCACGCTGACGGTGCAGGGGGGTGTGGTGCGATGCATGTGCGCCGTCCATGACACCGTGTGGTTGGGGCTTAGCTCAGGGGGCATCGTCGTCTATGAGTGAGTCTCAGTGATCTATGCAAGATTTTTGCAATTAATCGTAAAGTTACGATAGACCTTTCCAAGCTACAATCAACATCAATAGCAAGATATTACTAATAAAGATTGTGATGCAGATTTACGATCGATGGTGGTGCATTGAACTAAATCTATATTGGCCTAAATTTTCTTCACAGATTGAAAGTTCACTCCCTTTTGGTACTTCTTAAGAGTAAATGTCCTGGTTCCCTTTGCATAAAACTTACCATTAATGGTAACACTGCCATCAAGGGTAACAACTATGGTAACATTACTTGACAGCCAATGAAATTCAAGGTTTCCATAGAAATTGCAATTGGTAGCAAAGTTATTATCGAGAGTAAGTTTTATGCATCAGAGTCCTAGACAAATGAAGTGGAGAAAATTGTGTGGACTTATAAATTCAGTTCAACTTGTATGATGATAACGCTTCCTCATGGTTCTTTCTTGTTTTTAGGAATGGGAAGTTCTCATACCCGAGCGAGGTGGCGCACCTGTCGCTGCCCCAGCACCAAAGCAAGCCACGGTGCCCCAACATCATGGTGCACATCCCAGCCCTGTGCCTGGTCGCCATCGCGGCGCGTCACGAGGTAGCCTTCAGGCAGGAGGACGGCAGCGGGATCCCCTCTAGTGACACGGACGGCTTCCACTATGTCAACGTCGGCCGGGAGATCAAGTCCATGGCGCTGGTCCTGAACAAGCGAGGGAGCAAGAGGTGAGATGAGCATTGGGTCAGGGCCCTATTCTTGATAAAGAATTTTGTTTAATCGTAATGAGACTTGTGATTGATATCAATTGTAACTTCCATGTAGTACCCTATATGTAGGGCAAGTCTATGTGAACAGGGTCCAGGTTTCATTTGGCTTTTATTTCCACTGATAAAAATATACCATATATTTTTACTTGGATCCTAACCATTATGTAAAATTATCAAGATTAAACTGTGAATTCATTGAAGAAATAATCAACATGGGGGAAATCACTGTTTTTCAAGAAGCAAACATTGAGTGAAAGCTGTGAATTCATCAAATGAATTATCAAAAGGGGAGAGATTGTTGACTGATGAAGCAAAAGATACCCCTACCCTGAACTTAACTTTGTGTCTTGAATTGCCTAGATCCTACGAGCTGTGGTGCGGTCAAACAGACGGCTTCATCACCGTGCTGGACGCGGGGAACCTGGCCCGCCCCCAGGTGACCCTCTCCCACCTCCAAGTGCCCACCCCCCTGGCCCCCGTCACTCAGCTGGTGACCTATGACCTCTCCATCCAGGAGCAGATGGGCCTGCAGCACGTCTGGTCCTATGTCCAGCCAGGTGAGATTTCCTTCACTCCTCATGTTTATGGTATTAGAGGGATAGTTCATCCTGAAATTAAGTTGGTTTCAGTGAATGAAGACACATGAGGGAAACATGTTAGTTATGGATTGAAGAAAATGAAGGATAAGAAATTTCAATTTTGTGATGTCATGTGCGAGGTGCTCCCCCATACATGTATGCTGATTGGTCCAATTACTTCTATTCTGTTTTGGCAATGGAATATTTTTTTTCATCGAGATATGTGTGTAAAGAATGTGTTTCTAATCATGTATCAAATGCACAGGTAAAAAGATGCATATCTTTTTGAGAAAATGGACATTTTCAAAAAAATTGTTCACAACATATGGGAGAGCACCTCGCACGTAACGTCACAAAATCAAAACTTTGAAAGATCACAATTGTTATGCCTCCGCCACACTTTCTAATTCACTATCATGACAACCACCCTCTGCACCATCATCACAACTATCGTTCACCTTCACCTTCTTCTTCATCATCACATCTACCACCACCTTCACCACCACCACCCCTACCATCACCACTACCACCACCAACACCCCCACCATCACCATCACCACTACCACCACCAACACCTCCACCATCGCCACCACCATCACCACCACCGCCACCACCACCACCACCACAACAACAACAACAACAAGCCTCACCATAATCATCATCTCCACCACCATCGCCACCACCATCGCCACCACCACCATCATCACTTTCATCACTATCATCACTATCATCACCATCGCCGTCATCATCACCATCACCAGCACCATCACCATCACTACCACTACCACCACCATCAACAACAACAATGCGACCACCACAACCAACACCTTCAACACCCCCACCACCAGCACTACCACCACCACCCCAACAACAACAATAAACATCACCACTATCACCACCACCACCACCACCACCACCACCACCACCACCACCACCACTACCACAACCATCACCACCACCATCACCATCAGCATCACCACCTGCACCATTACTATCATCACTACCATCACCATTGCCGTCACCATCACCTCCGTGACCACCACAACCACCACTAACACTACAACCACCATCACTTTGGCCATCATCACCACTTCCATCATTAATACCATCAACAATTTTTCAATTGTACTTGTCAAATGTGATCAAAACCAAGCAGTATGATAGCTGGAACATTTACTCTAAATATAACTTGTAGATGAATTATGAATGTTTAAGTGGAACAAGAGATTTCTCAAATCTTGCATATTTTCTTGTTGCTCCCAATCAGGACCTATCATCTACAAGTGGAATGCAGAGGAGCGAGAGCTGGAGGACACGGTAGACTTTGTTGTCACCGTCACATCTTGCCGATCCAACCCCAAACCTAGAGGGAGGCAGAGCCATAGACCAATGAGTGGTATGTTCATGAGCAAAGAAGATTTCAAGCTTTTCTGACCATTTATTACCTTTAACATTATACCATCTGTTAGAGGGAATATACTGTATTGGAAAGATAAAAACTTTCAAAAAAGGTGATCGTGAGCAATCTTCTTGCCAATGTTCTGCCCAAACAATTTGAGGATTTGTGATTTAATCAATAATTACATGTACTCCAAATGTGGATCATTTGATTGTAAGAGCTTTCAGCAAGTTTCAGCAAGTTTGTTTTTCCTCCCAGGACAGTATATTCCCTTTAAAGAAATGTGAATTCGGATTGTGAGAAGAGAGGCCCATATCTCAAAGAGCTTTGATTGATTAGAGGATCAATAGATCAATCCTGTGCCTGATCGTAGGATTGATATCGATCGCAAATCCGTATAACTAAGAACCTACAATAGATATCAATCGTAACTTGCAATTGATATTGACCGTAGCTTGTGTGGATCAATCGTATCTATACGACTGATTGCAAAATCATGCATAGACTTTGCTTTCCAATAGATAGCAGTCACGGTTTGTGGAGGTATGTGGAAATACAATTAATTGCAACGTTATGATCGATCACAAATTGATAAAAATTGACAAAATGCTATCAAAAGCAACTCACACTTTGTGATACAGCTAGGGCCCAATTAATTTAAAATCATGCATCACTTTACCACACCTCAGCTGCCCTTTAAAGTGGGAAAATGCTGCATTCAGTGGTAGTGTGATTAAACCTGTATCAAGTATAGGTGTCATCTTATAGTGGTGTCTCGTATTACCTTCCTTACTGCTCCTGTTCACTTCCAAGCCTTCTCCATTTACCCACACCATGTTCCTACCCCCAATTCTGTCTGACAGAACAATATTATACTGTGTGCATCAAGCTGTAGTCTTTCACATGGTTTGATATGGCCCTTCATGAGTTGGTTAGTCCCTGTTACCACTGACTTGTGCCAGACAAAATGTTGCTGTATGGGATTTGTGTGCCTTATACTGAAGAAAAAATACACACGCAGTACACCTTGAGTTAACCTTTACAGTACCAGGCCTTGGAAAACACATTGGGTTACTACACATCTTTTTGCCAATGGTAATGAGAGAGTTAATCCCTTTTTTTTCTGGTTTGATCACTATGCAGCATTCAGATCTCAAGTGAACTCAATGTGCCTTGGCGGGGAGTACCTGTATGTGGGCATCTCCTGCGGGCACCTACTGGTCCTCGACGCCCCCACTCTGGCCCCGGTCATCCTGCTGTCCTGCCACGAGGGGCCTGTCCGGTTCGTCATTCCCGTGGGCCCTCCGACCCTCCCGCCCCACCTCGTCCACCACCCCACCATCCTCCCCAACCAGCCGGACTCCCCCCTCATCGAGCCCCCTGACCCCACGGGGGCCCCCTCGGCCACACGCCCCCCCACCCACCTCCACCAGCAGTCCCGCTTCACCCGCCCCACCCTGGTGACCCTGGGCAAGGGGTTCAACGACCTGGTGGGCGGCTACGCCAACTCGCCCTCGCGCTTCACGGGACAGGAGCGGCTGGGCTGGTACGTGCTGCTCTGGAACATGGAGTACTTTGACGAGGACCTCGTGGAGGGAGGGGGGGCGCCAGACTACCTTGACGGGATCGTCAGGAAGAAGTCACGGGCCACCGATGTCTGAATCGAGGAAGACACTTATGGATGATGGAAGTGTTAACCCTCATATGTGCATTTGCATTCACCTGCTGTCCATCTCAATCCATATTCCAGCCGAACTCAATCAACCGGATTCTACATGATGAACAGACTGACAATTCACATTAGTGTTCAGTTTCCATGATTTGTATTGTCTGACTGCCTCATATCTAAAAACATACATCATATGTAAACAAGGTTCCTTCCCTGTGGTAACATCAATCCTGCCAAGAGAGGGCAGCATACCATATTGGTCAATGAACAGGTTGAATAGTAAGTAAACACATACATTTCAAGGACCCATCTGTAGGAAAGGGCTAGCTGGCCTACCATTATATAATAGGTTGACTTGGGATGATTGTCATACATGCATCAGAAGTATGCAGTAATAGCTGGAAACATAATGTCAAAGAAACAGCAAACTGGGCCATGATCTCAAGAAGACGCTTTAGGCAGATGGCTACATCTTAGTGAAGGGCTAGCTCGCCCACCATTATGACAGAGACCAGACTTCAGACCAGTGAAAGAATTACATGGGTGCTCAAGGTAAATTAGCATGTGCAATGTAAAGATCAGCCCTCCTGGAATAACTAATGAGGTCTTGTGAAGAAAAAAAATGTCACTGGATTTTATGCAGAATGTCGTTTATTGTTTTCATTTCATGACATATGGAAAATAGCCCCTGCAAATACATGTTTGTGATGCTTGTGGTATACATGTATGATGTATGTGTTAGAGACATCATACCACAGAAACAGCAAACAGATATTTACCGATGACCCAGGTAACGTGACTCTATAACCTTGCTGGTCAACTTTCTGTAAGATATAATTGTATTCATATTTATGAACTGGAAATTTTGTGGCCCTACGTAAAGAAATTGACCCATTCTGGCCAAAAGCACTTTATGAGAATTGCATCGAGCTTTAACTCTTACAATTAACTTTTTCTGTGCCATATTTTCACAAGTTTAAAAGAAAAGTCTCCATAGAGCAGCATGATGTGAAACACAGAAGGGATTAAGCCATTGAATGCCTCTCCTGACACTGAATCATGATTTATCTATAGTATCACCATAATCTCATGAGACAAACATGGCAGAATAGCCTGCTCTATCTAATTCAAGAACTTGGTCCCATCAGGACGTATGGTAGAATGGGGCTGATGAATAAAGAAGCAAAAATCTTAGTTTCTTTTTTGTTTGGGAAATCTTTCCTTCTGCTGGTACCCACTAGCCCAACAAGAACTGATTTCCTGATTGTACAATTACAAACAACACTTGTACACATATTGCACTATATTAAAGTTGTATAACGGGAGCCCCTCAAGGCATATGACTATCAAAACAAGCACTCTTTGGCTTGTTTCAAGCTGATGCAGACATGGTGTTTCAACCTCTATTACTCTATACCTAAAGAGGCCTTTTCCTATTAGTTTGCACCCTCGTTGTCATGACAACCCATCCTCTGAGTCGACCTCCCTGCTGACATGAGATAGGGCAGGCAATCAGATAAAGCTGGCACAAACTGGGAGATAAAAAGCAGAGATAAGCAACGCATATCTCCACCTCCTATCCAGGTGAAAGTGAACCAAAACCAGGTGGTATAGTCAACCGAGTTCAGTAGGATGTCAACATACAGTAGTGCTGGCTTGGGTGCAGTTGTGATTGAAAAGCTAGGTTCATGTAAAGAAGAATAAGATTTGTATGGAGTTTGTTATGTCAGTTTATTTCAATTTGTGCCCAAACTGTTATGATTATTTTACAATCCTTTATTTTTGCCTCATACCTCAGAATAGCAAGGAGAAATGTATAGTGTATTAACATGAATTTCAAGTTGAGTGAATCTTATGCAAACAGCATCCTATATGTTATCTGCAATAAGGTGCTCTAGTTTTCTTTGGTGTAATATATATGTGATTCGCTTTCTTGCTTTTTCATGTTGATATGTGTGTGTTTTTAATAGTGGATACATGTGACCAATCCTTGCTGGAATTCTTTGAAATGCAAATATGAATATATACATGTATATCTGCAAGTTGATTCACTTATTAAATACCTTGGAACTTTCCAGCTGTAGTAGAATTTGCTATGAAATATTGAAAGTTGCTCACAGTTGGGTGTTTTCTTGTAGGTATTTAAAACGGTTATGTCAAGAGCTAAAAACTAACTTATTTGTATCAATGCAAGACGTCCCTCAAGAAATATAGCACGAGTTGGATCAGTTGGTAATTCACAATCAAGAAACCATTTAAGCTCAATTTCATGCTTTGTGGCGGTGTTGTAATTAAATGTATCTGGATTTGATTGTAAATATATCCTTGAAATAATTATATTTTTAACTTGTACATTAGCATACATATGATTAAAGTATGTATACATGATATACCTGACTCAAACAAGTAAACATTGTATTTTTTGTATCTTACTACACAATGTAAATTTTAATTTGACTTAGTAAGGTCAAGGACTGTTCAAGTGCAATAGACATGTTTTGTGGGACTGTCAGATATATTTGTGAAATATAACTGCATATATATTGTGCATTACAACATGATTTAGGATGTGTTTATATCCATTTTTTGCTAGAATTAGCATTTTGAATCAACGCTAACAAATGGTGATTTTAACTTGATAGAATTTGCTGTCTATATTCGAAGAGTTCAAACTTGGTGAGTCAACTGTTGCCAATTTGCAGATGGACCTCAGCAGGAAAGATCAATTGAGGGTCGAGTTAGTATAGCTTATATACATGTATATATGAACTGTGCGTATGGTTCACCGAGTGATTTACTTTTTTAATACAATTTTTTCCTTGCATTTATATTAAAAAATATGCACTTCTTATCAATGATTCTGGCTAATGAGGAATAGAAAAACACCTTTTCGTATGTTTTTGAATTGCAAAGAGTGTTCATCACATAATTATACCCACTAAAATCTCACTAATAATGCATAGAAACGCTGATTCTACCTCAGAAAACTGGATATAAACACAGACTCAGGTATGCAGTAGCAATTGTTACATCTCACTTTCGAGAAAATATTTTGTGACCACGAGCTTAGTGAATGTAAATATCTTAATTGCTGATAGATGTGTGCAATTTAAAGCTTCAAAGCCATGGTTGTACAGTAAGTTTGTAAAACATGTTGTGAGTGTGTTGTCTGTCTTTCTGTCTGTGTGTGCTTGTGCTTGCAATTGGATACTATTTCAAGTATTTTGCGCCTTTTTTGTATTAAAGAAAGTGAAATATTTGGCAGTCTTCCAAATGTCATTTTTTTAACATTAAGCCGAGGCTGGTCCTATGGTGCTTTGGTGTTTGTCTTCCTTTATTTGATGAATTTAATGACATCATATTTTCTTCCAAAATTGTTACAAAAAATGAATTTCCTGCACTATTATATGTTTTTCATAATTGCCATTTTCTTATGAGCGCGGAAGGAATATTAATGCAGCCCTTTTTTTATGTGATCAAAAGAGCCTTGTGTTTGGATATTGTTTTTAGAGATGTGTTGGGAGTTGAGAGTTTGCATTAATGCATACAAACTTGACCATCAGCTTGCAGCTGATGGTCAGTATTCCAGTATTCAGTATGCCTACTGTCCAACTGTCGCTTATTATAATGACCAACAAAGCTTGTGTGGGACGGAGGCATGCTCGGGATTCGAAGCAGTTAAAAGGTGTGAAGTACCCGCTGGTCTCTCAGAATAGAGGACCATGAAACAGATTCAGCAATATGCACGCATCTTCGTATTACCCCTTTGTGCAAGATGATTCTCAGCTTCATGGAGGTTGTATGTATAACTTGTGCAAAGAGGCATCAAAATGGAGTACAGGGTTAGGCCATTTGATGTAGGTACTTGAGTACATGCATACAATTTCAGATATGTTTTGGGAATTGGCGAATGGTTACACTATAGAAGTGTGTTCACATAAAATGGTTAGTCGCTGGTTCTTACTATAACTTATTTATAATCAGGCCCTTGTGAAAGCAAAAACAATTATTTTTGCTTTTAAGTTGGAAACACTGAATTTCAATAATCTTTCAAATGAAACATCAATTACATTGTAAATTGAAATAATGTTTAAAATACAATTTTGAGGAGCAACGGAGCAAAAGCCAGTGTGTTAATTGCTAATGGAGGATTTAGTGATCCTTTCAACTTCATTTTGCTGTAGTGAATAGTTACAAGGTCGATACGTATTAATACCAAATGACAAAAAGTGATTCATCTTGTCCAGAAATTTATTATTTTTCATTTGATGCATCTTACGTAATTTTCAATTCTTGACATCAGAGGTTACTGCGCAAAATAGTGTATGCATGGTGTTCCTATTTAGTCCTTCAAAGAGGCGCACTGCGCAAAATAGTGTATGCATGGTGTTCCTATTTAGTCCTTCAAAGAGGCGCACTGCTTTAGCATTCATGGATTACTGCATACATGTCTCCATTAGCTTGTTTCCCCACGGTGCAACCACACTAGTCACACAGGCATCAGTGACAATTCGCCTTAGTGTGAACATACCTGAAAATCGTCTTCCCTTACATCAGGCAATGATGCTTTATGCTTCAATGTAATTGTCTCTTTAACCCTTTAAAGTTTCCATATTCCAGGGCCCTGTTGCATAAAACTTGCCATTGATGGCAACTTTGCTATCTATGGCAACTTCTATGGAACCCTTGAATTTTGATTGGCTGTCCAGCGAAGTTACCATGGTAGTTACCATTGATGGCAGAGTTACCATTAATGGTAAATTTTATGCAACAGGGCCCTGGTTAACTGCTTCTCTATGTGCTTGATGTTCATTACTTGAGCAAAATTGCATCCTTGCCGCATAAAGAGTTTATTGATTTCATTTTTAAAAGCGTAATTCACTGCCGGCCAGTGTTAAACTGATCTCTGATATTTCAATGTCTGTATAAATAGCTTTTTTTATCAATTATTGCAGAAATAATGCCTTCATTTTGTATATTTGATAAAGAAGTTGCAAAAATAAGTGAACCAGCATTTATAGATGATGTGTGCTTTATGCTGTATGAACAATGTCTGTAATAGTTTCTGATTGTTTAGGTGCAGAAACGTGGAAAATATGTCTTCTTTGTCATGTGCCTTGTTTGCAGTATTTATGTAGTGTATACAAAAAGACTACCGACTTTCAAATGCATGTACAAATTTCCATTTCAACTGTAAATTTCAAGAACATTTTATTTTATGTAAAGGCTGCATGGCTAAATAAATAATCAGATTTTGATTATTTTGTCAAAGTATTTGATTTATGATGCTTTTTGGATTACTAGTAGCGGGGTAACATTCTTTTGTATTAATGAAGGGTGGGGATGGGTGACATGGTTCCATCAGAATGTATGTGAGTCAGAGTGGATGATGTGAAGATTAGATGTTGCTTGTAAGTATTGGCTTCTGTGGTGGTGTAGATAATACTGGAACTTTGCGGTGCACCAGGTGAGAAAGGGAGGGATTGGTGATTGGATTTGTTCTGGGATGTGGTAGTCCTAGAAAGGACTGTTGGGTTAGTTCTATAAAGGACTGTTGGGGGGTAGTCCTGAAACGGATTGTTACGGGGTAGTCCTGAAAAGGACTTTAATAGGGGGTAGTCCTGAAAAGAACTTTTACGGGGTAGTCCTGAAACGGAAGGTAGGGGTAGTCCTGAAAAGGACTGTTGAGGGTTAGTCCTGAAAAGAGCTGTTAGGGGGGTAGTCCTGAAACGGACTGTTACGGGGTAGTCCTGAAACGGACTGTTAGGGGGTAGTCCTGACAAGAACTTTACGGGGTAGTCCTAAAACGAACTGGTAGGGGGTAGTTCTAGAAAGGCCTGTTAGGGGGTAGTCCTGAAAAGGACTGTTAGGGGGTAGTCCTGAAAAGGACTGTTAGGGGTTAATCCTGAAAAGGACTGTTAGGGGGTAGTCCTGAAAAGGACTGTTAAGGGTTTGTCCTGAAAAGAGCTGTTAGGGGGTAGTCCTGAAACGGACTGGTAGGGGTAGTTCTGGAAAGGACTGTTAGGGGTTAGTCATGAAAAGAGCTGATAGGGGGTAGTCCTGAAAAGGACTGTTAGGGGGTAGTCCTGAAAAGGTCTGTTAGGGGGTAGTCCTGAAAAGGACTGTTAGGGGGTAGTTCTAGAAAGGCCTGTTAGGGGGTAGTCCTGAAAAGGACTGTTAGGGGGTAGTCCTGAAAAGGTCTGTTAGGGGGTAGTCCTGAAAAGGACTGTTAGGGGGTAGTCCTGAAAAGGACTGTTAGGGGGTAGTTCTGAAAAGGACTTATACTGGGTAGTCCTGAAAAGGACTGGTAGGGGGTAGTCCTGAAAAGGACTGTTCGGGGTTAGTCCTGAAAAGGACTGTTCGGGGGTAGTCCTGAAACGGACTGGTAGGGGTAGTTCTGGAAAGGACTGTTAGGGGTTAGTCATGAAAAGAGCTGATAGGGGGTAGTCCTGAAAAGGACTGTTAGGGGGTAGTCCTGAAAAGGTCTGTTAGGGGGTAGTCCTGAAAAGGACTGTTAGGGGGTAGTTCTAGAAAGGCCTGTTAGGGGGTAGTCCTGAAAAGGACTGTTAGGGGGTAGTCCTGAAAAGGTCTGTTAGGGGGTAGTCCTGAAAAGGACTGTTAGGGGGTAGTCCTGAAAAGGACTGTTAGGGGGTAGTTCTGAAAAGGACTTATACTGGGTAGTCCTGAAAAGGACTGGTAGGGGGTAGTCCTGAAAAGGACTGTTCGGGGTTAGTCCTGAAAAGGACTGTTCGGGGGTAGTCCTGAAAAGAGCTGTTAGGGGTTAGTCCTGAAAAGGACTGTTAGGGGGTAGTCCTGAAAAGGATTGTTGGTATTATTTCTAGGAGAATCCGTAAAAGCACCGTGATAGTCCTGAAAAGGACTGTTGGGAGGGAAGATTGAAGATTGTAGAAAGTTACAGAGGGCAGAAGGACGACGAAGGGATAACTTGTAGTTTCTAGAGAGAGAGAGAGAGAGAGAGAGAGAGAGAGAGAGAGAGAGAGACTAAAGGAAAGAGAGTGTTGAGAGGAGAAGGGCAAACTCATGGAGGAGGAGGGTGGCGGGGTATGAGGAGAGAAAGTTGTTGCGTTCACACAAAATAATGTATGAGCTTCTGATCGAGGTAAACCATCACTGCTTCCAGTGTGTGGGAATTCCCCAAGTGACAACCTTAAAGGTGTATGTATGTGCGTGCGCGCGCGTTTTCGTAAGTGTTTGATGAATTTGTAAAAAAAAAAAAAAAAAAAAAAAAAAAACTTGGGGTTCACATGGTATATGCACTGTCTATTATTTTGTATATTTCTTTCGAGGTATCAAATATCTAAGAAACTATTCATACGTGTACTCTTAATTTTGACTTCACGGAAAATGGGCCGCGTCCTTTGCTTGTTCCGGCTCACCCATCATGCCCATGCGATCATAGCTAGAGGAAAAATCTACTTTTACCCTTGAATAGCGGCTTCATAGGCCTATACTTTTCCCGGTCAATGGAGATGAACAAATATTCCAATCTCCTCTCGAGAAAGTTGCGATCGTTTTATACCGCGCCAATCGATCGATCGCAGCTGGTCCCACAATGCCGCGATTCGCATCGGGTGAGATCTAAATCATCGAAATTCGATGTCTAGTCACTCGTGAAGAAATTTAATATGTTTATGAGTGGCTGGACTTTTTATAACAGGGATCCCTCCATTACCAATATGGCCGATCTGACAGAATTAAGGTCACCGCAGGCGACGCGATTTTTATACGATTCTGCAGTCGTTAGGACATAAGACTTGAAGAGAGACGTCGTTTTATTGCACGTATCAAACGCCCCAAGTCCTGCAATTCAGCCAGTCGCAGAGACGTACGACAGAATCGGATCGTGGCGTGTGCGCTGGCCTTAATGCAAATAGGATTTCTTAATTCTTACGGGCTTGACTTTTGCTGTGACTCATGCCGAGCTTACATCTTATTAAAAACTCATTTATCCGACTCTTTTAGTATCCCTCGTGTCAAAGATTCATGGGACGGAGCGTCGTTGCCTGTCGATTGCCATTGAAAGTGTGAATGTCGAGAACATTCCTGTAATTTGTTTCACTTTATAGCATCGATTAGAGACAGAGGCAGTTCCAGGCTTTCGTTGGAGGAACGCCACACAGAGGTAATGAATGTAAGAGATGATTATCCTGCAAGAAGATGGAGAAGGATGGATAGAAAAGGAGATACGAGGGAGAAGACGAAGATGAAGAAAAGGAATACGAGAACAGATAAAGGAGGAGGATAAACAAAAGAGCAAGATGAAGAAAAAGAAGAAGTCCGAGAAAAGGAAAAAAACAAAGAGAAGAAAAGCAATTAGAGCAGTAGAAAAACTAAGTTACGAAAAAGGGAAGAAAATCGTGATACGGGAAGGCAAAAATAATGTATTTAAGGATCACAGAAAAGGAAAGACTCAAAAAATAAATCATATTTGTTTGCTTTAATACAAGGTTCATCTCGAATTAGCACTGAATATGTCACGGAAAAGTTGCAATAAAATATAGAAAATATCTCGCGACGTTTATCATATTTATAAAGCGTCTTTATAATGATGTCAATGTATCGTTTGATATGACCTGTCCAGAATAATTGTTACATCGGTATAGTATGGTGGGGCTTAGTAAAGCAGTGTAAAGAGAGTAATACAAAACAAAAAGAAAAAAGTGATAGATGCGTAGGTAAAACAAAGGGGAACAAAAGTAGAGATTTGAGAGAAATCAGGAGAGATAGAAGGGAGAGAGAGACAGA
>OZ022585.1:22132709-22147709 GCA_963669155.1 Arbacia lixula
TGAAGAATATAAAAGGAGCAGAAAAGCGGAAGGAGAAGAATGGAAAAAGGAGGGGGAGAAGAAGGAGGAAGATGAGGGCGTTGACATTGATAAATTAGATGATGGACTTGAAAATTCAGATGAAGAATATGAAGAAGGAGCGGAAAAACGGAAGCAAGAGAATGGAACAAGAAGGAGGAGAAGAAATAGGAGGAAGATGATGACGTTGATATGACAGATTAGATGGTGAGTGTAGATGAAGAAGGAGCAGAAGAGCGAAACGAAGAAAAATGAAGAAGGAGAAGAAAGGAGAGAAAGACGAGGAAGATGAAAAAGGAGAAGAAGAAGAAGAAGAAGAAGAAGAAGAAGAAGAAGAAGAAGAAGAAGAAGGAGAAGAAGAAAAAAAAAAGAAGAAGAAGAAGAAGAAGAAGAAGAAGAAAAAGAGGAAGACGGAAGAGGAGAAGAAGAAGAAGAAGAAAAAGAAGAAGAAGAAGAAGAAGAAGAAGAAGAAGAAGAAGAAGAAGAAGATGAAGAAGAAGACGGAAAATAAGAAGAGAATGAAGAAGAACAAGGAGAACAAAAAGAACAGGAAAAAGGAAAACAAGAAAAAAGAAAAGAAGAAAAAGAAAAACAAGGGGGAAAGAAGAACATGAAGGAACTTGTAAGTCTTGTAAAACAGACTACGCCCCAATCCCAACCTGGCTCCTCAGGCTTATTCCTGTAGGAGGAGGATGGGATAAGGACGTAGTCTGTTTTACCAGACTTACTTGTTAACAGACTGGGTTGTGTCCATTTACCTCCCAGCCTAGTTCAGTAGTATATAGGCTAATCAAAATGCTTCTGTATCGTGTTTCTATCATATCAATAGGATATGTGGTTATTTCTTCTGCCAACATAAGACAAAGGCATAGAGTTGAACTAAATTACATATAATACGATGCTGAATAACATGAAGAAGGTACGTTTGGTCCAACCTTCATATTTGTGAATTTGGGACGTGCACGTTAAACATGTTAAGTGAAAATTGCAGAGTAGCACAGCAGAGTGACAGAGATGGGGAGGTTGGTTAACTGAGAAAGAATGGAGCTTGATAAACTTCAAGGTCAAGTATTATCGGGAGCATGGCGGGTCGGGCAGAGAAGGGGGTATGGGCAGCGGACAAGAAACATGTGGAAAAGAACAACATCAAGATAGAGAAAAGGCCCACGAGAGAGAGAGAGAGAGAGAGAGAGAGAGAGAGAGAGAGAGAGAGACAGACAGACAGACAGACAGACAGACAGACAGACAGAGATGTGATAGACAGAGAGAGAACGAAAGGGAGACAAACGGCCACATGGGCAGAGCTGTGTATAGAAAAAGAGGTTGATAAATACAGGGAGAGAGAGAGATAGAGACAGACAGAGATATGAAAAGGGGGAGAAAGTGAGGTAAACAAGAAAAACATGAAGATAAGGAAAGAAACAGAGGTGGATATGGTGGACAGGCCGACATGGAATAAAGAAGATAAGAGAGAGAGCGTGGGAGAGAGATTGACCGATAAAGACGAATATACAGACAAACATAGAAAAGGAACAGAAGACAGAGAGACATAGGCATGACAGAGACAGAGAGATGCATCCCTTCATTGAGATGGGTTTAAGTGACTCTGACGTGCGCGCAATCATCAATAATTTAGCCTAATCTTGGCTTGCCACTTTCCATGATCGACTGAGCTCGAAGAAGAGTCTTTTTCTCCCCTCTCTCTTCGCTTTGCCCTTTTTCTCAAAAACTCTTTATCTCTTAGATACTAACTTTCCAACACAAAATATGAAAAGCCACACAGTATTTTCTATTAGATATCTTGTATTAAATGTCAAATGTTTTGATAACGATTAAGCAGAGAAACTTGAATAATTCAGTTAAAAGGTTCCAATGAAGTAGCTGCAGTGGTCGCTATGGTTAAAGGGCGACCCAACATCGCGATGTGTTTGAGATTACGTAATCCCTGGAAACCGAGAGGATCTTCCACCTTCAACAAGTGGGACAGACTCCTTAAGCAGTTATTCCAGGAATCACCTCATTTGATCTCTTCCATAATTTCCGGCCTGCTATTTGCATCATTTTCTGTTTTAAAGAATAAAGGCTGGGTTGCAGGTAAAAACATTACGGGACTGGTAAGAAATGACGCGCCGTTCTTCTGGGTGTATAAGGCCCCTTTCTTGTTTAATCTCAGTATGCCAAGAATAATCATCTGTATATCACACCAAAATGAAAGGGAAAATCACCCCTAATGTTAAATTGTTTTTGATAAAAGCGAACACAAAACGAGAAAATATTAGCGATGGTTTGACGAAAATCCGCCAAAGGATGAGATATTTTAAGTTTTGATATAACGTCACGTGTTGTTGTGTACTATTTTCCCTATTTTCTCTTGATGTACGAATATATTTTGTCTATCACGTAGGGTCCATGCTCTCACATAATGATACCCTGCACATCCATCTGACCATCCTCAACCCAAACTTTGCAAGTTGCTCAATGTCTACATATTTCAAAACAAGCCACTTATATCTCGGCATCTTGCATGATTGCATGACACAAGCATGACTTCATGTTTAGTTCATCCTCATATTTACCTCGCCCCTGAGATTTGTCGCCGTGTACTTTGCTTTTCAAGCGGAAAAGACTGTAAGCGATGGTCCGATGATTCGCCATTATACTCGGCCTTAGAGGGCGATTAAAAGACTTCATTCTGCAACTCATTCTGCAACTCATTTCCGCAACTCGTTAGAGCCTACCTTCTTTCTAGCTTTGGGGCAATGCTTGACGCTTGGAAACGTTGCTTGAAAAGGTTGCTTGATTGGTGGCGCGGGTGCCGGGGTTTTTATGCGTGTGCTGCGTGTGTTTGAGGTTGCTTGCTTGTGTGCGCGGGCGCGCGTGGTTTCGATGTACAGAGGTGTCGATATGCAGGGCCACATCAAATAGATGCAAGTGCATCAAACACTGTGCATAGATTAAAATCAGCGTAATAATATCAGCTCAGGCAGGCGCCAATAAGCCCCTTTACTCACACACATGATGAAAGCAAGGGCAATCTCTCTCTCTCTCTCTCTCTCTCTCTCTCTCTCTCACTTCATCATTGCATCGAAACAAGGTCAGTCAGTCTTTCATGCTGACCTAAATTTTGGTTTCCACCACACGTTCCTAAATGAAGGCGGTCAATAACACCACCAAGCAAATTAAGCTACCTAGCCCTATCTCGCCTCTGGTCTATGTCCCTGTAATATATATTACGCGCGGAGTCTCACCGTGTTTGTTTTCATAAACAAGCCCAGATTCCAGCACGTATGACGCTAAAAATTGTATGGTCGCGAAATGAAAAATCTAGATCGAGGGAAACAACAGGGCGAACAAAGAGTAGATCTGGAACAACCCCGCTTTTGATGACGGCTTTTGCTCGTTGCGATATAAGATAATTTGAACGCGTGGAATGTGGAGGGGAATGAGAAAGAATTATACTGTATCATGCACATTATACAGTTATTATTCATCGTAATGGCGGTATATGATATATCATAGCCTGGTTACTAGTCTGTATTACCAGACATAGTTGTCAACAGACTCGGTTGTGTCCATGCATGCACTCCGAAACTTAGTATCGAGGCTTGATATTTTTTTTTCATTTCATTTCATTTCATTTATTTAACCATTATAAAAAAAAAAAAAAAAATACAAAATATTTACAAACATAAAATAATGGTATGGACCCCTTGAAAGCAAATCTGCTTATGGGCGGGGCCCTTGATAAAACACAATATATGCATAGTGATAAACAATAAACATTTAAAGGAAATCAAAAATAAATTCATTTACAATCCATTCTCCCACACCCTAAATTTGCTTATTCCGTCAGAAGAAAAGAGTAAAAGTTGAAGCCAAGAAATACTACTCAAATGTTATTTTGATAAGCTTATACCCCTCCCTATCTCATTTCGATAAACCCATCTCCCCCTCCCCCTTCTCCAGTTATTCCCCCATATACCTCTTTCTCTCTCCATTTTTTATCATTTTTTTGTCATCCCCAGTTTTATTTCTGTTTGCTCCTTGTCTCCATGGTCTTCAAGTCACATCGCTCCTTGTATTTTTTGGGGGTACAAAATCTGCTTCAGCAACGACCTTGTATAGAAAGGCCAACTGTCTACAACCCTTGAACACACATGTATTCATTCATGATTGTTTTATGAATGTTCTAGAATAACCACACCGTGTACAAAGTGGCACATGTATCAATCATTGTATTCTCATTTGATTAGAAATTTGAAATCAAACAGAAAATAGATGAATTAAATCAATCAAATCAAACAATAACTTACACACAAAGACCACTTCAAAGACCACATTTCTTATATCATTTAGTTGGTCTTTAAATAAATGTATTAATTCATGTAGTTCTCGTGTCTTAATCCTAAACTTCTCCAACATCCACCATGTGCACCTTTAGAAAAAGATACTTGTTGATCTTTCTGATAGACGAAAGTGGACAAAAAGCACGGCGAAACCGATGACCTTGAGGCAATTATCGGAAACCCTTCCTAACGTAATAAAATATCATCTTGAAACGACAAGAGGGACACAATCGACGTTGACAGGTGAACCAAGGTTGAACCAATCGTGCCAATCGCTCCAAGGTTGTGATCGTTGTCGTAACGAATTTTCTTTTTAGAAGTAGACGGGCTGTCGGAACATCTCTTGGGATAAGGAGATGGTTGGATTAACCAGAGGGATTAGGAATATGACACGTCTAGTACCGTTTTGTGGACGGATCATGTCTCCCTGAGTACACGGGTGACAAGGCCATGGGCATTTTTTGATATCACTCCTTCGCCTTCATTTGCCAAAAGCAGTGACGAACGGTAAGGTCGATGGGGCATGGCGTAAGGGGGAATCTTTGGCTATGAAATGCTCTTTGCGACATGTGCGATGTAAAATATAAAAATTGAAGAGGTCATTGCTTTTGCTTCTTTTACTCTAACACTTGCTCTGTCTTTTCCCCCACCCCCACCCACCCCACCTCTCTCTCTCTCTCTCTCTCTCTCTCTCTCTCTCACTCTCACTCTCTTTCTCCCTATCTCTCCTTCTCTTGCTGTCTCCCTCGCTGTCTCCCTGTCAGTCTAAGCATATATCTCACTTCTTCTTTCTTCTTTTTTTCTTTGATATCTCTGTTTTTGTCCCTCTTTCTGAAATAATTATTTAAGAGCAGGAATATGAACATGATAAATATACACAGTGCAACAAGACCAAATTAAACAAAAACATAAACAACAAAGACATAACCATTTATCCATCTTCGAACACATTGAAGATATAAGATACGGCCAGAAGCGGGAGAACATTACCCAGAACCTCAAAGATAAGCTAAAAGCTCACCCGACCAACGTAAACTCCCAGCTTCCTTTAGATAACGGTTTGGGGGTGGGGGGGGGGGGGGTTTCCTCCCCCCCCCCCCCCTTCTCCCGTGCACACATACGTACATACAAACAAACATACAAACACGCACACACCTCTCGTGAACGCGACCATACATGGTAGGAGTTTGCCTGCCGGCTTGAGCGCGCCTCTTTATCAACTCTTTGTGTGCAATATGTGTATTCTTTGCCCGGTAATATACACAAATCCCATAGAGCAGCAGTTCGCCTGGCTCACGTAGGGCTAACAGGGGAACACCATCTCCCAAGACGAATTGATGGAATAGATTGCATCTAGTAAAGCGATTACTTTCCTCCCTAAATCCTCTTAGACACATCCCATCCCAAAGCTGTAAACAAGAAGAAAGATCGATCAAATCGTCTCCCGCCGGCGCCTATCCGTTGACGTTGAATAATCAGAGTGATTAACAGCCGATTACGATATTATCGATCATTGAGCCCTGATGATATTTTCGACTTGGTGGTACTGGACACGATTAAGCCCATCACACAACCCTTTGACCCAATTGCAACCAGACGTCAAAACAAATTTAAAGCCACCTGTCGGCCACTAGTACGCAAACAATTCATATATATATATGTCAAAATATCCCTCGTCGCCAATGGCATAACGGTTGAAAAAAATATTGTTTTAATGTCATGTTGAAAGTGTATTTAAGTCAGAATTCGTATCGTGAAAATCTCATAAACGATATATATCATGTCTATTGCAAGTCCAAGCCTATGCATGACTTTGTAATCAATCATATCGTTACATAGACCTACACAAGCTAAGATCAATATTGATCGAAGGGTATTTGTGATACATATTTCCGATAAACCAGTCGCACGATTGATCAAGTGAGCATATGATCTATCGTAACTCTTTGTCATACGGGTCCAAGATGAATGTAACACGTGATGCGGGCTACAAGTCCGTGCAGTCACAATGATCTTAACTGAAGCTGGAGCCTTGTCCTTTGTTCTGCCCCAAAAAAAACATACAGACGGAGATCTCACACAATGCAACTTATATAATGTTAGTGTAGAAGCCTGGTCGTGACTGGGTCGCGGAGTGTGCACGGGGCTTATCACACCTCGTCGACTTCCAGAATCACATAGCCAAAAGGCGTGGCAGCAGATTTTTTTTTTTTCTTCCGTTTCCTCTTGTTGGGGTGACAGACGTGTTTTCGTGACATTTCTATTTCTCAGATCTCGCGGGAAATGACCCGGGGAGTGGGAAAAGGCGACTCACGAATGGGACAAAAGTCGAGGGGCGCAATGAGCCGTGCGGGTAGGTTGAATGTGGCAACTTGCAACGACCACACGTTTTCATCGTTTTTCTTTGTCAAGAATCGAGTAATGCTAACTGCATAATGTTACGACATTGAATGCAATCGGTATTCAGAACAAAATCGAAGACGGAGATGATGAGGGAAAAGTAGTTGGTAGAGGATGTGAGGGGGAAAGAAAGTAAAGAAATACCAGAGGACAAAAGGGAGAAAAGGCAAGAAAAAATATAAAACGGGCAGACGGAATCAGGTTAAGAACAAAAGACGACCTGTATGAAAACTCGATGAAGCATGACTTCATTTCAGCAATTCTTACATCAAAGTTTACATAAGGCAAGAGACAGCTTTCTATCAACATTTTCAAAGGCTGTCATTGTGGCTATAATAAAGAGGAGAGTAAAAATGTAGAGAGGAGAGAGAACGAAATAGAGAGGGCGGGAGAACGAAAGGTTGGAGAGGTTTATAGAAGCATGGGGTGACACAAAACTATTAAAAGACAATATAGGTAAACAAAGAGAGACAGACAAATAGATGGGTAGAGATAGACAGAGAAAAATAGTGAACATGAGAGACAAGGGGAGGAGAGAGAGAGAGAGACAGACAGACAGACAGAGAGACATAAAGAGATTGATGGAAAGAGATTGGGACAGAAAAAGTTATGTATAAAGAGGAAAGAGAAAGGTAGAAATAGAGAAAAGGAGAGAGAGAGAGAGAGAGAGAGAGAGAAGGGAGATAGAGGGAGAGATTAATAGATAGATGGAGGGAAGGGGGAGAGAAAAAGATAGAGAAAGACAGATGGAGAGGAGGGGTAAATATGGATGCTGAACGTATATGTAAGAAGGATCTTCATTATCTTTAGTAACAAACCTCACCATCCACTAACGATTATTTTTCTAAAGGATTAAGCAGGTAAGCATATTTTCCTACAGAAAGAAGAGAAAAGGAGAGAAAAGTGGAAAGATCATGGTAATAAATAAAAGGGGGAATGGTAAAAGGGAAGAGGGTAATGAGAAGATGGGTAATCATGATTATTATGAACCATGACGATAGGTTCATATCTTAAGTAGATAGCTGACAAAGGAAACGAGGAAAGGATTAGTGGATGTTTTTTTGTAAACAACAGAAGCAGAGAGTACCAACTTTAGAGAGAAAGTGTAGGGATGTAATTATGAATGAATCCGCTAAGTTGATATAATTAGATAACGTAAGCATGTTTATCAAGGACGGATATTTTATATTCAAGAGGTTGTTTGAGAAAGTAAGTGAAGCATTGATTAGTGGATGCTATGTAGTTAAGAGGGACGGAAAGGGTCAAATTGAGAGTAAAAGAGAGAAACGGGAGTAATTGTGATATATTAAGTTCTTCTTTAAGTATTGTACATAGCAGCATAATCACAGTTGTCAGAGATAAGTGTAAAATATTAAAAAGGGTGGGCATGTTGGGCGAGAAAGAAAATTAAAGAAAATGAAAGATTACAAAATATTTGTATAGGGTGACGGTCCAGCGAGTTTGCTACCTGGTTTTGTATTTTGAAACGATTACCAGTACTCGATCTCCAACAAAACACACAAAATGTGCTTATCAATCATCTCGCACTTCTCCCTCCATCATCTTTCCTTTCCTTTCTCTTATTTTCTTTCCTTTTCTCTCTCCCTCTTCCCCTATTACTCTCACTCTCTCTCTCCCTCCTCCCCTCTCTCTCCCTCTCTCCCTCTTCCCCTCTCTCTCTCCCTCTTCCCCTCTCTCTCTCCTCTCCCTCTTTCTCCCTCCCTCCCTCTCTCTCTCCCTCTCTCTCTCTCTCTCTCTATCTCTCTGTCTTGCTCTTCTAGTTTATCCCACCTCACTCCCCCTCTTCCCCTCTCTCTCCCTATTACTCCCCCCCCCCTCACTCTCTCTCTCTCTATCTCTTTTTCCCTCTGTCTTGCTCACTCTTCTAGTTTATCCCACCTCACCCCCCCCCTCTCTTCCTCTCTCTCTCCCTATTACCCCCCCCCCTCACTCTCTCTCTCTCTCTCTCTCTCTCTCTCTCTCTCTCTCTCTCTATCTCTTTTTCCCTCTGTCTTGCTCACTCGTCTAGTTTATTTCATCCCACTCCCTCTTGGCCACTCTTCTACTCTCGCTACCTCTGCACCAAGGTCTGGTTTGAAACGAATGACACGTGTTGATGTTGTTTCCATGGCAACACAGACGTACAACCGATAGCTGGTTCAGGTTAATCAGTGTGTGTTTTGCGTTCGTCAGGTCTCCACCCGCGTGCTGTAAGAAGCTATGCTACCGATTAACCATTCTTTAAAGGGAAGTTAAGGGATTGTATTCGCCTCAAAGCACGAACGTTCACATCTAGTACTTAAATACGTTACCTCTCTTAGTACCATATGTGATGAATTGTGTTATGAATGACATGGGACTGTCCTTGGTTTGTACTGAGTGAGGTATTGATTGAATATTACTCTAAAATGGGGCTGATCTCCTACATTATTCCTCGGGGTAAAGGAATGTAGAGAATTTTGGCAGCTTAGATCAATCGCGTTATGAATAAGCTTCTATTTGCAGTGCGTAAATAAATTAATATGCCTTAGGTCTAGCTCTATTTTCATTAAACTTACCATTATCATGATCATAATATTACATTAAAATCACGGTATGAATAAGTTTCTATGTACAGTGCGAACACAAATTAATATGCCTCAGGTCTAGCTTTATTTTTAATAGATCTTGTCGTTATCATGATTATGATAATTCATTTTTTAGATTGATTTCCATTTTCCTACCTGTTATTATGGTTATGGCATATAAAACGCACCGATGAAACAATATTTGTGTAGTGTCACACGTTAGTTTTGATTATATACTTGATATTCACATGAATCATATATTTCTATATAGATCAGAGTTATGATATATTTATTGAGCTGTATAATGTTGACGTTATGAAAGACTGACAAAACGATGATAAACAAGATAAAACAACATACATCCGACCCATTAAACTGGTTATGCATTACGTTGCATTGAGAATTTGCATTGAACGTATCTCATTTAACCAATGGCAGACGTAGCGTGTTTTTGAGGGGTTTTTTTTTTTGGTTCAGTAGGGAAAAAAACATCATGACAAGTAGAAATATAGAAAATCCGCGCATGATATATACACCCGTGTCTGCGGCCAATAAAAAAGAAAAAACAGCAAAATATTACCACCTCCCCCAAAAAAAAACAACAACAGCAACATCAACAACAACAACAATAATAATTCTAATGAAAAAATAAATGAATAGAGAGAATAACAAGAATAGTAACAATAAAAACAAATAAACAGTAATGATCAAAATTATAATAATGTGAATAAATCAAATGAAATTGTAAAAAATTCCTCGCTAAACTGTTTGGACTAAGAAACTGGAAGGGAGGGCCTGCATTTGTAAACCTACTTTACCAAACATGGTCGATTAAGAGCAACAACCAAGAAACAACATGATACATCTGAGCATGTTGACGTAATAAACCTGGCGCTGTGAGTGGGAACATGTATTTCATTATATATCATGAGATTTCAATGCGAATGCCACAATCTTCTTTCTGTACATCCTGAGTGTTATTGATTCGAGCTGGCGGAGGCAGGGAGCAGGTCAACATTAAAGGCGATGATGAGACGATATAAAGAAAAAAATGATTGGCTTCACGAAAGCGCACACCACATAAAGCAGCGATATAAGAAAGATCGGCTGTGATAAGTATTGAAAAATAGATTGTGGATAAACAAAATTGACGTCCGCGAATATCACTGAGCGAGTGCATGTTTTTGATTACGCGGTTTCTAACAGTGGTCGCTGTAACTCTGTATGCACCATTAACCCCTAATGTGTCACGTATGCATTGCATTTTATCGCCGTTAATACACACACATTCCATAGAGCATAAGTTTAAAACACAACAAAAAAGTAAGCCCCCACCCCTAAGCAAAATAACATAACTTTTTATCGAAGAAGTTTTGGGTAAAATAATTTGGAGGAGTGTAAAAGGAAGAATCACGTGCTATTATTTTTCATAGTCATACACATAATAAAGACGGTGAAAATACATCAATTTGGGAGGATGGATCGAAAGCTTCGAAAGAGACAGCGAATGTGAAAGAGTACTAACAAAAGAGAAAATATATTCCTGAGAGTGATTCTTGAGAGATGGGGTGAGTTTCATTAAATTACTATGACATTTGAAGTGAGAAATTGATTATGAGTTTGTGACAAAGAATTAAGCGGATGGAAACACACCGAGGAGGTGTACAGAAAGGAGGGAATACAAAGATAATTGTAGTAAACAAGAGGGTGAAAACAGAAAGGAAGGAAATGTATTATGTGTGACTTTCATTATTAATTAATTTAATCTTTTAATGATTGAATCGCCACAATGTAGGCCCACCAACCAGAGCAACGTATTAATTACGCCCAACCACGTCACCTTGTACAATCCCACAATGAATTCAATACAAAAATTATCATTCATGACATGATTGACAGACGGAGCGGCTGTCGTATTTCCTAATTAAAAACACCCCCAATGTGAGCACCTGCCACTAACAGGAAATGATTGCTGTGGGACTGACGCCGTGAATGGCGGACCGTGCTGTACATTCCACGCTACCAGCTGATAATGTGCGCCCTAAATGCTGTCGGCTGCAGCACGTGTGCACATTAACACTGTGTTTACCTCTCACCATAATCACGTTTGAAGGAGCCTTGTTTAACATGAAGGGGCCTTTTAACACAAAGTTCTGTCCACTTTCGCACATGACAGGTGTTTTCGAACGCACTATTGTCGATGTCTCACTGCGTAGAACCTCCTTTTCACTAGACTGAAAGAATTAGATTGAAAGGGTGAAATATTCAGTCAAATTGTATATTGCACAGTTGTATCTTTATGGGGCCTTTTGATGGCGTTTATGTTGATAGGCCTTACTGCATTAGACGTGCAACAGTGGTTTAGGCTGTGACACAGTGTAATTTTGAATGTATGGAAATGGAAGTTTACTACACAGTATGAAAATATCTTCGTTTAATTGTTAATTTGGCCTTTGCGTAGGTTAATATGTTTTCATTAGAAATAGTGGATTCCTTGATCGTAATTATTTTTTTTATTCATCGTTTTTATTTTCGTAAATTAATACAACGGTCAATCCAGAATACGGCGGGTAGCCTATTTCAGCGGTAATAAGTAAATTACCGCTGATCTACAATTATATGTATAAATAGAGGAAGCAATTTGGTATCAAAGAAAAAAGAACAAGTTTTTTAAAATAATTATCATTTGAATGAAATATAACTAGATTTCAATCAAAAATATATTTATAATCACTATCTTGTTACAAGGTAAAAGAGAACCATGAAACCTTTAAAAAAAGAAGAGAGGTCGATATGAATATTAAAAAAGCAATGCGTTGAACATTTAAAAGCTCATTTCTAATAAATCGTCCTTTTACAATAATTTGCGGTGCAAATACTCTAGGTTGTAATAGCTGTATCAAAACAAGGCTAAAAACAAAAATGGGGGGAAATCTGACGACGCGAATAACACAATTAAGAGTGGATATTAACATCAGCACGAACAAAACAAATTTAGGCATTGTAGCGTAAAGGGATGCAGAAAAAAAGTAATTGCCAATGACGATCTCATTATTAATACAGATACATAGTATCATGTCATGTTCTAATTCCTCATTTTATTGCCGAGTGCGTATTTTGTCAACAACAACCATGTCAACAGAACAATAAAAAAATTCCACCGAGCAGCATTCAATCTAGAACAGGGAGAGTTGGAAATGCATAGAATGTGTATATATATAGAGGGCAAAACGGATATTGTTAGAACCTTTCCTTTGAATGTTTCATTTCCTGTGTAATATATATGTATTTTATGACTATTTTCTTGGCCTATTTCGTAATTGTCATAATCAATATATCACATTCACAGTGTTGTTAATATTAGATTGGAATGAAAAAAATGGGTTACGTGAAAGTGATACCAGCTACTTTTTACAGGAAATTGATTTGTGTGCGGGAGAATGGGAGAGTATGCCGCTTCAAGGTTTATTTCTGAATTAATTTTGAGGTTCGAATGTTACTAAATAAACGTAGGTGAAGAAGTAAGATAATGCTCACTAACCAATGGGGGTACGGTATATAATGTAAGAAATGCATCTTGATGACGCCAACTCGACGATCGTGCATCGTGATTCGTAAGAATAGGCCTAATCATATCAAACTGTCCCGATGTAGCCTGCGTATAAAATGATTTCAATAAAAAGACTAACAGAAGTGTATCCCATTTTAACCTAACCCCCCCCCCCCACACACACACACACACACACACACACGCACGCACACACGCACACGCTTTGTGCAACGTGCTGCGTAATAAACATTTACGCAATAGTAGACATCACTTCCTTTAAAACCAATTATATTGATACACTAGTACACTCGTTTACCTTTGTAAATGGCTACATGTATGTACAGTAATTGAAATATGTGAAAAACGGTTGTCCAAACACATCAATTCAATTCAAATGAAATCAAATCAAAGCACGTTACATTATGTCTATCAACTCCGTGTGTGCTAGCTATAATGCTCGCACGTGTTGACATTTATCTAAAAGCAATATAATATAGACCGCGACATTCCCTTTAACCAGGCAATCATCTCGCCGTGACCTAGGGCTGTGTGGTGGTTGAATCTCCGTCCACGGGCCGCAATCAAAGATAAGCTGCAGCACTGGCCGCCGGCAATGAGTCGCAAGTGATTTTGGAAATGAATTCCGCGAGATCTAGAAGCTCGCGTGTCGCGTCCAGGCAGGATATTTGATGCGAAATGAATAGTGATGGTTTCCAGGACAATTTTCTTTTGCTCTTGATAAAGTCATATTTAAAAAAGAAAAGAGGATGTTTACTCACCACCGTTTACATTTGGAGGATATGGAAAAACAAAATGAAAAAAAGTTTCATCGCGAGAGGGAATTGGTTACACAATAGGCTTTATTGTAGAAATTCAAAAAGGGAAGATAAAACTAAGCTAGGCCGCATCGGAGTTTTGTATTGTTCCAACTGATGCTACCACTATTACTATACGTTGTGGTTTGAAGTTATTTTGGCTTTTATTGGCAATTTGCATGCTATGTAGATACATGTATTTGTATTGTGAACGTTCCGAGGCCCCAGGGAAAAGAGAACTGACATGTTTATCCTGTATAAACAGATAAAGAAGATAAATACATTAAAAAAAAAAAACAATTACTGTGTGCTACGCAATGCGATAATGGCTCGCTTCTAGCGAAGTGCATGCGCTATTGATTCTACACCGAGATCGTGCAGATATAGACTGATGTCCATAAAAAAGCTCTTCAACAGTTATCCATTTTGGTTTTATGTCGAAATATGATCACACTGATACGACGAGATAGCGACTGTTTCCCTTAGAGTACTTATTGATTCAACATTTCGGAAATTCATTCCTCGGCAATATTTTAACCATTAGAATTATACGGATTGCTACAAAGATCCGTCCCACTAAGTGGAATGAGTGTCAAGTTGGTGAAATCAGATGACTGGATCTTATCAGAAAATAAAATCCATCTTATTTGTCTATATGTTCTTGTAATTCACTTTGATTTGCGTAGATAGCATACGAGACAAGCGATATGAGAAGTGTCATGAAGAAAGGGGGGGGGGGCGGGGGGAGGGGGAGACCAAGAACAATGTCTAGTATTCATCAAGCTTATTTACTGCCCTGTGCTCATTCTTTGGGAAAGATTTGTTTATAAATGCAAACGATGCTAACGGAAGGTTGTGGAGATACTATTGTTTACGCAAACGCAGGCCAAAATGGTAATCAGGGCTCATTTAAAAGCGGAACGCAAAGCATGAGATAAGATCAACGAAAAGGCGAAAGAAACATCGAACATGGTTGTTGTTGTTGTTGTTATAGAGCACAGAAAATGATGGGAAGGGGCAGGGGCGCTAAGGGCTCTGGATAGACAGTCATTGGTGGTGTTTTCTACGCCAGCCCCTACCCCCACCCCACTTCCCACCCACGACCAGGGATATCGCACCATTATTGCCATAAAATGCAATGATCAGTAGAGCTTACAGAATGGAGAATCATTCTCAAGTCACCACGTCCCATGTTATCTCGTGAACAACAGGTGAAGTGAAATGGGTTGCATGCAATTTAGCTGAAATTACAATCAGGCAATTAAAACATGCCTCCGACGCTACAGTGCATAATGCCAATGTGT
>OZ022585.1:22152709-22184309 GCA_963669155.1 Arbacia lixula
CTTCTATTTCATCTAACGAGATGGATTGATTGATTTGTTGGCGAACTGACATATTGAGCGATTAAGTAGCCTAATGGAAGGGTGCATTGGGAAGGTAGCTGAATGGCTGATAGATTGATTGCTTGATATATGTTACTCAATGGTAATAATTTGTATGGTCACAAGAAGACTTCTTTGTTCATAAATATCATGAATATAAAGAGGCCAAATTTGATAGATAATAATTACTGTATATCACTGTATATTTATGTATATTAATAACGAGACGAGCACCAACACCATGGAGAATTGGGCAATTCTACAATTCTACAAACTGGACATGACCGTCAACATTTCAAAATTGCATTAGACAGATATTCATTTGACTCTTTCCATGTAAAGTATTGACCAAATACTCATGCAGGTGAAATATTGAACTTATTTGTAATGCAGCAAGTAAGAGGTCGCAGCTACAAAGAATTCATTCAGATGACGTATTTTTGCTAACTTTAGCGTTATTTCTTTTTAAGAATTTGCTTTATATACCTGATAGTCTAGTATATGTGATCAACATAACAAAATCCATATATTCGTTAAGTGAAAAGAGTTTTTGCTGTTCATGCAAGAAGATACAAACTTGTCTAGTTTTTGCATCATGGCGTTCCGGTAGGCACTATTTTGGTCATAAATTATAAGTCCGGGGGTGTTTTTGTTTTCTTCTTCAGAACTGTTTGCTGTGAAAATTATGAAAGATTTATATCAAAATAAAGTGCTAAAGCTTTACACTTTGTTTGTTATCTGTGTTTTTTCAAAAAGTGTCACGGCGTTATCGTGGAATTGCCCTATTGCCATCATTCTTATCTATGCATGAAGTGAATACGAAGTGATTTTATCATCCGTGGGCTCAGCGAAACCTGCCTTGTAAATGCCACAGTTCATTTCGCTGGTGTTCTCTTCGTTACCACTAATTGCACCAGCTTGATTGAGACGTATCCATTGAAGTTAAGGTCCCCACTTCTCTATCAGCACCATGCGATCTACACGCCAGAATGCAGCACGCATTGGCGGATTTTATACCCTTTTTGGAGCTTTTTATACCACTCCTCCGTTTTAAGTCCCCATATCACGTGATTTTGTCTTTCTCCACCTCTCCTGCACTTCTCTCTTCCACTAACCCATCTTTCATTGTCGCCTTCTGCCTATATACCACTCCACATATTGTTTCCTTTCGTCTTTGTCAACCATACGAGGTGAGTTCTATACAACCTGAGCATTGCTGCTCGTATCTTCTCGCTCAACGACCCATCTTGTCACCTGCTAATTTACTGCCCCTCCCCCTTCCCTTCTGCCCCCCTTCTTTCCTTCATCCTCTCCCTCCTTCTCTCCCACTCTCTCCTCCTCCCCCTCCTTGACTCCCTCCTTCTCTACCATTCTCTCTAACTCTCCCTACTTCTCTCCCCCTCTCTCCACCTCTCTCTCTCTCTCCACCTCTCTCTCTCTCTCTCTCTCTCTCTCTCTCTCTCTCTCTCTCTCCATTTTATCTCTCTCCGTCATTCATCCTTCTCCCGTTTCCCATTCTCTTTCTCCTTTCTTTATATGCCTCTCGTATTTTGCGTTCTCCATCTCTCCATTTCGCTTGTTCTCTTTGGCCTGTATTCACAACCGTGTTTTAACTTAGACCGCGTACTAAACGTAGATTAAGTTTGTGGGGAGCAAAATATATCATCTGATGCTGTCACAAACTCATTGATATTCATCAGAGAATCACAAAAGTAGGTGATTTCAATTTTTCGCTGTGGTTAATATGTGGACAAACTCAATGGTGCTTCCGAGGACAGAATCAATGACATTGAATCAATATTGTGTTATGTGGTTTTATTTGGCGTCCCTTAAAGTAAATCCAGGTCTAGGACACGCATTAATCGTTGTGAATATCGGCAGTTGTGTATCGTTTTTTCTCTCTGTCACTTGGTCTCTCTCTTTCAGAAATGATGAACAGAAAGAGAAACCATGAAAATGGAATGCTATACCCCTCCCCCCCCCCCCACACACACACACGCACATCTCTCGTTCTCACTCTCTCTAAATAAATGGATGTGGGTGTATGTGCATGTGTGATTGTGTGTATGTAGGTGCGTATATATGTGTGTCTGTGTGTCAGTTCCTAAATCTTAGTCGCTGTGCGCTTACCACAACAAATTTGATACCATTTTCCTTCCATACACAACTGGTAACACCAGCATAATCGACAATACACGAGAAACGAATGGATGTATAGATAAAAGAACAGCACAAAACGATTAAGTGTTTGGGCATGCGAGAAAACTGTCCATTTAATTGTTTCTTCAAAATATCCGACACTACACTCACAGTCAACATTTACTTGGTCGAGATAGCGGAACGGAAGTCACATGTTCACGGGTTCCAGTCATGCCAGTGCAAAGTCTAATAACATGAAACGAAAAACGAGATATATAAATACATGTACATAGTACAAGAAATATGAAATAGAAAACTTTCCACTTATCGTGTCGATCGTGTCATCAATTATACAGAATAATATATGTTTTATATGTCACAGCTTGATTGGAATCGTGCTCTTCGTACAGTAATCTGTGAAGTAATTTGGCATTTTAAAAAATGTTATCATGCAGTACACGACATCATAATCACCACAATGTTCATTCTTGTCACAAACTAGAGAAACAAAATCTAAAAATCGATTCATTACAAAATATAGCATGTGCAAATCCATGATCTCTGTACAAATATGGCACATGCTTGCGTACAACACGTGTATCATTAATCACACACAAAATTCCATTGGAATAATTTACAATATTTCTACTTCTCCATAAGAATCGTGTGAATTACTGTAACATGATATACGGCTGATACACCTGTTCGAAATTGGAGATATGCAACATTATTTGTAAAGTCTACATCGACTGCTATTTCACGTATATGACGTACATACACCCATCATGACAAACTAACGTGCTACTGTACCACAATAAAAATATTCATCACTAAAGACATGAAACACTGGATCTAATGATTGCGTGGGTAAGCGCATGCTCAGTATGTATGTGGTTGTGTGTGTGTGTGTGTGCGTATATGTATGAGCGTGTGTGCACGTATGTATGTGTTGATGAGTGCAGTGATGAGAAAGATATTCAAAAACCTCTAACATGGGCTTCATTTAAATGCATGGAATATGTTATGTACCATTTATGTCATGCCAATATCTTTAAGAACAAATCCTACTAGTTGAAACAGATATTTCAATGATAAACATCAGTATTACAAGATCTATTCACCGCAGAAATCCTATCAACACCATAGGTTTTCTATAAGCTGTTTTCAATCATTATCATTAATTCTGAGAATAAAAATCAAGAAAAATGTATTTTGTCCTGAATCGAGGGCGGAGGGGGGGGGGGGGGGGGGGCATGTCAAGGCAAGGTAAATCAAAGCTAATTTTGTTAAAGTCACCTGGTCAGATTTCACTTAGGGGAAGACCCTACATCCCTCATTTGATTGTGAATTAATTTCCCTCTTCGCACTCCTCACTCGCGCACACGCGTGGATTAGAGTGTGCAGCCAGCGAACGTGATGTGTCGGGAGAACTGGTGATCAGCCAGGTTATGTGTGGATTGGTGAGAGAGAGAGAGAGAGGAGAGAGAGAGAGAGAGAGAGAGAGAGAGAGAGAGAGAGAGATAGGGGAGAGAGAGAAAGAGAGAGAGAGAGGGGGGGGGGGAGGGGAGGAGATAAGGGTGAGAGAGGAATAGGGGAAAAAGAGAGAGATAGGGGGAGAAGAGGGGAGAGATAGAGAGGGAGGGGTGAGGGGATCACGGGTGATGAGGAGAGAGAGGGGGGAGTAGGAGTAGAGAGGGGTGGAGAGAGAGGAGGAGTGAGGGGAAGGGGAGAGAGAGAGAGAGAGAGAGCGCGCGAGAGAGAGACGTAGAGAGGGGAGAGGGGAGAGAGAAGAAGAAGAAGAAGAGAGAGAGAGAGAGAGAGAGGGTGGGGAAGAACAGATGAAAAAGAGAACAGTGGAGCTAAGAAGAGAGAAGGAGAGTAAGGGCAGAAATGAAAGAAAGAAAAGTGGAACTCGGCCAGTTAATGGACAGCTTGGTGGCAGAAAGAAAAGGCATTTATGACACATTTCACAGAAAGACCAAAGTTCACATCATTATTTTGCCTCGCGTCTACCACACCTCAAAGGGGAAAAAGAGCAGGCGGTTAATATCATTGATAATTATTCTGCCCTTTAGATCGTGCTGGCTAAAATTGAAATATTAATGTACTGCTCAGACTTTGTACTTTTCATTCCGTGAATTTTCATCTTTGTGACTACAATTCCAGCAACACAATGATTCCAATTGCATAACTTTACATGGCAAGGTCCAATTATTGAAATGTTAATTGTTTATGCAAACATAAGAAGTTTCAGTACACAAACAAATTAACTTGTTTTCTTTTTGCACTCCAATGATATCTCATATTACTAGTATTGACTTACTGTTTACAATTAGTAGTCATGGATATTTGGCCTAATTTGCATACTCATAAAAACATACCACTTTCCTATTTGCACTCGATTCTCATATTTCTAGTATCGATTCACTGTGTACAAATTATAGTCATGGGTATACATTTTATACATGATATTTAACCTACAGGTTCTTTAAAAAAAATATTTATTTCAGATCACTTTTAAAATGCAAAAATATACATCAACAGTGATTGGAAAATTTTAAAGCAATACATCTCATACACGTTAAAAAAAATATTTGAAATACAGAGTCAATCTCTTAAAAACATTGATTAAAAACATAGTAACAAAAAACCTTTGGTAATCATATTTCTTAACAGCAGAATATGAAATGATTTCAGCTCATCTCCTTCCTATATTTATATATGCAAAACTCAGATTAGGTATCATTCTCTGTTTATATCCCTTTATATTACACAACATATTGAAACATTTATATAATAGATAATAAGGTCTAGCTCTCTTTATGAAACCCTTCGATGCCAAACAAAATATTTCTCTATGGGATTTGTGAGCATTAGTGGGCCCAGTTGCATAAAACATACCATTAATGTTAACTTCCATGGTGACATAGCTTGACAGCCAATCGAATTCAAGGTTTCCATAGAAATTGCCATTGGTAGCAAAGTTACCATCAATGGTTAGTTTTATGCAACAGGGCCCAGGTGAGAAAAACAACACATGTGGCACATCAAGCGCTAAAGACAGGGTGTCCCATTTCTAAATGTCATGAAACTCGGCAGGAATCAGCAGTATACTCTAACAAATAACGCGTGTGAAGTCTCTCAGTCATAGCTTCACAGACATTTTCCAGGAGAAGTGAGAAGCGATCCTTGTATACATTTTGCAAGACAGTGAGCATAGCGTACTTTCATAATCGTATTGTCCCTCTCAGCACACGCTGTGAGCATTACTCCCATTAACCGCATGCACCACAAAGCGGACAGATCAAGGGACCACAGTGCAAAACAGTCTTCGGTTTATAGGCTGTGGGTTTCGGACGACCCGCCCAAAACCTCCTCAAAACCTACAGATCGCTTTAATTTCATTTTAAGCCAGTTTCCATTTCTATTATTGATAGGGAAGGTCTAATACAGTAATCTTCTTCCATTTTCCGTGGTCTTTTTCATAATCATATTTTTTTGACCTGCGATAGGGAGAAGAGCCTGCCTTTAAGGTTCTGTATAATGGATTTCTCCTGGTGCAAGAAGATCAATATCTCACTTCTTTTCTCAGCTGATCAAAGCCAGCCAGGAGGGGTGATTTTGATCATGAAAAATGGATGTGCTGTGGCTTCAAGCTGTCACATGAATAGGGTGGCCGGGTTTCACTCTCAAGGCAACCATGAAATAACCAGGAAACATCGCTTGATGCGGAAAATAATAGTGAAAGATTTGCACTGCATCACGACTCTGTGCCTTAATGTTGTCATACGTGTCAGTAGCACAAATTGTGTACATTTTGACGCACCTGTTAAGGGTTTTAAAGTGATAGTCCACCTTGAAATTAAGTTGGTTTTAATAAAAGCAGAGACATAAAATAAAAAAAAATAGTGAGGCTTCGTGTAAATCTTTCAAAAGATAAGAAATTTATGATGTTCTTAAGTTTTGATTTGGTGTCGTCTTGTGCCAGGCGCTCTCTCTATGTTGTGTACATTTCTTTGTGAAAATTTTCTCAAAAGGATAGCCATCAGTGTACCTGTGCATTAGAAGTATCATTAGAAACAAGTTTTTACACACATACCTCTATGTAAGAAATTATTCCTTCATCAAAACTGAAATTTAAAAAGATCATAACTTTCTTATATGTTTGTCAAACCTTCACTAATATCTTTCTTTCATATTTCTGCTTTCACTGAAACCAACTTGATTTTAGGTGAACTATATATCCCTCTCATCAGTGGTGCAAAAGTAACATGTACATGTAGTTACATACTGTGCTTAAACTTTGAATATATTTTAAATCCTAAACCTTACAAGTACTCTTACACAAGATATTTTTCCCACTGGCTCACAGCATTTGATAAGAATAAAGAGGTAGACTTGTAACCCTAGAAAATATGGCACATGACCGACAAGCTGCTTCAAAGGGAAGTCTGAACAAACTCAAGTGTGACGTCATTTGAGCATATTTTCAAGACAACTGGTTCTCAGCTATGCGGGTAGAGCAAGCAGCGATGATCACAGCGGGGAGTGCCCAACACTAGCCCACTAGACAATATTGGACAGGCAAACCTCTCACTGGAATGATTTTGTTTAGAGCTAGTAATCTTGACATGCTCAGATAACGACACCACTTAGGTACTCCATGGGGCATATAAAGACGACTCGAGGGAGTCAAGAAATCCAGTCTTTATAACCAGATGATATTGATATATTAGCTTCCTTTTATACAGGTTTCATTGAGAAATATTGCTTAATGGGTACAAGAAATATGGTCTTGATAGAAAGGTCCATTTTTTTCTACACAGGTGATCTTTAAAAGCAGGTTTATCTGTACTAAACACAACAAAAAAAGCAAGTCCCCCCTAAGCAAAAATAGCACAACTTTTTATCAGAGAAGTTTTGAGCAAAATAATTTGGCAGGATTGCTCTTTAACTTATCGACTAACTCCCGTGTGAAAATCAATTTTAAAGGCAAAAGTGTCACTTTTCAAAATTCACATGGGTAATTTGGGGATTTTGTCATATGAACTTTAGATGAACTCAATTTCTGGTGCATAATTTATGTCCTTCCAATGTTTATCATTCATCTCTCGATGCACTCGCACCTATCCCGACAGCCAAACCATTGTTCTGGTTGAGTGAGCACCCTTTAACAAATACTCATCCCACTTGAGTTTGAAACTTTTAAAAACCCTTTATTTTGGTGAAAAAAGAAACTCTGGATATTTTGACAAACATGTAACATGACCTGTTATGTAAACATAAGAAGTCATTTTCGTGCCATGGTTGAGTGAAAACACTTTAAAAATCGCACAATAAATGCGAAAATGTATTGTTAAAACGGCAGAAACAATCACCCTTGTGACTTTTGAAAAGTCCCATTTTTGCCTTTAAAATTTGCCCACTCATGCATGACTAACTGGATTAATGTGATTTTCACAGAGACGTTAGTCAATAAGTTAAGGAACAATACTGCCAAATTATTTTGTCCAAAACCTCTCCAATGAAAAGTTAGGCTATTCTGCTTACGGGGGGGGGGGGGGGGGGACTTACTTTTTTAGTTGTGTTTAGATGTTGTATCATCCCTTTGGCTGGATCTACATGTATAACTCATGGAAACTGAGAGTTGGTCTTGTTGATTGTTTGTCAATCACACACAATAGACATATGAGAGAAAGAGGTTTGTGGTGACAATCATTGCAAACACCTACAAGAATATACAAAAACAGTGATTTCAAGCCGATAGCTTAGTAGGAAGTATAATTTATATCTCATTACCCAAGACCACCATCATCCAATGGTAGTACGATTTTAACCCTCCCAGTACCAGAGGTGCTTGAAATGTGTAGTAAATAAATAGGCTTTTCCTGCCTTAGTACTGAGAGAGTTAAACAAAAAAAAGTGAGATACTTCCATGGGATACTCAGTATTCAGAGTCTTGAGCTGGGCAGGAACGGTTCGTGCGAGTCTTTCTCGAGGGACGTGTCTGCGATGGGGCGATACTGCATGGGTTTCTCGCAGTAAGTTCTCTGCTTGAGGCACATGGCCGCTAGAAGGCTGACCACTAGAACCACCAGACCAATGGCTAGACAGATACCTGTCGAGAAAGAGATGGGAAAGTAAGGGGTGATAATTGGTCATCTATGAACCCTCTCAGTCCCGTATAAGCATAGAGTACGTAATAACTCATAAGACAATATAATTTTCACTCTTTGGTACTGAGATAGTTTACTTGTCTCTAGGAGTACATGGCCATTACAAAGCTGATCAGCCGGCCAATGGCTAGACAGATACCTGTAGAGAAAGAGATGGGAGCATATGGGTTAATGATTCAGGATCTATGAACCCTCTCAGTCTCATAGAAGCACATAGTGCATAATAACTCAATATCATATTCACTGCTTAGTACTGAGGGAGACTCAGTGAACTTGTCTCTAAGGCCATTGCAGAAAACAGAAAACATATCCACTATTCTTCATACATCTGACTCTTGCTTTCACAACTGTGGGCCTGCTCTACACAGACACATCAGCAAGACGCTGCCGCCTCCCTCATCTCATCACCTCCTCCCCCTCCCCCTCCCCCTCCCCCTCCCCCTCCCCATCTCCTCCTCCACCCAGTTAACCTACTCCATTCTACATCTGACTCATGTTTTTACAGCTACAGACAAGCTCTACACAGACACATCAGGCAAGAGCCACAACAATCTTCCCTCCCCCCCCCACTTCCCTCCTACTGTACATGTACCTCCTACCTCCCCCCCCCCCTTCCTCCTCCTCCTTCTTCTTCTTCATGCTTTCACAGCTGCAGACAAGCTCTACACAGACAAATCAGGCAGGAGCCACAACACTCTTCCCCACACACCACTCCACTCTGCTGCAACAGGCAAGGGCAGTCCATCCCTTATTAATCAGATTAATAGCGACCAATAAAGTCTGTGCGAAGATGATGCTGTGTAACCATGACAACCCATGCTAGCTGCATGCCTGTGAATGCCGTGCGCACATCTGTGTCTGTCACAGATGCTCAGTCAGTGCGACCCTTTCCATGAGTCAACTCAAGTCAGTGCTCTGCAAGCAACTCACAGAAAGCAATAGAGGATTGACAATGTCAATAGACGAAAAGGTACATACATGTTATATACTGGATGAGATTTACAGACATGGGGAGTGCACAGGCACATCTTTAACAGGAAAGATGACATGTAAACTGATTGTATTTTTGATGAATTAATTGATAGTGGCATTCCTACATGTAATTCTACGTTGCCATGGGTCACACAAATGCTCAATTAAGGCACGTAACATTTATTACAGGTATGTAAATATAGTGAAAATATTTGGTACATGCAACACCATACATGTTAATATGTCTTAATGGGAAAAAATTAACTATTTTGATATGTCAAGAGAACATTTCTACAAATTGTCATTACATGGTCAAAATGGGAGAGATACAACAATTTTAGAGATAAGACAATTTTTAAAAATTCCACCCCAGGGCCCCGTAACATAACGGTTTGCGATCAATTGCAAACCTTTATGTTACGGGGCCAGGTGTCATAATATATGGGAATGGACTTGAACATCTTAAGTAAAAAGCAAGGTGATGACATAGAAAGACATAATAATCTCATGATTTTCACATTTTTATAAAGTTAAGATATTGGATTATAAAAAGGCAAGTCCTGTAGATTTCAGCGCAAAACGACACTAAAGAGAAAGATATGAATTGTACCAATAATATCAGATTATCTGTGTAAGGTTAGGTATGTTTGAAAAATGTATTCATTTTATGGGAGTTGGAATTACATTCTATTTTCATTTCATAAAAATTCAATCACTACAGTTGAGGCCAGAACCTTAAATACACTCATGGAATTCAGTGAAATTTGTTCGCTTACCAAATATCGCAAAATTTACTATATCTTCAGAAATATAAATACTACCATGACGAATTTGGTATAAAGCGAAAGAGCGTATTAAGCTCTTTCACATCATTGGGATGCCATTGGGATTAAATAACATTTCAGGTGGATTTTTTTTTTAAGAAAGAAAGTAATATTGATGCCAAATGTATTCTATTGTTTATTATTATATTTTCAAACATTGTTTCATAGAAATGTATAAATGTCAAATCTATGATTTATATTACATTTTCTATCATATGTCACCACTGAACAAAAAGGTGTAATCCAAAATGTTTGTGTTGAGAAGTAAATAGCACAAACATGAAATGTATATGTCAAGTTTTTATTTCTTATTTGTCTAAAATGTGAAGATTTTTGGGGAAAAATAAATATTTTTCAGCTCCTGATGACAAAGCAATGTGATGAAGCGGCATAACATGCTCATTTGTTTGATAACAAATTTGTCACGATGGCACAAATATCTTATATTACGAGACTGTAAATGTTAGGATGTTTGGCAAGTGTCAACTTTTCTTTGAATTTCCTAGGTGTATGTAAACTTCTGGCCTCAACTGTACATGTAGTTTAAGCTGTTGGTACAGTATGTCATATTTTTTGCTTCATGTAAATTGATATCTAAGTTGATTTATGATGTTTCCTGAAAAAGAACTGATGGTATTATGCACATTTTAAGAGCATTTATGGATTTTATGAGAACTCCATAATCAAAGTGTCTGTAGGTAATGCATCTAGAATGATTGATTTCCAAAGTGTAATCATCTGGAAAACATAATTTAATAATAAATGGAGACAATGTGATGTTTAAATGTCTTTTACTGTATTTTAGATTTGTATAAATAGCAATGATATATTGGAGTCATTTTTTCCCCTCAACAAAATTGTTTCTATAAAAAACACATTTTATTAAACTACATGTATATGAATTTAGAGTGAATATTATGATTTCTAGATGTTCTTTTTTTGATACTGTATATAAGCTGTTATTTTAGCGAACGTTCAATTTCCGTGAATTTCGCAGAACATTGCCAGGTAATGAATTTAACAATACAGAGAGTAAATTCACGCTTCTTTCGCCATGCACTTACAGTGTACCCATCGAGATGGCGTAGTTACACACAGCAGTCAATGTACATTTTCTCCAGGACTTGTTGTGTGTAGTAACTAAGGCAGCAAGTTGGGGGAATGAGGTGTTATCAGGCAATATGATTGTGCATGGGAGTTATTGCCAGAGTGTTTACGTAAAAAGAACAACTCAAGTCGGTGACATCCTCATTCGCGAATCTATTGGCTTACATGTATATATTTGTATACAAAGTCTGCATATTGCCACTCGCTGCATATCTGTTGAGTACACCTAATGAGAGATTGGTTGATCAGATACGGACAGGAGAGCACTCGATACAAGTAGCAGTCAGGCGCTACGAGTGGATTGAATTACACGCAACCTTTAATGAAAATGCAGCGAACATGTTTTTATGGAGACCTTGCTTGTTGCTATACAGGCAGGTCATGTAAAATGAGGACTGCGAAAGAAAGGAACGTAGGGAGCAGTGTGGTTAGAAGGCTTGCAGACACTGAGGTTCATACAACACCTCATTTCAATTCATATATAGACGCTGCAGTCTTTGAATGATATACCTCCTTCATTAAAATGCAGTTAACACATCTTTACGGAGATTTCCCTAGCTGCTATACATGCAATAGGTCGGTGTAATATGAGAATTGGGAAAGTAGGGAGAAGTGTGGTCAAAAATGGTTGCATATTTGAGGTAGTACATACAGTACCCTTACAGGGATATGACAGTCAGCCAGGAGTACACATTTTGAAGCTCTGTCTATTCTATGTGGCTTTGTGGTTTGACCGCTAGGGCTAGGGATTCTTTGGTTTATCACACAGAATGAGGTCTAGACTGAATTGGCTAAATACCACATGCAGGATCTATGAAGCTTGATATTTATTCATGAAATACTGTAGCAAGAGGTGTTTAAAGCATGAAACCTGATCATCATGCTGTACTTACATGTAGATCTCTTGTCATATCAGGAGGGGAAGGAAGAAGAGGAGGAGGAAGAGGAGGAGGAGGAGGAGGAGGAGGAGGAAGAGGAGGAGGAGGAGGAGGAGGAGAAGGAGGAGGAGGAGGAGGAGGAGGAGGAGGAGGAGGAGGAGGAGGAGGAGGAGGAAGGGGAGGAGGAGGAGGAAGGGGAGGAGGACAAAAGAAGAAGAGGGAAAAGGGGGAAGGGGGAGGAGGAGGAAGGGGAGGGGGAGGAGGAAGAGGAGGAGGAGGACAAGAAGGAGGAGGAGAAGGATGAGTTGGAGTAGGAGAAGGAAAAGGAGGAGGAGGAGGAGTAGGAGGAGGAGAAGGAGGAGGAGGAGGAAGAGGAAGAGGAGGAGTAGGAGGAAGAGGAGGAGGAGGAGCAGGAGAGGAAAAAGGGGGAGGAGGAGGAGGGGCAGGAGGAGCAGGAGAAGAAAAAGGAGGAGGAGGAGGAGAAGAAGGAGGAGGAGGAGGGGGACGGGAGGATGAAAAGAAGAAGGAGGAGGGGGAAGAGGAGCAGTAGAAGGAGCAGCAGGAGTAGCAGCAGGAGGAGCAGAAAGAGGGAAAAGAAAAAAGAAGAAGAGGAAAACAAGAAGAAGAAGACGTGGATGAGGAAAAGAAGGAGGGGGAAGAGGAAGCAAAAACCAGCCATGGTGTTTTTTATCATTCACTACCTGTTTTCGTGACTCTATCTGAAATGGAAAGGATCTTTGACTTTGATACTATAAACCTTCAACCCACACATCCTCCCCCCACACACATATTTCTCATATAACAATTGTCACTTGTGTGTTTATTGTTGACAAGCAAAGATCTACATGTACATGCTCCAGCGTATTACATCAATGGAGTCATTACTGCAGTATCTATACATTATGTACATGAGCAATGCATACATCAGTGAAATATCTACTTGGATTCATCTGCTTCAGCTGAAGGACAGGCTTACAATGGAATCAGGAGAAAGATTTTCATTTCCTGAACACCCCAGGGTAGGATGCATGGATTGAGCGAGGGGAAATAAATTATTGACCAGGATTTTTTTTTTCTGAAACAATCGCAATGAATGTACGGTGGTCTCACTCATCAACAGCGTAGAAAAGATTTTTTTGGAAGGTCTATTATTTAAGCCTGAAATCATGATAAAACAAACCTACTGATCTATATCTATCATATTCCATGAGGAAAAATTATTTTTCAAAGAAACTCGTTTTGGGCATTGCAATGACATTTTTTTCACTGAAAAGGCATGAAAGATTTTATTAGACCTGTGTGCTTGTTGTGGATGTTGATTTTACTGTTTTTTTTATTGTTAACACCACAAATTTACATTAAAACTTGGATTAGGTCCTCCTAGCTCAATGCAATACGAGATGGACTTTGATGCTTGAAGTGGTCTGCATAATTGCCATACTGCACAAGTATACATACTTGTAAGCTAATAGACTCATGTATTCATCATCATCATCATGATCAGGCTCCGTCTATCCACTGTCGGATGAAGCCCTCCTCAAGCAAACTCCATTTCTTTCTGTCTCCAGTCATTCCAGACCATGTTACTGTGTTGGTGTACAATGTATGCATTTATTTTATCTCTCCATCTCCTCTTTTGTCTACCTCTTCTTGTTCTCTTGCCATTTCTACGTTGCCATTCTGTAAGCTTCTTAGTCCACCTGTTGTCTTGTCTTCTGGCTAAGGGAGGGCTTCATCTCTCTATCTCCTCTCCTGTCTACCTCTTCTTGTTCTCTTGCCATTTCTATGTTGCCATTCTGTTAGCTTCTTAGTCCACCTGTTGTCTTGTGCTAAGTGTCCTGCCCATGTCCACTTAATTTCTTTGATCGTCAGTATAATATCTTTGACTTTTGATTTGGCTGTATGTCACTGTGCCTGACTGCTAACTCTGTCACGTAACGTCAGATGGAGCATTCTTCTTTCCATGGCCCACTGTACTGTTCTCAGTTTTTGTTCGAGCTCTTTTAGATATTGACCAAGTTTGTGCTCCTTAAAATACACAGATCATAGATCCTTCTCCTTAGTGAGATTGGTATTTCCTTGTCAGTTAACAAATCATTAAACTGGTTGTTAATGTATTAACTGTATGTAAATGTTCAGTTTATGTACACATACTGTATGCACATTACATTGTTAACTTTGTATCCAACATTGACACTGAACATGCATGTTGAACAGCTTTTAAAGAACAAGAGCCCTTATTTCACACATTTAAAGGATGGAGAACACTATCCATAACACAGGGTATGCCTACTACATGAATATGAAATGACCCCAGAAAACACTTTAACTAGAATTTTCTAGATACAACTAATTTATTCATGCTACAAGTTTTAATGGTATTACACACAGAGAGAATTGCCACGTTACGCTGTGTGCAGACTGTACAGTATGTTGTCATTGAACAGACACTGTGCATGCCTTACAATCTATTACCATGACAACTGATGTCCTTTCCTCGTAAAGGAGCTACCGTACGCCCAATACATTACAAGTCTGCCGTTAATTGCGTTGAATTCTGTTTCCAGCTCCCATGGTGCTGTCACATGCTACAGGTGCTATGTACTTTAGCGAGAGCTGTTGACTTTTACAGTGTGTATCAAGTGGGGGGATGTTGTCATCATCGTCTGGATCCAATATCCCTAGAGTACACTGCCAATATTTATTCCACAAGACCACAGATTTAGTGTTGATTAAAAAGACTACTCCAATGTCTGTCACATATTAATATCTCTGTGGATTTTTACCTGTTCAATAAGGTACATGTGATGCAAATGCAAGGAGTCACATATCACAACTGCTGATATCAACAGGCCTAGATATACATGTACGTACATGTTTATTGATTGGCAAGCATTCTAGCCTTTTTTCATTAAAAATTAATGCTCATGTATATTCCTTTTTAATACTGTAAATGTTCTAGGTGTTTAAAAAAACTTTTGATAATTTTGAAAATGGATTAAAAACAAGTTACTCAACTGCTCAAATCAAGCTGAAATTTACACATTCTTAAGTCAAGGGATGTCAATTATTTTAGAAGCAGGTTTTGTGACATTCTATCCATCATAATTCTTGTAATAATCCTTAGAATATCAAATCAGATTTTCACTTTTTGACAAATTTTAACCTAAAAAATTGAGTGTATCAATTACATGTAATCAATTCAGAACACAGCAATACCCATTGTACACTTTATGTACATCTTCATCTAAATTTGTCCAAAAGAAAAAAAAATTATCAAATATTCCAAGGATCATTCCAAAAATAAGAATTGATGATATGCCACAAAACCTGCTTCTAAAAAAAAAAATGATATCCTTTGGCTTTAGGATGTGAAAACATCAGCTGGATTCGAGTTGCACAGTGTATATTATTTTGAATTATTTTTCAACAATGTTGAAAGTTTTTATAGCACCTAAAAGAAGTAATAAACCTGACAACGCAGGCCATTAAGTCAAGCAGTAACATGGTTTCATGCTCTTGATGCCTGAGAACTGGTGCAAAGAATTAATAAATGACTGCTACTGAAGATGACAAATGTACAGAGCGATCTTTAGTTTTGATTCATTCTTCCTAAAGAGTTTGGCTACTTTCTCATACCATCGCAAAATATAATAGGGAACAAACAAGTCAATTTATGACAGCGCGGGATCAACTTTCATTAAAATGCCCTTCAGAAACTAATAACTCAACTAAATCTTACATGCAAATATTTTTATTGTTGCCGACTGATGCAAGAAGCAAAACTGAGAAATGTTCTCCAAGTGGACACTTTGTAATCTGCATACAATGTAACTACAGCTACCCTGAAGAAAAGTTGGTTTCAATACAAGCAGAAGCATGAAAGAAACATATGAAGTGTGACAATAATCTGTTAAAGAATAAGAAAGTTTATTTTTGAAATTTCAATTTTGTGACATATCATCACAAATATTGGTTTTTTTTCTGTGTTTCACAACAAAATGTTTTATTTCATACAGGTATGTGTGTAAAAACGTATTTCTGATGATGTATCAAATACACAGGTAAAAGGATGCACACTTTTTTGAGAAAATGGTCATTGTCGGAAAAAAATGTATACAGCATATAGGAGAGTACCTCGAACGTGACGCTACACAATCAAAACTTTAAAACACCATAACTTTCTTATCATTTGACAGACTTTCATCAAACCTTCACTAATGCACCTTTTATGTGGCAGCTTTTATTGATACAAACATAATTCCAGGGTCAACTACTCCTTTAATGCAAACTGTTTGTTCATGATTAAAAAGGCCTTGAAGCATATATTAGTAGTTATCCACTGTTTCTGCAACACTTTAATCAAAATAAGTGCTTGAATGGTGGTACATAAACATGTACCCACTTGTGCGTGTTTGACCAGTTCATTTAATCCATTTCACTATGAATAATGAATGCCGTTTTAAGTACCGGTACCAGTACACCGTACATTGTACCTTCGTGGACTGGTCTACTGTACATTGCATGCTTGTTCCTTTCAATAATGATAATGTAAATTACAGTGTGCAAATTCCCAAACTAAGAGGTAAGGGCACCACACTACAGGTAAATATTAAAGGGATACACCCTGTAGTTCACCATGAAAATACATTGTAAGTTGGTTTCAATCTAACACTTGATGATAACTCTGTGATGGTTCTACGATTCTATGAACCACAGATTGGAATGATCTTGTCTGGTAATTTCAGCTCACCCAAATCCTTGGATTTTGAGTATTGGTCTAACTTACACTGTATACCCAAACCTCACTTTTTTGTTTTGAGAATGTGATATAAATGTCTTTCTTGTTACTTTATGGGCATATTGAATGATATCAGAACTTCCAAGATTCCCTGTCTTAAATCTGGCTTTTTGCATAGTCATGGTCTTGTCTGTTGAGGCATTCGTCAGTAACGCACACTATTTATTAAGTCTTTTGTTCGGCTGTCAGTAGAATCAATATTTATTTTTATTTTATACCAGTGGACGTGTGGAATTTTATTTCATTCAGGATGTGAAAGGATATATCTCCATCCAAAATCTCATGGTCACAGTCAAGCATGGGCAAGTTTTCATCCATTTATATGATAACAACTATTTCTTTTTTTTTTTATTTTCATCCCCGTGCATTGCATTCAAACCTTTCTCAGTGCTACTTAAAGTTTCTGGATGGTGTTCAGTCACTTTAAGTTGAAAAACACCTCTCTGTACAATATTTCTCTTTTGTGATTAGCCTCAAATAGGTCCTATCCAAATATTTCAGAACATTCAAAAGTCCTCAGCATTGTGTGACTACATGTATATGCCGTTAAAGAAGAGCTGTAGGTATACAAACTGTATAATTTTACTGTCCCCCAGAGTTGGATACTTGAACTTTCATTCAGTTTCTGTAATTTCTTGCAACATTTTGCTGGGATCGTTTCTGTCTTTCCAGAAACACATTTTCTATCTGTCTATCTAACGCTCCGTGTTTAGAAGCTATCAAATTTCTTCTGGGGTGGTAGGTCTGTAAAAATCAAGTTATGTACATTAGTTTATCAACAGCATTTAAAAGTAATGTCTCTAAGAGAGAACAACAGTTCTAAAAATGTAACCATTTCTCTGTTCTGTCATCTATGTACCTGTAATTGAACAAGTGATGTCAAAATGTGTCTCTATAAGTCTCCTTCCCTCGTCTGTCTGTCATTTTTAGTCCTCTTACTCCACGAAAAAAAAAAAAATCACTTCCCACTTTTCATCTTCTTGTTTCATATTTTCTCACCATCCTTCCAATTTCTTGCATACAATTTCTTAAACACAGGTACATACATGTTTTGTATGATGCATCTTATCATAATACTGTAATGCCCACTTTTTGGATGCATCAACATTGGCATGCTGTTGTACATTTGAAGTTGGAAAATGTTGATTTAGAAAACATAATTTCTACACCGATTGCCAACAGGCAATGAAATGGCAATATAATCAATATCCTTCCAACAGAAGTATCATGGCCACAAAGGAAAATGGGCCATGGCTATTCTGGAGCCTGATTTGCACTGCTATACAGCAACGTCAGCAAGTACAGGCAACATTAGGATTGGTTGATTGCACCATGCAGCCTGTGAGGAAAGGAAGAGGCCTACATGTATAAAGCTACAGGTGTGGGTGATTCCACGGAGTTGGGGCAATTTTTGTGACATACCACAACTCAAAAACCAAATATCTTTTTCAAACCACGCAAATATATGCCAATAATGGCACGAGCAAAAACATGGGGTCCCATCCAGTATCATTTCTCAAAGACCATGGCATATTGCAATTTGACTTATGGAAATTTCTCGTCCATGTAAAAACAATATGATGTCCATGTAACGGTGGTAGATCTAAACTTAACCTCATCTGAATTGATCTTCATGGTGAACTGCAAAGGTTGATACCTCCGTTACATGGACAATGCATGAAAACTGTGCTCACCCCATGGAATGACCTATGCCAATGGTAGGGTGAGAATACAAATTTACTTGTCATTTGCAAGGTTACAACGGACAAAGAATTGAACAATAAAATAGATAAAATATGAAATTTCTGGTTCAGTACTTAGTGTGAATCATTCAGTGGATTATTCCCCTCTCAAACGCACTTTCCTGCTAGCCCAGAACAAATCAAAATGATGCTATGGTAAATCTTTAGTGCTATTTTCTACATTCAATCCATGACCAAAACTTGATGGGATACACAGTACAGTGTACTTACCAATATAGTTCATGGGACAAATTCAAGGTTTGCAGGACACTGCATGGTACTTTATATTGAACCTCAAATTCTACCAATGCTGATCATTTCAGGGTCAATGTACATACCATGTACTAACATATACAGTTGGAAAGAGCATGCTGACAAAAAGAGGATTCAAATGAAATACATAATTATGTACATATATTGGAGTTAACGATCCTTGGATGCAGCCTGATTGGCCATTGTTTATTCATTACGCAAATCCTCTAAAGGAATAACACAGGCCTGGGACAATTAACTGGTAAATCAATTTACAGCAGTGGTATACGTGTCTCTACTACATGTATGTAATGATAAATGAAGAGGAGAAAGATCATCCATTCTTACTTACTGATGATATGTGTGATAAAATTCCAAACCGCAACAACTCCACAATAAGGCTAGCCCACACTCACACATCAGCCTATTGAAATCTGCCTTTCATAACAACTCCACAATAAGTACACAATCACATATTGGAATATTGAGATCTGCCTTCCGTAACAACTCAACAATAAGCACGCAACACATATAAGCCTATTGAAAACCGCCTTCAATAACAACTCAACAATAAGCACGCAATCACATATAAGCCTATTGAAATCTGCCTTTGTCATAACTCCACAATCACATACATGTATTTGCCTATTGAGATCTGCCTTCCATAACAACTCAACAATAAACCCACAATCAAATATTAGCCCATTGAGATCCGCCTTCTGCAACAACTATAAAATAAGCCCTCAGTGGAGTACTTATAGCCAATTGAAATCGGCCTTCAGCAACAACTTCACATTGAGTCCACAATCACATATTAGCGTATAACTATTGAGATCAGATCGCCTTCTTCAACCACTCAAAAATGGGCCCTCGATCAAGTGCTTGTAGCCTATGGAGATCCACCATCTTCAACAACTCCACAATAAGTCCACAACGACAGAGCCTATCGAGATCCGCCATTTTCAACAACTTCACAATAAGCCCACAATTGAGCCTATCGAGACCCACCTGCTCCAACAAGTCTACAATAGGCCTACAATCAAGTAGCATATTAAGACCAGCGAGGTGCAACAACTCCACAATAAGCCTACCATGTTGCTTATTAAGACCCGCCTGCTGCAACAAGTCCACAATAAGCACACAATCAAGTACCCTATTAAGACCGGCTCGGTGCAACAACTCCAAAATCAAGCCAACCTATTGAGTAATTGGACTGAACGATGGCAATCAATTATTAGCGGTACAATCACAGCGAGATGAATCTTTAACCAGTAAGCCTGAGGGGCTTGTTAAATTTGAATGCGCTTTGTGATTAATGATTGTTTGTCAGTGTCAGGCTTGCTGCGTCATGCGGCCCGCAGGCAGATAGAAGCAATGACAGTCATCATTCACCCCTCCGGACATTAGGCTTCAAACTTGAATGAGATTATGAGGAGAATCTATAAAACTCCTTGAATCCACCATTTAGAGCCTGCATTCTTCCGCTCTTCATTCCATTTGTTCGTCTCCGCTGTGTTTGTTTCTTTCTTTACCGCTCTTTCTTTTCACTTCCCTCCTCCCAATCCTTCTCTTCATCGTTCCACCCTTTCCTTCCTATTTATAGTTAGAACCCACTTTCCTTCATTCTTTCCTTGATTTGACTTTCTCTCTCTCTCTCTCTCTCTCTCTCTCTCTCTCTGAAAAACTGGGTATCTACTGGTCCGACATGATCGGGTTGGACCAGTAGAAAAAAAGGCTTAGTGTGGAGGCCTGAATTAGCACCATCATCAATGGATTATCTTTGGGTTTGTTTTCTCCTTAAACATTTTGAGTGCAATTAAAATAATTTGGCACTAGTAATACACACAGAAACACAAGTTGGCGAGTCTAATTTTTTGCGAATCAGGACTTCCCGTCAATTTCGCGAGTGGTTAAATTCGCAATCGTGGAGTACAAGTACTATCAGTACATGAATGCATGTCGTATTCATGTTTTCGTGTGTTGTTAAATTCGCAAATAGCACCTAACTCGCGAAATTCGCGAAAATAAAAAACCCGCGAAATATATGGCGTATACAGTATATGGCAGCACTTTGTCTGATGTTTGTCATCTCATTTTTAGAGCAATGCAATGCATTGGCTACAGGCTTTAAGGATTCCAAAAATGTAATGTGTGAAACATCTTACTTGCACATGGGAGCCTTCCTCCCAACTACAAGGAGCCTCAACTTTAATGACAACAGACAAGAGAGAGGAAAAAACAACTTTGGCATGTCAGAATAAGCAGTTTTCATAGCGAATGCAAATTAATGAAAGATTTCCTCTTCAATTATTACTTCATTCATTGTCAAGCACTATATAGAGTTTAATAACTGATAAAAAGTGGTCAAATTGCACAGATTGTGTTTGAACTGCTCAAAACTAGACGGAAGAACACTGTACCAGCACCCTGTTTCTCTGATTCTTAAGGTAGTTAATCAACAAAGATGTAAAATAACTTAGATAATCCTGTACCAGAAGAAAGTATTAACTTACTGCAATGTAAATCAAGTACAATTTTACTAATGCACAAATTTGTAGTAATCTGTCAAATGTATGCAATTTCTGATTTTCAAATACAGCTCTCTGCTTTCCACAAGAACCACAAAACATGACCACAAGATTATCATTCACATTGATATGGCTGTTAAGTGTGCCACTTGAAATGAGCCATGTCCATTCATTTTTTTAAACTCCATGTCAGAGAAAGACTTGTATTTGTACTCCACTGAACTAATGCATACTTCACTCTGACATTTTGTCAGTTGACTGACCTACAGTATGCACTGATTCCATTACAAACATGATAGATCTCACATTAGGTGCATTCACATACTACAGTAGTGAGATTGTGACTGCGGTCAACATGTGTGTATGGTGTATGCCTCAGCTCAAAGATTGCGGCTATTCACCATAAGTCGAAATTTCACTCATTTTCATGTGTGAGAAAGTATGTAGACTCTTTTAAGTAGGTACTGTAACGTGCATGAATACTCACCAAATATGGTGAATTTTGAAATCGATCCTCCACCGCCGCCACCACTGCTGTTGTTGTTCGACGTGGAATCCTCGTCCGCACCTCCATCTCCGTGGGCGTTAGACTCGGTCACGGCCGCCCTGAGGAGGGAGCTGACAGCCTTCCAGGTGCCGTTGTTAGGGGCGGGGCTTATCCCCAGGATGTGGCACATGAGGGAGTAGACGTGTGTGCTGCTGAAGGGAGGGGCCTCGTAGCCGCGCCGGAAGGCGGGGCCCCGCGCCATGAAGAACGGGTGCATGACCATTAGGGAGTTGTTGTAGCCGTGGGTGCCCAGGTGTGCTGGGCGGGAGGGGAATGAAAGGGATTGGGGTTGGATTAGTGATTTGTGGAGGTGAGGGCAAACAGCAGAATATGGGGGCCACTGTTCAAATTTTGATATCTAATACAAAAAACGAAACATAGATGCTCTCCGCCATAAACACTGTACCCTAATGAGGGTACTTTCTTCACAGGGAGATGTTTTTATTTGTTGGGGGGCGGGAAGGGGAGGCTCCTCTATGCATTGTGAAGGTTACATTAAAAAATCATCCTGAAACTCATATGACTTGTTTAAACCTGTCAATCCACTCTAAGAAATCCTTATATTGGATTGCTGGGTATGAATTAATTCTCTGATGCAGGTTAAATGCTGATTCCTGATTTATCAAAAAGGGAAAATCTTATTAAATATTCCAAGGATTAATACAAGATCTATAATTGATGAAATGTCACAAAACTTGCTCCTTACAAATATGATATCCTTTGCCTTCATATGTGTGTAAATTTCAGCTTGATTTGATTTTAAACACTTTTTGAAAACATGTTTAGTAAAAATGTCTAAGATACTTTATTCACAACAAAAATAATACAGGTACCAGAAAAAAGAAACACCAACTGGTAAAAACAGAAGGGTGTTCATCCCACCCCCATATACTCACTAGGCCACGGCACGCCGCTTTCGTTGCTATGGATCTGCCATCCAACGTCCGCCACCAGGAGAATGGGGGAGATGCGGCGGTTGTCACGGTAATGGTACCATGGCGGGATGTCCTCTTTCTTGTATGCAGTCATGTGATCGCTCTTCCCACGAAAGGCTTGGTAAATGGCATCCACCTCATCCTCTGATGTAACGGAGGAATGGGAAGAAGAAGAGAGGGAGAGAGGGAGAGAAGGAGGGACAGAGAGATAGGGGGAGAGAGATAAGGAGGGGGAGAGAGATAGGAGGGGGAGAGAGATAGGAGGGGGGGAGAGATAGTGGTGGAAGAGAGAGAGGAAGAGAGAGAGAGAAAAATTCAACAGATTGAAGGTACAGTTTATAACTCTAATGTGATGATGATAAAGGGTGATGTACTTAATCACATTGCAGTGCACTGCACTAGGCTTAGGTAACCACAGGACAATGTGTAAGTGTATTGCTGCTCAAATGTCTTTGAACTGTTTTTACAAGCAAAAAAGACTAGGAACAAAACAGAGAAAATCAATGAGAGAGAGTGATTTTGTGCAGCATTGCGGATAATATGGGGATGTCACAACGTACATGTAGCAGGTATTGTAGGGCTTCGGGAAATATTTGCCACTGCACGCCGTGCCCTGCTTTACTGGTTTCATTCTTGGCCATAAAAAGCTTCAGATTAGCACACTTGTAACGTACAAGTACATGTACATGTACATGTATATATTAATGCATAGCCACCTACCACCATCAGGGAGGGCTGGTTAATTTAATATTTGTCTGTCATAAATTAACAGTGTCTGCTTCCACCTGGCACTTGTTTGTTTGACCTTCTCCTTACTATGCTCTTAGTCAGTGTTTTAAATCAATGGTCTCTTCATGCCTTGGTATAAAGATGGTTAACCTTCTCATTACCATGGGCTCAATCAGTGTTCTCTATCAGTGGTCTCTTCATAGCATGGGTTCAATCAGTGTTTTTCAATCAATGGTCTATTCATGCTTTGGTACTAAGAGGGTTAACCTTCTCATTACGATGGGTTCAATCAGTGTTTTTCAATCAATGGTCTCTTCATGCCTTGTTATCAAGATAGTTAACCCTCTCATTACCATGGTTTCGATCAACATTTAAATCAATAGGCTCTTCATGCCTTGGTACCAATAGGGTTAACCCTCTCATTACCATGGGTTCAATCAACATTTAAATCAATGGGCTCTTCATGCCTTGGTACCAATAGGGTTAACCCTCTCATCACCATGGATTCAATCGGTGTGTTCAATCAATGGTCTCTCCATGCCTTGTTATCAAGATAGTAAACCCTCTCATTACCATGGATTCAATCAGTGTGTTCAACCAATGGTCTCTCCATGCCTTGGTACCAAGAGGGTTAACCCTCTCATCACCATGGATTCAATCGGTGTGTTCAATCAATGGTCTCTTCATGTCCTGGTACCAAGAGGGTTAACCCTCTCATTACCATGGGTTCAATCAACATTTAAATCAATGGGCTCTTCATGCCTTGGTACCAATAGGGTTAACCCTCTCATTACCATGGGTTCAATCAACATTTAAATCAATGGGCTCTTCATGCCTTGGTACCAATAGGGTTAAGCCTCTCATCACCATGGATTCAATCGGTGTGTTCAATCAATGGTCTCTTCATGTCTTGGTACCAAGAGGGTTAACCCTCTCATTACCATTGGTTCAATCAACATTTAAATCAATGGTCTCTTTATGCCTTGGTACCAAGAGGGTTAACCTTCTTATTACCATGCGTTCAATCAGTGTTTTCAATCAATGGCCTCTTCATGTCTTGTAATACTAATAATTAATATATTATTTATAGAGCGCAGAAACTTTATTCTACTGCACTGCAAGAGCTCCTACATGCAATTCTGCTACATAAGTGGTCAGAAATGAATTAGGTCTATGTTTAGTACAAATAGGTTTTAACCTTTGATTTAAAGCTTTCTAATGTTTTAGATTTCCTGATGTCTAGAGGTAGTTTATTCCACAATCTACGAACTGTACAAAAAAAAAAAAAACGATCGGTCACCTACCCTGTAGGGTTACCTTTGTTCTGATTTGGGGGACTTGCAACAACAATGTGTCTTGTGTACTGCGGAGATTATGACCATGGGTTTGACATTTAAATTTCAGTAATTCTGTATCTAGGAGCCTGATCATTTAGCATTTTATAGACTATCACCAACATCTTAAATTCAATTCTTTGGCGTATGGGCAGCCAGTGCAAGTCTTTTAACAATGGTGTAACATGGGCAAATTTTGGAAGATTACAAATCAATGAAACCCCGCTGCAACTTTACTATCTGTGAGTCTGGTATCCATACAGTACATTATTACGTTAATCTAATTTACTTGTAATGCATGCATGAACTACAATTTTAATGCTATCTTGATCGAAATATTTCCGAATGCGCCTCAGATTATGAACCATGTAATATGCTGATTTGCATACACTAATAATTTGTGGTTCCATGTTCAAGTGGGCATCAAATACAATGTAACACTCCTAAGTTTCTCACCCTATGGGACAGTTTTACAGCAGTGTCAAATACTGATATACCATTTGACTGAAACTTAGATACTTGACATGGAGTACCAATGATTAACAGCTTCATTGTTCTGCAACATCCAGGCTCTAATGTACTCAATGCATGTTTCTAACACATTGATACAGTAGTCTTCATTTGGTGTGTTTAAACAGAATGGCAAATATATTTTTCCATCTGCATAGCAGTGACAAGCAACAATACTCCCGGAAGGAACTCCTTTTCAATATTTGTGAGGAGTCTGCTTGTATACAATGTAAACATTAAGGGACCTCAAAATTACCCTTGAGGGTCACCAAAAGGTACCTTGAACACATCTGACTCAATATCATCCATTTCAACTGTCTGTTTTCTATCAGCCAAGATTCAATCCGAGTGAGAACTGTACCATTTATCCTGAAATGAGTTTTTAAAGTTTGTAACGGGGACAAATGGTTAATAGTGTCAAAGCGCCGGCCCGGTCAAATCAAGTAAGAGCAGTAGATTAATCTTCTGGTTATCCAGTGACATGAGAAGATCACTTTTGATTCTTAGGAGTGCTGTTTCAGTGATATGAAATTTTCGTTAGGCTGATTGCTTGAATGGCAAGAGTGAGTGAGAATCAAGGTGCTCTTGAAAGGATTTGTTGGGTGGCATTGCCTTCTACCAACTTTGAAATGTACTGAAGATTACTAATAGGCCTCATATTACAAAATTCTGCTCCAATACCCGACTTTTTCAACAGCGGCTTAACAAGTGCAACTTTCCATGGAGCAGGAAACTGCCCTGTTCATAGAGATTAATTGATTATGGAGTGCTTTGGGGTTTTCTTTGTTTTCAGACACCAAAACCTTGTGATGGGCTTTGTGTGCTCCATACAAGTGGAGAGAATAAACCTTTCTAGCCGACTTGTATTCTTTCCAGTCTTTCCCTTGGTACCAATAGGGTTAACCCTCTCATTACTATGGGTTCAATCAACATTTAAATCAATGGTCTATTCATGCCTGGTACCAAGAGGGTTAACCTTCTCAATACTATGGGCTAATTTGGTGTTTTAAATCAATCGTCTCTTCATGCTTGGTACCAAGAGGGTTAACATTCTCATTACTATGGGCTCAATAGGTGTTTTAAATCAATCGTCTCTTTATGCCTTGTTACCAAGAGGGTTAACTTTCTCACTACCATGGATTCAATCAGTGTGTTCAATCAATGTTCTCTTCATACCTTGGTACCAAAAGGGTTAACCTTCTCACCATGGGCTCAATCAATAATCTCTTTATACATGTACCGTAGTATTTTGGGGGTTTGTACTGTATGAGCCAGTATATTTTTACAACTTATGGTTGCTACAGGGCAGCACCTCACAATACTGTCAATGCAGCCATTCAGCACAATAACTAGTCTACATGTAGGCCAACTGTCCTTGCGCCAATATGGAGCCAATATGGATCATATTTCATAGCATACCAGCTACAATACAGAGTTCTTACTCAGCCAATATATTGGCTTTCAATCAAGTCACAAAGTGTTTATGTTTTGAGAGCTGACACACTACACCAGTACGGAAAAAAATCAACATATATATTTTGGGCCTATCCACAGTAAAGTGAATTTGTTGTTCATAACAATTGAATTGTTCGACCATGAAACCAGGTCAAATGACAGTATGTACTTTGGTACTTTGGTTCAGTGGAGTAAGCTTTAAAAAAATATTGTCAAGTACTGAATGAATCAGCCATGCCCATAAGGCATTGTTAACAGCCTAAAGTACAGAGACAAGACAAAATTGCTCAAAATAAGTCTAGATCCCATTATTAACACAATTTGTACAAAGGGTTTTTGTCAGTCTAGCCCTGTGCTCGAAAACCAGCCCTTATTTCAATATTGAATGTTTCCTTAGTTTTAGTGGTCTTTGTCATTTACATCAAAGAAAGTAATTGCCATTTCTCTTATAAGGGGAGATCTTAGAGGTAATATTTACCATTGATAAATCCATTAATGTGAGACATCCTACAGCTTACATGTATTTAATGTATCTAAGAGGTACAAATTCCAGAGCAATACATTGTACATGTAGATTATATTGTTTTGCCATGCCATAGCCTCTCAAAAAAATCTAATGGGATACTGTTCAAGAGCATTTCAGTGTGAAATGAATAAAATCAATTCAAATTGTTCAAGTGGACTGTAGGGAAAGTCTGGTATATATAACAGTGTATTATAATAAGGACAAAATTAATTGGTAAATCAGTGTCCTTGTAATGTCATTATATGCAGTACTTATTCATTGTTGTACATTTTTATGTGGTTCAATTTCGGTGCAGATTTCTTTTTTTGAATGCCTCATTTTCAACTTTCAACAAATTTACTGAAGTGACTGCTAAAATAAAGTACTTAAATTTGTTTGATTCCTTCCTTTCAAAGTTCGACCCATAACAGACATTTGAAATAAAAGGAGTACCAAATCTTAAGTTTAGATTAATCATACTGACGCTAACTGACCTTAAAGGGTTACTAAATTAGACAAATAAGTTCCCACTACCAGTAACCCTGTAAACCCTATTCTCATCTCATTCTTCTCATTAAAAGTTCACTGAACTGCAGAATTCTGAATGATTGTTCATGTATTGGAGTACTTACATTATGGGTAATTCAACTGTAACATATTGTTACGGAATGCTCACCGCTTGCCACCAGTGTTACGGATGGCGTAGCATCGTTAACAATATGGCTTAGAGTTGAACTCCAACCCTCAAATCTAGACTGGCTTGTCTCCTTCTGATCTGTTCTGTTAGCACCGTCTCTCCTCCTACTCTGAACTGTCTTATCCAAAGCTAGACTGCCTCTATTTATACATGCTGGTGTACCTTATCAACTATATGCACATAAAGGAAATTTGACATGAAGGATTTCTAAGTACAAAGTAATATGTAGTTTTGTAGGGACATCATAGTTTAAGCAGAAAGGAGTTGATTGTATTGACGTCAGTCTTCTCCTTGAAGTCTTTACTTTCTCTTGATTGAACTTCAAACAAGAACTTTACCAAAAGCATCTCGTTTCCAAAGAAACAAGAATTACATCTCTGGAAGAAGTCCTTGGTCTTTCCCCCATAACAAATCGTAAATGCCAACCCCAATAGAGTTGAGCGGTCACAAGAATGTTGGGAGAAGAGGGAAATGGTTTATTGCTGGGCCATAAAATGTACTCCGCACCCAAGGACAAGCTTGACCAGAGCTGTGACGTAGAAGACGTCAGACTAAGTTTCATGCCTTTTCGAATAGAGAGTAGGGATTTATGAAGAAAGTATAATCAATAATGACATCACCATTAAATGTCCAAGAACTTGGTCGATGTAAATGTTGAGTTGAGCTCGAGGTTGTCTAAGAAAGAGGGGGTGTTTGGAAGAATATGGGCTTACTATAAACATGGGAATAAAGGGAACTTGGGGACCGTAACAATGTTTTTATCAAAATATTGCTGTCTAGTAGTATAGTAAAAACAAAATCAGACAAACAGTGTTAACTGACATAGTAATCGTTTTTTTTTAAATAATGAAGGGATTGGTGTCTTAACTACATGTAGCTCTCAAATAAGCCACCTCATAGTTGTAATGTGCACATGAGCAGATAATCGCTGGTATGACTGACCTCAGGTCAATCGTACCACTCGCAGAGAATGTAAATGCATTAAAAGATCGTCGACCATGTTCAAACCCAGTGACAACATGCAGGTATTTACAAAGACACCTCTTCAGCTCTGAGAAGAGAGTGATAGAACGTTCCACCATGTGCACCGGCTTCTATTCTTGTTATGGGCATGCTGTACAGCCACCACCCAAAATCACTCAATACAGCTTCATACACACATCTCAGTCTACATTCCAGGAGTATTTAATTCAGTGTATTGTCCCACCATGGTCTGGCTTACATGTATAGAACTTCCATGGGCAAGTTCCCTCATTTGCATACATGTAGGTCATATACTGCGGTAGTACAGTACTGCAATGTTGACACTGCCTTAAAATTCCTTGTACACTGGACAATGGCACACACAGGGAAGTCAGAGTTTCCTGTGAAACTAACCCATTCAGAACAAAGCACCACATGTGGGTTGAGGTTTAAACTGTTCATATGAAAAACATCCAATATAAAAATCATAAAAATATATCAAATTAAGTTACAATCATTAATGTCTGAGCAAGCTTAATAAAATGTTGTTGTTTTTCTGAGACATTATGATCCACTTTTTTGCACTGTACATGCCTGGATTATTTCCAATTTATCTAGGAAGAAAAAAATAGTTTCAAATTGGCAAACATGTTGGAGAGGTTTAATTTTCACTTTAGCTCTACAAACTGGTACAAATGGTTTTTATTATTGGCATCATGCTAATGATGTAAAAGTACCATGTTACAATAAAAACATAATGATTAGTATTGGTCTAAAAAGCAGCTGTCATGACATTTGAGAAATTATGCCAAAAGCGATTTCAAGTACTTGTTTACCAGTATTTCATTCTGTTTCCTCTTCTTCTTCCTGTGAAGTACCAGCATCCTGGCACTGCTGGCAGAGTATCATTGTACTTTGCGCTGTGCTTGAGTACACGTACATGTGCTATGTACAAAATGAGATTTGTTATTGGAGTGGAAATGGCCTGTTTCTACATGGATTCGTTGAACAGATCTATTATTTCACTCATTAGTTATTTTTAGTATTGTCTTTATCTTAAAAAATCAATCTAGACTAGGTTTTTATCATTTTCCAACTTTCTTTGGTTGCCAAAACTGTAATTTGACAGGTAGTGTTGTGCAGATACAAATTGTTGTACTTACTCAGCATGAAACACGATGCTTTAGCCTAAAAAGCATCATGTTTCATGCTGAACTGGACAAAATATACCACGCTTTAAAACTGTGGCTCCTTCCCTTTCCCTTTCTCTATGCCATTTCCTTTGAGCTGTTGTGTTTTTAAAATAGACTGAAGAGACAAGTTGTTGATATTGCACTTTAATGACAACAATTGATGGAGGACCAGTTTCTATTAACTTTTAGCATACAGATAGATAATAGAGATTTGTTTTATATGGATTTTTTGTTCTAATTGATACATGAAGAAGTAAACACAAAACACCATGAACAACAACACACTAAAAACTAAATATAAATTGGACATCAAAATGCACAATTCTAATAATTACCATTTTCTGGCCAAATGCTCATGATGGGATTGTTAGAGATGGTATGAAAGGAGTAGACTGAACGATCAATGAACTCTTCGACGACGATCACCCTAGACGGACTTATTGTCGCCATCCCATGGTCCGACGTGATGATGACGTTTGTTCGCTCATACAGGCCGGTCTCTTTCAGCCGCTGCATCAAGTAACCAGCGGTATCATCGCACATCTTAATGACTGGGAGCAACTTGGGTGAGTCTGGTCCAAACAGGTGACCCGAATGGTCTGGCTCCTGAAAGTACAAAGCACCAAAGTTTGCACCCCCATTCAGAAAGTTGTCTATGGTCATATCGACACGGTCTTTGAAAGGGATGCTACTATCATAGGTTGGGATGTAAAAGTCTGGAAGCACTCCGCTAAAGTTAATATTACCACTGGGCCACAGCACCACCGAACTACGTCCTCCCTGCTTTTGGTTGGCGATCCAAATCGGCTCTCCTCCGCTCCACCATTCTGGATCTGTGCTGTTCATTTTGAAGGTTTCATTCATGACAGGGTCGTACATCGCGTTCCCCACCACCCCGTGCGATTCTTCGTAAAGTCCCGTCACCAGCGTGAAATGATTGGGGAAAGTTTTGGTTATAAAGACATCTTTGATGTATTTGGCTTTCACGCCGGACGAAATGATTTCACCAAAGTTTGGAGTCGCTGTTTTTGTAAGATAGTCCCAGCGGAATCCGTCGAAAGACACGATCAACACCAGCGGCTTTGCGTGATTGGGGTTTGAGGCACTGTCTGCTGCTGCGGGCGACGCCGGGCTGGCTCCCCAAGCGAGCACCGCTAGCACCGCGGAGAGAAAAGAAACTTTTGCAGCCGTCATCTTGGAGTATGGAATGCGCGATATAGTGCAAAATGTTTCCCCAAGGAAAAGACTAAAGAGTACTGTGGGGGCATTCAGAA
>OZ022585.1:22184509-22209649 GCA_963669155.1 Arbacia lixula
CCCCACGTACTCTCCACCCCGACCCCTAAATACGACCGTTCTGGTGCGTCGCGCGCCATACATGTTCGTTGATAAGGGTATACAGTACGTAAAGTAAGCGTGCACGTACGTCGCTAGGCGCGCTGCGCTAGCGGTAGCTAGCCAGCTAGCTACCGCTAGTAGTATACTAGTACAGCTTACGCTGTGTGTATGCGCGCACCGGCCCGCGCGATAATGCTATGTCATCACAAGACGAAACCACTACACTAGTGACCGTGCACTTGAGCTTCTGACTTGCTGTAAATGTGCTGTTTTGTTTCAGTGTAGTTTTGAAACCATCTCATTTTTCTGAATGCCCCCACAGTACTCTTTGGTCTTTTCCTTGGGGAAACATTTTGCACTATATCGCGCATTCCATACTCCAAGATGACGGCTGCAAAAGTTACTTTTCTCTCCGCCGTGCTAGCGGTGCTCGCTAGGGGAGCCAGCCCGGCGTCGCCCGCAGCAGCAGACAGTGCCTCAAACCCCAATCACGCAAAGCCGCTGGTGTTGATCGTGTCTTTCGACGGATTCCGCTGGGACTATCTTACAAAAACAGCGACTCCAAACTTTGGTGAAATCATTTCGTCCGGCGTGAAAGCCAAATACATCAAAGATGTCTTTATAACCAAAACTTTCCCTAATCATTTCACGCTGGTGACGGGACTTTACGAAGAATCGCACGGGGTGGTGGGGAACGCGATGTACGACCCTGTCATGAATGAAACCTTCAAAATGAACAGCACAGATCCAGAATGGTGGAGCGGAGGAGAGCCGATTTGGATCGCCAACCAAAAGCAGGGAGGACGTAGTTCAGTGGTGCTGTGGCCAAGTGGTAATATTAACTTTAGCGGAGTGCTTCCAGACTTTTACATCCCAACCTATGATAGTAGCATCCCATTCAAAGACCGTGTCGATATGACCATAGACAACTTTCTGAATGGGGGTGCAAACTTTGGTGCTTTGTACTTTCAGGAGCCAGACCATTCGGGTCACCTGTTTGGACCAGACTCACCCAAGTTGCTCCCAGTCATTAAGATGTGCGATGATACCGCTGGTTACTTGATGCAGCGGCTGAAAGAGACCGGCCTGTATGAGCGAACAAACGTCATCATCACGTCAGACCATGGGATGGCGACAATAAGTCCGTCTAGGGTGATCGTCGTCGAAGAGTTCATTGATCGTTCAGTCTACTCCTTTCAAACCATCTCTAACAATCCCATCATGAGCATTTGGCCAGAAAATGGTAATTATTAGAATTGTGCATTTTGATGTCCAATTTATATTCAGTTTTTAGTGTGTTGTTGTTCATGGTGTTTTGTGTATTTACTTCTTCACATATCAATTAGAACAAAAAATCCATATAAAACAAATCTGTATTATCTATCTGTATGCTAACAGTTAACAGAAACTGGTTCCCCATCAATTGTTGTCATTAAAGTGCAATATCAGCAACTTGTCTCTTCAGTCTATTTTAAAAAACACAACAGCTCAAAGGAAATGGCATAGGGAAAGGGAAAGGGAAGAAAGAGAAGGAGCCGCAGTTTTAAAGCGCGGTATATTTTGTCCAGTTCAGCATGAAACATGATGCTTTTTAGGCTAAAGCATCGTGTTTCATGCTGAGTAAGTACAACAATTTGTATCTGCACAACACTACCTGTCAAATTACAGTTTTGGCAACCAAAGAAAGTTGGAAAATGATAAAAACCTAGTCTAGATTGATTTTTTAAGATAAAGACAATACTAAAAATAACTAATGAGTGAAATAATAGATCTGTTCAACAAATCCATGTAGAAACAGGCCATTTCCACTCCAACAACAAATCTCATTTTATAGCACATGTACATGTACGTGTACTCAAGCACAGCGCAAAGTACAATGATACTCTGCCAGCAGTGCCAGGATGCTGGTACTTCACAGGAAGAAGAAGAGGAAACAGAATGAAATACTGGTAAACAAGTACCAGTATTGAAATCACTTTTGGCATAATTTCTCAAATGTCATGACAGCTGCTTTTTAGACCAATACTACTCATTGTGTTTTTATTGTAACATGGTACTTTTACATCATTAGCATAATGCCAATGATAAAAACCATTTGTGCCAGTTTATAGAGCTTAAGTGAAAATTAAACCCCTCCAACATGTTTGCCAATTTGAAACTATCTTTTTTCTTCCTAAATAAATTGGAAAAAATGTAGGCATGTACTGTGCAAAAAAGTGATTTGTAATGTCTCAGAAAAACAACAACATTTTTATTTAGCTTGCTCAGACATTTATGATTGTTCGTTTGATACTTTTTTTATATCAGATGTTTTTCATATGAACAGTTTAAACCTCAACCCACATGTGGTGCTTTGTTCTGAATGGGTTAGTTTCACAGGAAACTCTGACTTCCCTGTGTGTGCCATTGTCCAGCGTACAAGGAATTTTAAGGCAGTGCCAATATTGCAGTACTGTACTACCGCAGTGTATGGCCTATGCAAATAAGGGAGCTTGCCCATGGAAGTGCAGTACATGTATGTAAGCCAGACCATGGTGGGACAATACACTGAATTAAATACTCCTGGAATGTAGACTGAGATGTGTCTATGAAGCTGTATTGAGTGATTTTGGGTGGTGGATGTACAGCATGCCCATAACAAGAATAGAAGCAGGTGCACATGGTGGAACGTTCTGTCACTCTCTTCTCAGAGCTGAAGAGGTGTTTTTGTAAATACCTGCATGTTGTTCACTGGGTTTGAACATGGTCGACGATCTTTTAATGCATTTACATTCTCTACGAGTGGTACGATTGACCTGAGGTTATTCATACCAGCGGTTATCTGCTCATGTGCACATTGCAACTATGAGGTGGCTTATTTGAGAGCTACATGTAGTTAAGACACCAATCCCTTCATTATTTAAAAAAAAAGATTATCCTATGTAAGTTAGTACTGTTTGTCTGATTTTGTTTTTACTAGACTACTAGACAGCAATATTTTGATAAAAATATTGTTACGGTCCCCAAGTTCCCTTTATTCCCATGTTTATAGTAAGCCCATATTCTCCCAAACACCCCCTCTTTCTTAGACAACCTCGAGCTCAACTCAACATTTACATGTACATTGACCAAGTTCGTGGACATTTAATGGTGACGTCATTATTGACCTATACTTTCTTCATAAATCCGTACTCTCTATTCGGAAAGGCATGAAACTTAGTCTGACCTCTTCTACGTCACAGCTCTGGTCTAGCTTGTCCTTGGGTGCGGAGTACAGAGTACATTTTATGGCCCAGCAATAAACCATTTCCCTCTTCTCCCAACATTCTTCTGACCGCTCAACTCTATTGGGGTTGGTATGTACGATTTGTTATGGGGGAAAGACCAAGGACTTCTTCCAGAGATGTAATTCTAAACAAGATGCTTTTGGTAAAGTTCTTGTTTGAAGTTCAATCAAGAGAAAGTTAAGACTACAAGGAGAAGACTGATGTCAATACAATCAACTCCTTTCTGCTTAAACTATGATGTCCCTACAAAACTACATTACTTTGTACTTAGAAATCCTTCATGTCATGTATTTCCTTTATGTGAATATAGTTGATAAGGTACACCAGCATGTATAAATAGAGGCAGTCTAGCTTTGGATAAGACAGTTCAGAGTAGGAGGAGAGACGGCGCTAACAGAACAGATCAGAAGGAGACAAGCCAGTCTAGATTTGAGGGTTGGAGTTCAACTCTAAGCCGTATTGTTAACGATGCTACGCCATCCGTAACACTGGTGGCAAGCGGTGAGCATTCCGTAACAATATGTTACAGTTGAACAATCATTCAGAATTCTGCAGTTCAGTGAACTTTTAATGAGAAGAATGAGATGAGAATAGGGTTTAAAGGGTTACTAGTACTACGTAGTGGGAACTTATTTGTCTAATTTAGTAACCCTTTAAAGTCAGTTAGCATCAGTATGATTAATCTAAACTTAAGATTTGGTACTCCTTTTCTCCCAAATGTCTGTTATGGGTAGAACTTTGAAAGGAAGGAATCAAACAAATTTCAGTACTTTATTTTAGCAGTCACCTCAGTAAATTTGTTGAAAGTTGAAAATGAGGCATTCAAAAAAAGAAATCTGCACCGAAATTGAACCACATAAAAATGTACAACAATGAATAAGTACTGCATATAATGACATTACAAGGACACTGATTTACCAATTAATTTTGTCCTTAATTATGCACTGATATATATACCAGACTTTCCCTACAGTCCACTTGAACAATTTGATGAAATGATGAAATTAATTCAATTTGAATTGATTTTATTCATTTCACACTGAAATGCCCTTGAACATCCCATTAGATTTTTTTTGAGAGGATATGGCATGGCAAAACAATATAATCTACAATGTACTGCTCTGGATCTTGTACCTCTTAGATACATTAAATACATGTAAGCTGTAGGATGTCTCACATTAATGGATTTATCAATGGTAAATATTACCTTTAACATCTCCCCTTATAAGAGAAATGGCAATTACTTTCTTTGATGTAAATGACAAAGACCACTCAAATTAAGGAAGCATTCAAGATTGAAATAAGGGCTGGTTTTCGAGCACAGGGCTAGACTGACAAAAACCCTCTGTACAAATTGTGTTAGTAATGGGATCTAGACTTATTTTGAGCAATTTTGTCTTGTCTCTGTACTTTAGGCTGTTAACAATGCCTTAGGGGCATGGCTGATTTTGAAAATTATAAGTTAATGCTTCATTCAGTACTTGACAATATTTTTTTTAAAGCTTACTCCACTGAACCAAAGTACCAAAGTACGTACTGTCATTTGACCTAGTTTCATGGTCGAACAATTCAATTGTCATGAACAACAAATTCCCTTTACTGTCGATAGGCCCAAAATATACATTGTACGTGCTGGATCACTATGTATTGTTGATCCCCCCCCCCCCCCCCCCCCTACTGGTGTAGTGTGTCCGCTCTCAAAACATTAACACTTTGTGACTTGATTGAAAGCCAATATATTTGCTGAGTAAGAACTGTATTGTAGCTGGTATGCTATGAAACATGATCCATATTGGCTCCATATTGGCGCAAGGACAGTTGGCCTAGACTAGTTATTGTGCTGAATGGCTGCATTGACAGTATTGTGAGGTGCTGCCCTGTAGCAACTATAAGTTGTAAAAATATACTGGCACATACAGTACAAACCCCCAAAGTACTATGGTACATGTATGAAGAGATTATTGATTGAGCCCATGGTAATGAGAAGGTTAACCCTCTTGGTACCAAGGTATGAAGAGACCATTGATTGAAAACACCTATTGAGCCCATAGTAATGAGAGGGTTAACCCTATTGGTACCAAGGCATGAAGAGAACATTGAACACACTGATTGAATCCATGGTTGTGAGAAAGTTAACCCTCTTGGTAACAAGGCATAAAGAGACGATTGATTTAAAACACCTATTGAACCCATAGTAATGAGAGGGTTAACCCTATTGGTACCAAGGGAAAGACTGGAAAGAATGCAATTCGGCTAGAAACGCTTATTCTTTCAACTTTTATGAAGCATGCAAAGCCCGTCACAAAGTTTTGGTGTCTGAAAATAAAGAAAACTCAAATGCACTGTTTCATATCGTGAAAGGTCTGCTAAACATGTCAACAGGCAACCAGTTATGCCAAATAATGTCAATAGTAAAAGCTTTGTCAATAACTTAGGAAATTGCTTCTTGGATAAAGAAGAAAATTCATGATATTAAATTCAAACTCAGTAATGTAAACAAATTAATCACTGATGAAATCTCACTTGATACAGAAATGATAGTTCTCAGAGATTTTAAAGAATTGTCTGAATATAATGTTAAAATCTTGATCATGAAGCTCAGTAAGAAATCCTGTCCATTGAACCCAATGCCCATAAAATTATGTATGCAATATTTCAATGTATTATTACCTGTCATTACCTCCATCATCAATTAATCTCTATCAACAGGGCAGTTTGCTGCTCCGTGGAAAGTTGCACTTGTTAAACCGTTGTTGAAAAAGTCGGGTATTGGAGCAGAATTTTGTAATATGAGGCCTATTAGTAATCTTCAGTACTTCAAAGTTGGTAGAAGGCTATGCTACCCAACAAATCCCTGAGCACCTTGATTCTGACTCACTCTTGCCATTCAAGCAATCAGCCTAACGAAAATTTCATATCACTGAAACAGCACTCCTAAGAATCAAAAGTGATCTTCTCATGTCAATGGATGACCAGAAGATTAATCTACTGCTCTTACTTGATTTGACCGGCGCTTTTGACACTATTAACCATTTGTCCCTGTTACAAACTCATTTTAGGGTAAATGGTACAGTTCTCACTCGGATTGAATCTTGGCTGATCGAAAACAGACAGTTGAAATGGATGATATTGAGTCAGATGTGTTCAAGGTACCTTTTGGTGACCCTCAAGGGTAATTTTGAGGTCCCTTAATGTTTACATTGTATACAAGCAGACTCCTCGCAAATATTGAAAAGGAGTCCCCTGTTATGTCACTGTTATGCAGATGGCACACAAATTTGCCATTCTGTTTAAACACACCAAATGAAGACTACTGTATCAATGTGTTAGAAACATGCATTGAGTACATGTATATTAGAGTCTGGATGTTGCAGAACGAACTGATGGTCAAGCTGTTAGTGATTGGTACGCCATGTCAAGTATCTAAGTTTCAGTCAAATGGTATATCAGTATGTGACACTGCTGTAAAACTGTCCCATAGCGTGAGAAACTTTGGAGTGTTATTTGATACCCACTTGAGCATGGGACCACAAATTATTAGTGTATGCAAATCAGCATATTACATGATAATCTGATAATCTGAGGCGCATTCGTAAATACTTCGATCAAGATAGCATGAAAATTGTAGTTCATGCATGCATTACAAGTAAATTAGATTAACGTAATAGTGTACTGTATGGATACCAGACTCAATAGTAAAGTTGCAGCGGGTTTTCATTGATTTGTAATCTTCCAAAATTTGCCCATGTTACACCATTGTTAAAAGACTTGCACTGGCTGCCCATACGCCAAAGAATTGAATTTAAGATGTTGGTGATAGTCTATAAAATGCTAAATGATCAGGCTCCTAGATACAGAATTACTGAATTTTAAATGTCAAACCCATGGTCATAATCTCCGCAGTACACAAGACACATTGTTGTTGCAAGTCCCCCAAATCAGAACAAAGGTAACCCTACACAGTAGGTGACTGATCGTTTTTTTTTTTTTTACAGTTCGTAGATTGTGGAATAAACTACCTGTAGACATCAGGAAATCTAAAACATTAGACAGCTTAAAATCAAAGGTTAAAACCTTTTTGTACTAAACATACCGGTAGACCTAATTATTTCTGACCACTTATGTAGCAGAATTGCATGTAGGAGATATAAATAAAGTTTCTGCGCTTTATAAAGAATTTATTAGTATTATAAGGCATGAAGAGGCCATTGATTGAAAACACTTATTGCATGGTAATGAGAAGGTTAACCCTCTTGGTACCAAGGCATGAAGAGACTATTGATTTAAATGTTGATTGAACCCATGGTAATGAGAGGGTTAACCCTATTGGTACCAAGGCATAAAGAGACCATTGATTTAAAACAACTATTGAGCCCATAGTAATGAGAAGGTTAACCCTCATGATACCAAGGCATGAGAGACCACTGATTGAAAATACTGATTGAACCCATGGTAATGAGAGGTTTAACCCTCTTGGTATGAAGGCATGAAGAGAACATTGATTTAAATGTTGATTGAACCCATGGTAATGAGAAGGTTAACCCTCTTGGTACCAAAGCATAAAGAGACCATTGATTGAAAAACACTGATTGAACCCGTGGTAATGAGAAGGTTAACCCTCTTGGTACCAAGGCATAAAGAGACGATTGATTTAAATGTTGATTGAACCAATGGTAATGAGAGGGTTAACTATCTTGATAACAAGGCATGAAGAGACCACTGATTGAGAACACTGATTGAACCTGTGGTAATGAGAGGGTTAACCCTCTTGGTACCAAGGCATGAAGAGACCATTGATTGAACACACTGATTGAATCAATGGTAATGAGAGGGTTAACTATCTTGATAACAAGGCATAAAGTGACCATTGATTGAGAACACTGATTGAACCTGTGGTAATGAGAGGGTTAACCCTCTTGGTACCAAGACATGAAGAGACCATTGATTGAAACCACTGATTGAACCCATGGTAATGAGAGGGTTAACTATCTTGATAACAAGGCATAAAGTGACCATTGATTGAGAACACTGATTGAACCTGTGGTAATGAGAGGGTTAACCCTCTCGGTACCAAGGCACGAAGAGCCCATTGATTTAAATGTGGATTGAACCCATGGTAATGAGAGGGTTAACCCTCTTGGTATGAAGGCATGAAGAGACCATTGATTTAAATGTTGATTGAAACCATGGTAATGAGAGGGTTAACTATCTTGATAACAAGGCATGAAGAGACCATTGATTGAAAAACACTGATTGAACCCATGGTAATGAGAGGGTTAACCATTTTAGTACCAAAGCATGAAGAGACCGCTGATTGAAAAACACTTATTGAACCTGTGGTAATGAGAGGGGTAACCCTCATGATACCAATTCATGAAGTGACCATTGATTGAGAACACTGATTGAATCCATAGTAATGAGAGGGTTAACTATCTTGATAATAATGCATGAAGTGACCATTGATTGAGAACACTGATTGAACATGTGGTAATGAGAGGTTTAACCCTCATGATACCAAGGCATGAAGTGACCTTTGATTGAGAACACTGATTGAATCCATGGTACATGTAATGAGAGGGTTAACCCTCTTGGTACCAAGGCATAAAGAGACCATTGATTGAAAAACACTGATGGAACCCATCGTAATGAGGTTAACCCTCTTAGTACCAAAGCATAAATAGACCATTGATTGAAAACACTGATTGAGCCAATGGTAATGAGAAGGTTAACCATCTTTATACCAAGACATGAAGAGACCATTGATTTAAAAAACACTGACTAAGACCCCATTTACACTCAAGAAAATTGCGTGGCCAGGCCGGGCTGGGCCAGGCCGCGCATTTCCCCGCTGTGGGTGGTAGCGTGGCCTGGCCGCGCAATTTGTGCGTTCACACTATACAGCGAAAATGCGTGGCCAGGCCACTGACATCAACCCACCGTGCGAGGCGCACTGCACGTAAACAAAAGGTTGAGCATAATGACGTCATCTGACATCAGCGGAATTTGCATAACCGGCCGCGCTTTCGGCCCGGCCTGGCCTCGTTTGTGTTCATACTACGAAAATTGCGTGGCCGGGCCGTACTCAGACTACCTCCTGAGCTGGTCTCAGTACGGCCCGGCCCGGCCCGGCCTGGCCTTTTCGCATTTTTTTGTGTTTACACTACAGAAATTGCGCGGCCTGGCCTAGCCCGGCCCGGCCCGGCCCGGCCTGGCCACGCAATTTTCTTGAGTGTAAATGGGGTCTAAGACCATAGTAAGGAGAAGGTTAAACAAGTGCCAGGTGGAAGCAGACACTGTTAATTTATGACAGACAAATATTAAATTAACCAGCCCTCCGTGATAGTGCTAGGTGGCTGTGCATTAATAAATACATGTACTTGTACGTTACAAGCGTACTAATCTGAAGCTTTTTATGGCCAAGCATGAAACCAGTGAAGCATTGAACAGCGTGCAATGGCAAATATTTCCCGAAGCCCTACAATACCTGCTACATGTACGCTGTGACATCCCCATATTATCCGCAATGCTGCACAAAATCACTCTCTCTCATTGATTTTCTCTGTTTTGTTCCTAGTCTTTTTTGCTTATAAAAACAGTTCAAAGACATTTGAGCAGCAATACACTTACACATTGTCCTGTGGTTACCTAAGCCTAGTGCAGTGCACTGCAATGTGATTAAGTACATCACCCTTTATCATCATCACATTAGAGTTATAAACTGTAGCTTCAATCTGCTGAATTTTTCTCTCTCTCTTCCTCTCTCCCTTCCACCACTATCTCTCTCCTCCTCGTATCACTCTCCCCCTCCTTATCTCTCTCCCCCTATCTCTCTGTCCCTCCTTCTCTCCCTCTCTCCCTCTCTTCTTCTTCCCATTCCTCTGTTACATCAGAGGATGAGGTGGATGCCATTTACCAAGCCTTTCGTGGGAAGAGCGATCACATGACTGCATACAAGAAAGAGGACATCCCGCCATGGTACCATTACCGTGACAACCGCCGCATCTCCCCCATTCTCCTGGTGGCGGACGTTGGATGGCAGATCCATAGCAACAAAAGCGGCGTGCCGTGGCCTAGTGAGTATATGGGGGTGGGATGAACACCCTTCTGTTTTTACCAGTTGGTGTTTCTTTTTTCTAGTACCTGTATTATTTTTGTTGTGAATAATGTGTCTTAGACATTTTTACTAAACAGGTTTTCAAAAAAGTGTTTCAAATCAAATCAAGCTGAAATTTACACACATATGAAGGCAAAGGATATCATTTTTGTTAGGAACAAGTTTTGTGACATTTCATCAATTATAGATCTCGTATTAATCCTTGGAATATTTAATAAGATTTTCTCTTTTTGATAAATCAGGAATCAGCATTTAACATGCATCAGAATTGATTATTCATACCCGGCAATCCAATATATAAGGATTTCTTAGAGTGGATTGACAGGTTTAAACAAGTCATACGAGTTTCAGGATGATTATTTAATGTAACATTCACAATGCATAGAGGAGCCCCCCCCCCCCCAACAAATTAAAACATCTCCCTGTGAAGAAAGTACCCTCATTAGGGTACAGTGTTTATAGCGGAGAGCCTCTATGTTTCGTTTTTGTATTAGAATTTCTTGATATCAAAATTTGAACAGTGGCCCCCATATTCTGCTGTTTGCCTTCATCTCCATGAATCACTAATCCAACCCGACCCCTTTCATTCCCCTCCCACCTAGCACACCTGGGCACCCATGGTTACAACAACTCCCTGATGGTCATGCACCCGTTCTTCATGGCGCGGGGCCCTGCCTTCCGGCGCGGCTACGAGGCCGCTCCCTTCAGCAGCACACACGTCTACTCCCTCATGTGCCACATCCTGGGGATAAGCCCCGCCCCTAACAACGGTACCTGGAAGGCTGTCAGCTCCCTCCTCAGGGCGGCCGTGACCGAGTCTAACGCCCACGGAGACGGAGGCGCGGACGAGGATTCCTCGTCTAGCAACAACAGCAGTGGTGGCGGCGGTGGAGGATCGATTTCAAAATTCACCATATTTGGTGAGTATTCATGCACGTTATAGTACCTACTTACAAAGAATCGACATACTTTCTCACACATGAAAATGAGTGAGATTTCGACTTATGGTGAATAGCCGCGATATTTGAGCTGAGGCACGCACGATATGCACATTTTGACCGCAGTTACATTCTCACTACTGTAGTATGTGAATGCACCTAATGTGATATCTATCATGTTTGTAATGGAATCATTGCACACTGTAGGTCAGTCAACTGACGAAATGTCAGAGTGAAGTATGCATTAGTTCAGTGGAGTACAAATACAAGTCTTTCTCTGACATGGAGTTTAAAAAAGAGAATGGACACGGCTCATTTCAAGTGGCACGCTTAACAGCCATATCAATGTAAATGATAATCTTGTGGTCATGTTGTGTGGTTCTTGTGGAAAGCAAAGAGCTGTATTTGAAAATCAGAAATTGCATATATTTGACAGATGACTACAAATTTGTGCATCAGTAAAATTGTAATGGATTTACATTACAGTAAGTTAATACTTTCTTTTGGTACAGGATTATCTAAGTTATTTTACATCTTTGTTAATTAACTACCTTCAGAATCAAAGGACCAGGGTGCTGGTACAGTGTTCTTCCCTCTAGTTTTGAGCAGTTCAAGTACAATCTGTGCATTGTGGCCACTTTTTATCAGTTATTAAACTCTATATTGTGCTTGACAAGTGAATGAAGTAACAATTGAAGAGAAAATCTTTCATTAATTTGCATTCACTATGAAAACTGCTTATTCTGACATCCCAAAGTTGTTTTTTTTCCTCTCTCTTGTCTGTTGTCATTAAAGTTGAGGCTATATGTAGTTGGAAGGAAGGCTCCCATGCGCAACTAAGATGTTTCAAACTTACATTTTTGGAATCCTTAAAGCCTGTAGCTAATGCATTGCATTGCTCTAAAAATGAGATGACAAACATGTGTATATCATACAAAGTGCTGCCATATACTGTATACACCATATATTTCGCAGGTTTTTTATTTTCACGAATTTCGCGAGTTGGGTGCTACTTGCAAATTTATTAACACGCGAAAACATGAATACGACGTGCACGAGCACATGTACTGATAGTACTAGTACTCAACGATTGCGAATTTAACCACTCGCGAAATTGTCGGGAAGTCCTGATTTGCAAAAAATTAGACTCGCCAACTCGCGTTTCTGTGTGTATTACTAGTGCCAAATTATATTAATTGCACTCAAAGTGTTTAAGGAGAAAACAAACCCAAAGACAATCCTCTGTTGATGGTGCTTATTCAGGCCTCCACACTAACCTTAATTTTTCCCGATCATGTCCGACCAGTAGATACCCAGTTTTTCGGAGAGAGAGAGAGAGAGAGAGAGAGAGAGAGATAGAGAGAGAGTGAGAAAGAGAGATGGAGAGAGAGAGAGCGAAAGAAAGATAGAAAGTCAAATCAAGGAAAGAATGAAGGAAAGCGGCTTCTAACTATAAATAGGATGGAAAGAGGGTGTTAAGTAAGATAAAAGGGAACGATGAAGAGAAGGACTGGGAGGAGGGAAGTGAAAAGAAAGAGCGGTAAAGAAAGAAACAAACAAAGAGCAGAGACAAACAAATTTAATGAAGAGCGAAAGAATGCAGGCTCTAAATGGTGGATTCAAGGAGTTTTAAATAGATTCTCCTCATGATCTTATTCAAGTTTGAAGCCTAATGTCCGGAGGGGTGAATGATGACTGTCATTGCTTCTATCTGCCTGCGGGCTGCATGACGCAGCAAGCCTGACACTGACAAACAATCATTAATCACAAAGCGCATTCAAATTTAACAAGCCCCTCAGGCTTACTGGTTAAAGATTCATCTCGCTGTGATTGTACCGCTAATAATTGATTGCCATCGTTCAGTCCAATTACTCAATAGGCTTGCTTGATTTTGGAGTTGTTGCACCTAGCCAGTCTTAATAGGCTACTTGATTGTGTGCATATTTGTGGACTTGTTGCAGCAGGCGGGTCTTAATAAGCAACATGGTAGGCTTATTGTGGAGTTGTTGCACCTAGCTGGTCTTAATAAGCTACTTGATTGTTGGCTTACTGTGGACTTGTTGGAGCAGGTGGGTCTCGATAGGCTCAATTGTGCGCTTATTGTGAAGTTGTTGAAGATGGCGGATCTCGATAGGCTCTGTGGTTGTGGACTTATTGTGGAGTTGTTAAAGATGGTGGATCTCCATAGGCTACAAGCACTTGATCGAGGGCTCAAATTAGAGTGGTTGAAGAAGGCGCTCCCAATACGCTAATATGTGATTGTGGACTCATTGTGAAGTTGTTGCTGAAGGCCGATTTCAATTGGCTATAAGTACTCCACTGAGGGCTTATTTTTTAGTTGTTGCAGAAGGCGGATCTCAATGGGCTAATATGTGATTGTGGAGCTATGATGAAGGCAGATTTCAATATGCTTATATGTGATTGCGTGCTTATTGTTGTTGTTATGGAAGGCGGTTTTCAATAGGCTTATATGTGTTGCGTGCTTATTGTTGAGTTGTTACGGAAGGCAGATCTCGAAAAAGCCAATATGTGATTGTATGCTTATTGTTGAGTAGTTATGAAAGGCAGATTTCAATAGGCTTATATGTGAGTGTGGGCTAGCCTTATTATGAAGTTGTTGCGGTTTGGATTTATATCACACATATCATCAGTAAGTAAGAATGGATGATCTTTCTCCTCTTCATTAATCATTACATACATGTACATGTAGTAGAGACACCTATACCACTGCTGTAAATTGATTCACCAGTTAATTGTCCCAGGCTTGTCTTATTCCTCCAGAGGATTCGGTTAATGAATAAAAAATGGCCAATCAGGCTGCATCCAAGGATCGTTAACTCCAATGTACATGTGTATTTCATTTTAATCCTGTTTTTGTCAGCATGCTCTTTCCAACTGTACATGTTAGTACATGGTATGTACATTGACCCTGAAATGATCAGTATTGGTAGAATATGATGTTCAATTTAAAGTACCATGCAGTGTGCTGCAAGCCTTAAATTTGTCCCATGAAGTACAGTATATACCGGTAAGTACACTGTACTGTGTATCCCATCAAGTTTTGGTTATGGATTGAATATAGAAAATAGCACTTTAGATTTACCACAGCTCTACCATTCATTCATTTTCACTTGTTCCGGGCTAGCAGGAAAGTGCGTTTGAGAGGGGAATTATTCACTGAATGATTCACACTAAGTACTGAACCAAAAATTTTGTATAATATCTATTTTATTGTTCTATTCTTTGTCAGTTGTAACCTTGAAAATAAGTAAATTTGTATTCTCACCCTACCATGGGCATGGGTCATTCCATGGGGTGAGCAAAGTTTTCATGCATTGTCCATATAACGGAGGTATCACCCTTTGCAGTTCACCATGAAGATCAATTCAGATGAGGTTAAGTTTAGATCTACCACCGTTACATGGACATCATATCGTTTTTACATGGACGAGAAATTTCCATAAGTCAAATTGCAATATGCCATGGTCTTTGAGAAATAATACTGGATGGGACCCCATTTTTTTGCTCATGCCATTATTGGACTATATTTGCCTGGTTTGAAAAAGATATTTGGTTTTGGAGTTATGGTATTTCACAAAAATTGCCCCAACCCCATGGAATCACCCATATACACCTGTAGCTTAGGCCTCTTCCTTTCCTCACAGACTGATGCAATCAACCAATCCTAATGTTGCCTGCACTTGCTGATGTTCCTGTATAGCAGTGCAAATCAGGCCCCAGAATAACCATGGCCCATTTTCCTTCGTGGCCATGATACTTCTGTTGGAAGGATATTGATTATATTGCCATTTCAATGCCTGGTGGCAATCGGTGTAAAAAATCATTTTTCTCATTAGCATTCTCCAACTTCAAATGTACAACAGCATGCCAATGTTGATGCATCCAAAAAGTGGGCATTACAGTATTATGATAAAATGCATTATACAAAACATGTATTATGTACCTGTGTTTAAGAAATTGTATGCAAGAACTTGGAAGAATGGTGAGAAAATATGAAACAATAAGATGAAAAGTGGGAAGTGATTTTTTTGTGTGGAGTAAGAGGACTAAAAATGATAGACAGATGAGGGAAGGAGACACATTTTGACATCACATGTTCAGTTATATGTATATAGATGACAGAACAGAGAAATGGGTACATTTTTAGAACTGCTGTTCTCTCTTAGAGACATTACTTTTAAATACTGTTGATAAACTACTGTACATGACTTGATTTTTACAGACCTACCACCCCAGAAGAAATTTGATAGCTTCTTAACACGAAGCATTAGATAGACAGATAGAAATATTTGTCTCTGGAAAGACAGAAAAGATCCCACTAAAATGTTGCAAGAAATTACAGAAACTGAATGAGAGTCCAAGTAGCCAGTATCCAACTCTGGGGGATAGTGAAATTATACAGTTTGTATACCTACAGCTTCCTCTTTAAAGGCATATAGTCGCACAATGCTGAGGACTTTTCAGTGTTCTGAAATATTTGGATAGGACCTATATCTATATATTTGAAGCTAATCTCAAAAGAGAAATATTGTACAGAGAGGTGTTTTTCAACTTAAAGTGACTGAACACCATCCAGAAAGTTTAAGTAGCACTTGGAAAGGTTGAATGCAATGCACAGGGATGAAAATAAAAAACAGAAATAGTTATCATATAAATGGATGAAAACTTGCCATGCTTGACTGCGACCATGAGATTTTGGATGGAGATATATCTCCATATGATTCCATATCCTTTCACATCCTGAATGAAATCAAATTCCACACCTCCAATGGTATAAAATAAAAATAAGTATTGATTCTACTGACAGCCGAACAAAGGACTAAACAAATAGTGTGCGTTACTGGCAAATGCCCCAACAGACAAGACCATGACTATGCAAAAAGCCAGATTTAAGACAGGGAATCTTGGAAGTTCTGATATCATTATAATATGCCTATAAAGTGACAAGAAAGACATTTATAACACATTCTCAAAACGAAAAAGTGAGGTTTGGGTATACAGTGTAAGTTAGACCAATACTCAAAATCCAAGGATTTGGGTGAGCTGAAATTACCAGACAAGATCATTCCAATCTGTGGTTCATAGAATCGTAGAACCATCACAGAGTTATCATTGAGTGTTAGATCCCGCATGTATAGCACAAATAAATATAAACCATCAAGCTCTGAGTCCTCCTTTCCCTGAATTTTGATAAAATTGAGCAACTCTGAAGTCTGTCTTGTTGATCCCAAAACCAACTAAAAAGGGATAATTTACCCTGAAGATAAGTTGGTTTCAATAAAAGCAGAAACATGAAATTGCTTTTTTCGGTTTTTGTAAGTGAAGGTCATATGAAAATCCATCAAAGGATAGGAAAGTTGTGATCTTTTGAATGCACCTGTAGGTACATGTAAGAGGATCTTTTTGAGAAAATGCACATGAACGAGAAAAAAATTGTACGCAACATATGGGAGAGCACCTAACACGTGATGTCACAAAATCAAAACATAACTCTCTTATCCTTTGACGGATTTTCATCAAACCTTCACTAATACACTGTACATGTATGTTTCTTTCATGTGTCTCCTTTTATTGAAACCAACTTATTTTCAGGGTGAACTATCCCTTTAATATTTAACTGTAATGTGGTGCCCTTACCCGTTAGTTTGGGAATTTGCACACTGTAATTTACATTATTATTATTATTGAAGGGAACAAGCATGCAATGTACCAATCCACGAAGGTACAACATACAGTGTACTGGTACCGGTACTTAAAACGGCATTCATTATTCATAGTGAAATGGATTAAATGAACTGGTCAAACACGCACAAGTGGGTACATGTTTATGTACCACCATTCAAGCACTTATTTTGATTAAAGTGTTGCAGAAACAGTGGATAACTACTTATCCTGTCATAGATGCTTCGAGGCCTTTTTAATCATGAACAAACAGTTTGCATTAAAGGGATAGTTGACCCTGAAATTATGTTTGTATCAATAAAAGCTGACACATGAAAGATGCATTAGTGAAGGTTTGATGAAAGTCTGTCAGAGGATAAGAAAGGTATGGTCTTTAAAAGTTTTGATTGTGTAGCGTCACGTTCGGGGTGCTCTCCTATATGCTGTATACAATTTTTCCCAAAAATGTCCATTTTCTCAAAAAAGTATGCATCCTTTTACCTGTGCATTTAATACATCATCAGAAATACGTTTTTACGCACATACCTGTATGAAATAAAACATTTCGTTGACAAACACAGAAAAAAAGCAATTTATGTAATTATATACGTCACAAAATTAAAATTTCAAAAGCTCATAACTTTCTTATCCTTTAACAGATTTTCGTCTCTTTTCATATGTTTCTTTCATGTTTCTGCTTGTATTGAAACCAACTTTTCTTCAGGGTAAACTTTCCCTTTAATGTTGCATACGTGTGGTGCTAAGCTGGAGCTACATTGTATGCAGATTACAAAGTGTCCACTTGGAGAACATTTCTTAGTTTTGCTTCTTGCATCAATCGGGAACAATAAAAATATTTGCATGTAAGATTTAATTGATTTATTAGTTTCTGAGGGGCATTTTAATGAAAGTTGATCCCGCGCTGTCATAAATTGACTTGTTTGTTCCCTATGATATTTTGTGATGGTATGAGAAAGTAGCCAAACTCTTTAGGAAGAATGAATCAAAACTAAAGATCGCTCTGTACATTTGTCATCTTTAGTAGCAGTCATTTATTAATTCTTTGCACCAGTTCTCAGGCATCAAGAGCATGAAACCATGTTACTGCTTGACTTAATGGCCTGCGTTGTCAGGTTTATTACTTCTTTTAGGTGCTATAAAAACTTTCAACATTGTTGAAAAATAATTCAAAATAATATGCAACTCAAATCCAGCTGATATTTTCACATCCTAAAGCCAAAGATATCATTTTTTTTTTAGAAGCAGGTTTTTGTGACGTATCGTCAATTATTATTTTTGGAATGATCCTTGGAATATATGATGAGATTTTTTACTTTTGGACAAATTTAGATGTAGGAATACATGTACAATGGGTATTGCAGTGTTCTGAATTAATTACATGTATTTGATACACTCAATTTTTTAGGTTAAAGTTTGTCAAAAATCTGATTTGATACTCTAAGGATTATTACAAGAATTATGATAGATAGAATGTCACAAAACCTGCTTCTAAAATAATTGACATCCCTTGACTTAGGGATGTATAAATTTCAGCTTGATTTGAGCAGTTGAGTAACTTGTTTTTAATCCATTTTCAAAATCATCGAAAGGTTTTTTAAACACCTAGAACATTTACAGTATTAAAAAGGAATATACATGAGCATTAATTTTTAATGAAAAAAGGCTAGAATGCGTGCCAAACAATAAACATATACGTATATCTAGGCCTGCTGATATCAGCAGTTCTGATATCTGACTCCTTGCATTTGCATCACATGTACCTAATTGAACAGGTGAAAATCCACAGAGATATTAATATGCGACAGACATGGGAGCAGTCTTTTTAATCAACACTAAATCTGTGGTCTTGTGGAATAAATATTGGCAGTGCACTCTAGGGATATTGGATCCAGACGATGATGACAACATCCCCCCACTTGATACACACTGTAAAAGTCAACAGCTTTCGCTAAAGTACATAGCACCTGTAGCATGTGACAGCACCATGGGAGCTGGAAACAGAATTCAACGCAATTAAGGGCAGACTTGTAATGTATTGGGCGTACGGTAGCTCCTTTACGAGGAAAGTACATCAGTTGTCATGGTAATAGATTGTAAGGCATGCACAGTGTCTGTTCAATGACAACATACTGTACAGTCTGCACGCAGTGTAGCTTGGCAATTCCTCTGTGTGTAATACCATTAAAACTTGTAGCATGAATAAATTAGTTGTATCTAGAAATTTCTAGTTAAAGTGTTTTCTAGGGTCATTTCATACTTATGTTGTCGGCATACCCTGTGTTATGGATAGTGTTCTCCATCCTTTAAATGTGTGAAATAAGGGCTCTTGTTCTTTAAAAGCTGTTCAACATGCATGTTCAGTGCCCATGTTGGATACAAAGTTAACAATGTAATGTACATACAGGTAATACATTAACAACAAGTTTAATGATTAGTTAACTGACAAGGAAATACCAATCTCACTAAGAAGAAGGTTCTATGATCTGTGTATTTTAAGGAGCACAAACTTGGTCAACAACTAAAAGAGCTCGAACAAAAACTGAGAACTGCACAGTGGGCCATGGAAAGAAGAATGCTCCATCTGACGTTATGTGACAGAGTTAGCAGTCAGGCACAGTGACATACAGCAATAGGGACCTTTCGATTGGGTGAACGAGAGTGATGTGACGCCCGGCGGCAGGTGTATGTCAACGCGTTTACTCCCTACGTTGAGCCGCTCCTGAAATGCGTTTCGATTTCAGGCGTCACGTGTAGTCAACGTAGTGACATCATGGTTCCTGTGAAAAGCGCGCGCGCCATCATCGGTGGATAGAGGTCAGTGGGTGGCCCGCGTGGCAATCACTGATCTCCCCACTGGTGGCAATACGTATAAGGGCGCGGTTAAAATGTATACGTGGGACTGTAGTGTGCATTTGCAACTTGTTAGACAACAGAGCAAACAGGTACCTGACAGGCTGTAGTTGGTACGTCAGTGGTGCTCATGTTAAGTGAGAAGAAGATGAACTTTCTGGTAATATAGCTATTTATATTTTGTTTAAAAAAAAATAAAAGGAAAAATAGTAGAACTTCCCACTGATTTGCTGTAACTCAGCATAATCTTCCTCCGGCACCGTCCATACCGAGAGGAGTATGACGTCATAGACAGCACGGGATGAGCCCGGCGCGAGTGAATTGGGTGGTCGGTGAAAACCTGGGTGAACGCGTTGAGCCGAGGGGTGTTGAGCCGAGGGGTCGACGTTGACGCATGCGCGGTGCGTAAAAGTGACGTCATTCACGGTGACGCCTGGTGGCACGTCCAAATCGAAAGGTCCCTAATATCAAAAGTCAAAGATATTATACTGAAGATGAAAGAAATGAAGTGGACATTGGCAGGACACTTAGCTAGAACACAAGACAACAGGTGGACTAGGAAGCTAACAGAATGGCAACATAGAAATGGCAAGAGAAGAAGAAGAGGTAGCCAAAAGAGAAGATGAAGAGATGAAGCCCTCCCTTAGCCAGAGGACAACAGGTGGGCTAAGAAGCTAACAGAATAGCAACCTAGAAATGGCAAGAGATGAAGAAGAGGTAGACAAAAGAGGAGATGGAGAGATAAAATAAATGCATACATTGTAGCAACAAAGCAGCAACATGGTCTAGAATGACTGGAGACAGAAAGAAATGGAGTTTGCTTGAGGAGGGCTTCATCCGACAGTGGATGGACAGAGCCTGATCATGATGATGGTGAATACATACATGGTGCTATTAGATAACAAGTATATGTACTTGTGCAGTATGCCAATTATGCAGATTTCTTCAAGCATCAAAGTCCATCTCGTATTGCATTGAGCTAGGAGGACCTAATCCAAGTTTTAATGTAAATTTGTGGTGTTAACAAGAAAAAACAGTAAAATCAACATCCACAACAAGCACACAGGTCTAATAAAATCTTTCATGCCTTTTCAGTGAAAAAAAAAATACAAGGTGGGGGGGGGGGGGCATGCACTCAAGGTGAGTTTATGTCATTGCAATGCCCAAAATGAGTTTCTTTGAAAAATAAATTTTCCTCATAAAATATGATAGATATAGATCAGTATGTTTGTTTTATCATGATTTCAGGCTTAAATAGTAGACCTTCCAAAAAAATCTTTTCTACGCTGTTGATGAGTGAGACCACCGTACATTTATTGCAATTGTTTCAGAAAAAAAAAAAATTCTGGTCAATAATTTATTTCCCCTCGCTCAATCCATGCATCCTACCCTGGGGTGTTCAGGAAATGAAAATCTTTCTCCTGATTCCATTGTAAGCCTGTCCTTCAGCTGAAGCAGATGAATCCAATTAGATATTTCACTGATGCAGGCATGGCTCATGTACATAATGTATAGATACTGCAGTAATGACTCCATTGATGTAATACGCTGGAGCATGTAGATCTTTGCTTGTCAACAATAAACACACAATTGACAATTGTGACAATTATATGAGAAATAAGTGTGAGGGGGGAGGATGTCTGTGTTGAAGATTTATAGTATCAAAGTCAAAGATCCTTTCCATTTTAGATAGAGTCAAGAAAACAGGTAGTGAATGATAAAAAAACACCATGGCTGGTTTTTGCTTCCTCTTCCCCCTCCTTGTTTTCCTCATCCATGTCTTCTTCTTGTTGTTTTCCTCTTCTTCTTTTTTCTTTTCCCTCTACCTGCTCCTCTTCCTGCTCCTCCTGCTGCTCCTCTTCCCCCTCCTCCTCCATCTTCTTCTCCTCCTCCCCCTTCTCCTTCTCCTCCTCCTCCTCCTCCTCCTTTTCTTCTCCTCCTCCTCCTCCTCCTCCTCCTACTCCAACTCCTCCTCTTCCTCCTCCTCCTCCTCCTTCTCCTCCTCCTCCTACTTCTCCTCCTCCTCCTCCTCCTCCTCCTCCTCCTCCTCCTCCTCCTCCTCCTCCTCCTCCTCCTTCTTCTCCTCCTCCTCCTCCTCCTTCTCCTCCTCCTCCTACTTCTCCTCCTCCTCCTATTTCTCCTCCTCCTCCTCCTCCTCCTCCTTCTTCTCCTCCTCCTCCTCCTCCTTCTCCTCCTCCTCCTCCTACTTCTCCTCCTCCTCCTCCTCCTCCTCCTTCTTCTCCTCCTCCTCCTCCTTCTCCTCCTCCTCCTCCTCCTCCTCCTCCTCCTCCTCCTCCTCCTCCTCCTCCTCCTCCTCCTCCTTTTCCTCCTCCTCCTCCTCCTTCTCCTCCTCCTCCTCCTACGTCAACTCCTCTTTCTGCTCCTCCTCCTCCTTCTCCTCCTCCTCCTCCTACTTCAACTCCTCTTTCTCCTCCTCCCCTTCCTCCTTTTCCCTCCTCTTCATAGTCTTCCTCTTCCTCCTCTTCATCCCTTCCTCCTCCTCTTCCTCCTCCTCCTCCTTCTTCTCCTCCTCCTCCACCTCCTCCTCCTCCTCCTCCTCCTCCTCCTCCTCCTCCTCCTCCTACTTCAACTCCTCTTTCTCCTCCTCCTCTTCCTCCTCCTCCTCCTCCTCCCCTTCCTCCTTTTCCCTCCTCTTCGTAGTCCTCCTCTTCCTCCTCTTCCTCCTCTACCTCCTCCCCCCCCCCCTCTACCTCCTCCTCCCCCTCCTGATATGACAAGAACTCTACATGTAAGTACAGCATGATGATCAGGTTTCATGCTTTAAACACCTCTTGCTACAGTATTTCATGAATAAATATCAAGCTTCATAGATCCCGCATGTGGAAATATTTATCCAATTCAGTCTAGACCTCATTCTGTGTGATAAACCAAAGAATCCTGAGCCCTAGTGGTCAAACCACAAAGCCACATAGAATAGACAGAGCTTCAAAATGTGTACTCCTGGCTGACTGTCATATCCCTGTAAGGGTACTGTATGTACTACCTCAAATATGCAACCATTTTTGACCACACTTCTCCCTACTTTCCCAATTCTCATATTACACCGACCTATTGCATGTATAGCAGCTAGGGAAATCTCCATAAAGATGTGTTAACTGCATTTTAATGAAGGAGGTAGGTATGTCATTCAAAGACTGCAGCGTCTATACATGAATTGAAATGAGGTGTTGTATGAACCTCAATGTCTGCAAGCCTTCTAACCACACTGCTCCCTACGTTCCTTTCTTTCGCAGTCCTCATTTTACATGACCTGCCTGTATAGCAACAAGCAAGGTCTCCATAAAAACATGTTCGCTGCATTTTCATTAAAGGTTGCGTGTAATTCAATCCACTCCCAGCGCCTGACTGCTACTCGTATCGAGTGCTCTCCTGTGCCGTATCTGATCAACCAATCTCTCATTAGGTGTACTCAACAGATATGCAGCGAGTGGCAATACGCAGGCTTTGTATACAAATAAGCCAATAGTTTCGTGAATGAGGATGTCACCGACTTGAGTTGTTCTTTTTACGTTGGACACTCTGGCAACTTCCATGCACAATCATATAACCTGATAATACCATTGCTTTGTCATCAGGAGCTGAAAAATATTTATTTTCCCTCAAAATCTTTATATTGTAGACAAATTAAAAATAACTTGACAGAAACATTTCACGTTTGTGCTAGTAATTTCTCAACACAAACATTTTGGATTACACATTTTTGTTTAGTAGTGACATCATGAAAGAAAATGTAATATAAATGATAGATTTGACATTTATACATCTCTTTGAAACAATGTTTGAAAATATAATAACAAACAGTAGAATACATTTGGCACCAATATTACTTTTTTTCTTCAACAGAATTCCACCTGAAATGTTATTTAATCCCAATGACATCCCAATCATGTGAAAGAGCTTAATACGCTCTTTCACCTTCATACCAAATTGGTCATGGTAGTATTTATATTTCTGAAGATATAGTAACTTTTGTGATGTTTGGTAAGCGAACAAATTTCACTGAATTCCATGAGTGTATGTAAACTTCTGGCCTCAACTGTAATGATAGAATCTTCATGAAATGCAAACACAATGTAATTCCAACCCCCATAAAATGAATACATTTTTAAAACATACCCAACCCTACACAGGTAATCTGATATTATTGGTACAATTCATATCTTTCTCTTTAGTGTCGTTTGCGCTGAAATCTACAGGACTTGCCTTTTTATAATCCCATATTTTTACTTTATCAAAATGTGAAAATCATGAGATTATTATGTCTTTCTATGCTTTTTACTTACGATGTTCAACTCCATTCCCATATATGTTAATTATATGACACCTGGGCCCCGTAACATAAAGGTTTGCGATTGATTGCAAACCATTATGTTACGGGGCCCTGGGGTGGAATTTTGAAAAATTGTCTTATCAATTTTTGAAATGCTCTCTTGACATATCAAAATATTTAATTTTTTCCCCATTAACACGTATTAACATGTATGGTGTTGCATGTACCAAATATTTTCACAATATTTACATACCTGTAATAAATGTTACATGGCAATTGACCATTTGTGTGACCCATGGCAACATAGAATTACATGTAGGAATGCCACTTTCAATTAACTCATCAAAAATACAATCAGTTCACATGTCATCTTTCCTGTTAAAGATGTGCCTGTGCCTTGGGTTTGTTGCACTCCCCATGCCTGTAAATCTCATCCAGTATATAACATGTAGTATTGATGTATGTATGTACCTTTTCTTCTATTGACATTGGCAATCCCCTATTGCTTACTGTGAGTTGATTGCAGAGCACTGACTTGAGTTGACTCATGGGAAGGGTGTGGACAGTCGCACTGACTGAGCATCTGTGACAGACACAAATGTGCGCATGGCATTCACAGGCATGCAGCTAGCATGGGTTGTCATGGTTACACAGCATCATCTTCGCACAGACTTTATTGGTCGCTATTAATCTGATTAATAAGGGATGGACTGCCCTCGCCTGTTGCAGCAGATGGGAGTGGTGTGTGTGGGAGTGTGTTGTGGCGCCTTCCTGATGTGTCTGTGTAGAGCTTGTTTGCAGCTGTGAAAGCATGAAGAAGAAGAAGGAGGAGGAGGAAGGGGGGGGGGGGAGGTACATGTACAGTAGGAGGGAAGTGGGGGGGGGAGGCAGGGAAGAGTGTTGTTGCTCCTGGCTGATGTGTCTGCGCAGAACTTGTTTGCAGCTGTGAAAGCATGA
>OZ022585.1:22209849-22529618 GCA_963669155.1 Arbacia lixula
TTTATTGGCTTTAATAAACATTATATTGACTGATATGTGACATGTTTATGAATTTGGTATACAAAAACTTGACCGGGCAGATATAACTATCTACACTCTGTCTAACATTTTTTTTTGTACACGTGAAACATTAAATCATTCGACCTTCAAGTCATCAGACTCGGTTATCATCATAACCCCAGCCAGGGGCGTAGACAACGGGGGGGATGAGGGGGATGCATCCCCCCCACTTCACAAGGCGGGGGGGATGGCATGTACAATCATCCCCCCCCCCCCCCCCCCCCCAGGTTTGGGGGAATGATGTTGCTTACTTAATAAGTCATAATGATGAAAATAATAGTAAAATGATAATGATAACAATTATAATATTAATAATGATAATTATCATGATGATGATATTAATCCTCATCATCATTATAATCATGTTTGTTGGTATTAGCCGCATTCACACGGTGAAAGCCAATTCAGACGGTAAAATAGAGAAAATCTTATAAGTATTTTGTGGTTATCTTGTGGTTTGTCTTCACTTAGCAAAATAGCATAACTTTTCATCAAAGAGGTTTTGGGTGAAATAATTTGGCAGGATTGTTTCTCACCTTGTTGACAAACTTTTCAAAAAGTCACAAGGGTAATTTGGGGTTTCTGTCATATGAATTTTTGATGAATTCCATTTCTGGTGCATAACTTATGTCCTTTCATTTTTTATCATCCATCTCTCGATGCACCTACACCTATCCCGACATTTAACCCATTTAACCCGTTTAAAAAATACTCCTCCCTCTGGAGTTTGAAACTTTTAAAAACCCTTTATTTTTGTCAAAAAAATACAACTGGATATTTTGACAAAGATGTAACATGACCTATTATGTAAACATTGGAAGTCATTTCCGTGTCATGATTGAGTGAATACACTTTAAAAATCGCAGAAAATAAAGAAATGCCAAAATGAACTGTTAAAACGGCATAAACAATTACCCTTGTGACTTTTGAAAAATTTACATTTTTTGCCTTTAAAATTTGCCCACTCATGCATGACTAATTGGATTAATGTCATTTTCACACAGAGGTTAGTCAATAAGTTAAAAAACAATCCTGCAAATTATTTTGCCCAAAACCGCTTCGATAAAAAAGTTATGCTATTTTGCTTAGGGGGGGGGGGTACTTTTTTGTGTTGTGTTTAGAAAACAAAAACACGTGATGAGTCCGCTAAGCAGGAGGCTTTGTCTTCCTAAACTTTTTAAGGGAAAAAATATATTTGATTGTGTCCCTTACACAGCGTCCCTTTCACAGCGTGAATTGATTTTCGGATTCTAGCATGGCTCACAATAATAAGTTGAAAACATCAAAGATCTCTTCTTTTTCAAGCATAATGAGAAAGAAGAACATGATGGCGAACAGCCGTCTACCTCAAAATCGGATAATGTCGGAGAAAGGCCTGTTCTTACGGAAGTTCAACCAGAAGAGAGTGCCGTTGAGGGTGATGGAGCATATGAGGCGAAAGATGATGATGGAACTGATGCCGGTTTTAACGATTGGGCTAGCCCCAATCACCCCCAACTTCTTCCACACCCGTACTAGAAACTAAACCGCAGAAAATTCTGTTTCAAGCCAAATGGTACCCAAACTACCCCTGGATCCATTACGAACCCTCCCTGCAGAATATGTGTCAGTCCATTCCGTACTCGTATGCCACGGTGTGTAGATCTCGTCGAAACTGTGACTGTCCATTTTAAGGCGTAGTACAATGTGTGTGTGTGTGTGTGTGTGTGTGTGTGTGTGTGTGTGTGTGTGTGTGTGTGTGTGTGTGTGTGTGTGTGTGTGTGTGTGTGTGAGTATGTGTGTGTGTGCGTGCCCGCTTGTGTGTGTTATTTTACCTCATTAAGTATGCATCAGATTGCACGATTTCAAGTTCAAAATTGCAAAAGCTCCCTACCGTGGTAGGGGGGACACCCCCCTCCCACACCCTCCCCCCGGCTCGGTCGCTTCGCTCCCTCGCTCGCGCTTTCGCGCCCTCTCGAGCGTTGGCAGCCCAGTCATCCCCCCAGGTGTACGAACCTGTCTACGCCACTGGTGATAAGCAGTCTCGTTGACCACATAGACCCTAGTCCATGGGTTGACTGCATGAGCTCGAATTATTTGTTTCCCGACTCGTTTTCGAAAGAACAAACATTGTGACATTCTATCACCAGAAAAAAAAAAATCCCGTATGCTTTCTGAGGCTTTCATTGCAAAACGGTTCCCAGAGCAAAACGGTGAGTTTGAATGTATTTCTCTCTGAGCTTGATTTCCTGGATCTGGAAATGTCGCAACCTTGTCAACTTCAGGGCCATGTAGCCCTATAGTCGCCTTCCTTTCAGACTCCTCTCCCTTGCTCTCGATCACCAGGGATGTTGAATTCCATATCGCTCCTCTGACTTAGGCTTGCGGCAGACTGTGCAAATCAACATCCTCCCTCACCTTATATCGATTACTGTCCTAGATTTAGTCGCAAGGTTATTTTGATACTTTTTAATAAATACAAAATAAGTCGTTCGAATGAAGCTAAAATTTATTTAAAAGTTAAAGGATGTCCAATTGTTTAGAAGTAGGTTCAGTGCCATATCATGAAATAGTCCTTGGAACATTTAATGAGATTTTTACTTTTCGACAATTTTGGACCTTTACTTTCCAAGCCATTTTCGTGGCGACGCGTTTTTACATTTACATTCCGTGATTCAGTTTCAATAGATGGAACGCACTCAGTGCATCTATCAGTTGTTGCTTCTTGAGCAGAAACCTCGGGCAAGCTTTGGGGTTACCATTAGTAACGCATTGTTTAAACGACATGAATAAAATTTGTATACAATAACGAAAATGGTCTATTTGTGTGTATCAGATAATTAATTCAGAACACAACAATGCTCACTGTGCATCACACAAGTCTTGTCAATCCACTAGCAACTGCCACTACACGTGTCATCAATAATCAATGATACTTCTGGCATAAATTTTTGGCATATGTGGTGCCCAATGGAATGTTTTGAATTAGTTTTCTGTTATATCCACATATTGTGAGGTGCAACTTTGTCCAAAAATGAAATCCCTTTAAATAATTATTTACGATTATTACAAAAATAAAACTTGATAAAATATCACGAAAGCTGCTTCCAAGAAAAATGACCCTTTACTGTGTAAATTTCAATTTGAATAAGATATATGTTATATTTTTTTAAGTAGTACTTAAGTAGCTACACGCTGCGTGGACTTTCGAGTGGACATCAATGTAACGGCGATCAACATCCGAGACTCACTTTACAGTAATTTAATGAACAGCAAATCGCCTTGCGGGGTAGAGTGACTATTGTTCAGCAAAGTGAAAAGCAGTCGAGGAAGGCCCTCAGCATGTATGTAGGAAAGACTCAAAGAAAAAAGATTAAAAAAAAAAAAAAAAAGAACAATACGAAACAGTTAATCGCGCCGACAGAACTAGAGAGGGCGGCATATACATTTTCGTGTTTTCGTTTTTGACGTGGTCGTCTCCGGTACTGACACTCAATGCCTCAAAATGTCTGCTGATGAAGATACTGAATTGAGAGATCTAGTAGCTCAAACGCTTGAGAACAATGGTGTTCTTGGGAAAATACGGGTATGTATGTTTTTCGTCAGATGACATATATGAATTTTCTATTGAACGTATCTCAAACTCAATCGTTTATTTCTAACGCCCAGTTTGTTCCCACTCGCATAGATTGATGCTGGGTCGAACACGAACAAATACATGATCATGTCATGATTCGGGTGCCGCAAACGAACCGGCCTCCTTGTTTTCTTTTGAATATTTTCGTACCAAGATGAACAATTCAAATACTAAAATTTCACTCACAGATCAACAAATTTTTTCGGAGAAATTGCAATTCGAATATCACTCAGAAATCGGCCCTTACCGATAAATATTAAATAATTTATGATATCTCTGCCACATGCCAATCCCATGAGTACAGTGCCGACATTTCACCAGCATTGCGTCTCGATCATGTTCCTTCAAGTGGAATTAAAAAATGACGGGAAACTTTCTGTGATCAATAAGAAAATCATGGCACTACGAATTCGAGTTGAAAAACTTTATATATTGCGAACGAGAATGTGTAATTGTGAAATATGTGCACATTTTGCCTAATTTTTCCTCTGAAAAATCATGCATTTTGTTTACTAATATTATGCTTAAATACATGTACACAACAAATCAAGCATCAAACCTTTGATTATGCGCATTGAGCAGTAATATGCTAGTTTGTGGACCACCCTCGTTGGGTGAGTGACAATTAGTATTAGTGATTATGCCAAACTTACCTGAAGTGTTAACCACTGTGGCACTGATCCACTGTCTGTGTCTGTATATTAATAAACTCTAGTACTGCCTGACAGCTGTCAAACAAACATAGTTGCCAAACATGTTAAGTACTTCACCAGTCAGATATATATACTGCTGAGTCAGCTGTAGTATTTAATTTGTAGAATCTAACGTAACATGTACCGTTGTTATATATACATGTATGTCCTACATGCATATGTGTGTGCTTGACAGACTTAAATATTTGCAATGTATACTTACATGTAAGTCGTAAGCATGTAGCTTGGGATTCATTTCAAGATCATGCCCTGTGTGCTTTCTGCACTTCTTTTGGTACCTTTTTTTGTTAGTTTCCTTGCCAATCTTTTGGCTCACCTGCTGAGTCAATCTCGCCTCTCAAATCAAGCCTTCCAAAAGTTCCACCCATGCCCCAAATGTGTTTCATTTATTTTCAGTTTTTGCATTTTTTACTTGTGGCAAGTTATACATGTACATGTAGTCTTGTGTATAGAAGTCTACATGTACATACATGTACATTACATGTGGAGATCTGCATTGTATTTTAAATAAAAAATTTTGTGGGATTTTTTTTAATAATAGAGCTGCGTCATTATCTGGCAAAGTAAGGACAGAATTGCTAGCTGAAATATATTTCACAGTGATTCCTGTTTCAATATTGATTCCTTTTCTTACTTGTTTCTCTCAGGCTGAACTTCGAGCAAGTGTTTTCCTGGCCTTGGAAGAACAAGATTCTAGCAAGAAAAATTCTCCATTTGCCAACGAGGAGCTGAAGAAATTCTTGAAAACAAAAGAAGGTACATGTACTACTATACTTGTTATTCATCCTGTAGTGTTGAATTTTATGTCATTCTTTACAAAGAACACAATTACTAATTACCCAGTATTTGGAATGCTTAAAGAAAAGGTAGCCATTTTGTGAAAGTTTTGAAACTGGGCATGGATCAGCAATATACCAGTACCCAAACGATAATGAAATCTCACAGTTGTAGGTTCAAAAACGGTTTCAGGAAAAGTGAAAGAATATCCTTGTTTATGTTTGAAGCACCCTGTTTCGTAATCAAGCATAATCTACATTCATAACATATTGCACCGGTCAGTGCGTGATGCAGCATTCCCTAGGCTCTGCTGCCCTCAAGGTTTCACTACGGTGGAGACTACGGAGAGCCGTGATGTGTGCTATTGTGGTCTCTGGTTTCTAGGCTACTGGAACATAATGGAATTCTTACGACCAGTATGATTCCATTTAACATCTGATTCCACTTGAAATAATGTGAGGGAAATTCTTGCACAGTAATTTCATTTTTGCCCTGTTGTGTTTACACAGTTTTATGTTTTTGATCTGCGAAAAGGCTATTCTACCTTATATACTGCATAATGCTCTCCTCTGTAGTACCATTCTTTCTCTGCACCATTCAGGGGGATGATACTGTAAAACTGGTAAACACTTATTGTCGTGCTTTTCGCACAATACAGAGAAAGCTCAAATTCAATATCACTACAAATTTTAAATAACTAGCATTGGTTTAACACTGTGTAACTGTAAACAATGTGTAATTTTTGCCTAACTACATGTAGATTCGCAAGTCTATTGGGGTTTCCCTTTGCTCTCAGCGAATGAAGTGGTTTATACAGAGTATTCATGAATCTAGCGGTTTTGTTTTCATCTTCATGACATGTTCATAATAAGGCTATATTGATGATTTTGATGCATAGGGTGGAAATAGAGTGACATTTATTTCTTGTGCACGAAAACAACATCCTGCCAATATGTTGAAGGTGTGGTTTGCTGCGAACAATTTATTTGTGCGAAAATGAGCAGCTTTACATTATGGCCAATCCCATTCCTCATATTTGCAGGCTACCAAGCTGCTGCTCTAGTGAAGGAGTTTCTAGAACACTTCAATTTGGATTTTTCGTTGGCAGTGTTCAACCCAGAAACAAATATTGTGAGTAACTTTGATTTTCTGCTACGGGTCATTCAATTTTTATATAGAGCAAATGTTCTTTCACAATAATCTAAATGCAAATGAAATGTATTTGCAACTGAAGTAATGTTCATTTATTCTAGATTATAACAAAAATGAAATTAAACGCTCTTTTATGTTTAAGTGGAACTATCATGTGATTGAAATATTATTGATAATTCCTTTGGAACTGAAAGCTGTACGTAGAAAAGTGAGTATTTTCATTGCCTTTGTATTTATTACAAGTGAAACAGCAAATTACTCATTAAGGTTGTCAATACACTCGAAATTTTGCGCTATATTTTGACATCCTTTGACTTTAAGATGTGTAAATCCCAGCTTGATTCAAGTTTTTAACATATTTTGTATTATTTTTTAAAAGAGTTAATTTTGTATTTTAACTCTACAAGATTATTCAACAGTTATGATGGTTGGTTTGGTTTGTGTAACACAGAGCGATGCGTACGAAGGCAGGGAATCGCTGGCTGCTGAGCTGAACATCTCGAGCAATGCGAAGACGCAAGGCAAGCCTCTCCTTAGCGAGATCCTACGAAGGAGCGAGGATCCGTCCGAGCCTTCAGGGAGACAGCGATCTGGCTCTGCAGTCGATGTGAGTACTCATCCGCAGGTGTGGGCTGGTATTCTCAAAACCCACCAGAGATAGAAATGTTACAGCTTACTCTCGATACAACGAGCACGGATATAACGAGGTTTCGTTATAACGAGGGAAATATCTCGGGCCCAAAATTGTCTACATGCAAACCTATGGTGCACTACGCCGCTTACAACGAGCACGGTTATAACGAGATTTCGTTATAACGAGCTTTTCATGCTGACCCCAAGACAAAGAAAAACATAACGATTGTGTCTGTTACAACGAGGAAAGAAAAATTGAGGGCGAGCGGGCTGAAAGCAATCTTCTTACACACGTATTGCTTTGGCAACGCGTGGAGCTCGGAGCCAGACACACACCTCGTAATACACTGTACACACAACGCGAGCATGTACTCCTTCGCATAGCTTATGTACATTGAAAGCACATGTAATGCATCAGCAAAGCATGGAGCCAGACACACACCTCGTAATACATGTACACTGTACACACAACGCAAGCATGTACTCCTTCGCATAGCGTACGCACATGTACATTGGAAGCACATGTCTTGCATCGGCAACGCATGGAGCCTCGTAATACACTGTACACACAACGCAAGCATGTACTCCTTCGCATAGCGTGCGTACATGTACTGTGCATTGAAAGCACATGTATTGCATCGGCAACGCATGAAGCCAGACACACGTGTCTCGTAATACACTGCACACATACGGGAGCATACTCCTTCGCACAGCGTACGTACATTGAAAGCATGTGGTTTGAAAGTCAGATTCATGTCCTGTAATGCAATTAGCTATTTAAACGGCGACAGTATTATCGAGGTCGGATGATGTGTTGAGCAAAAATATATCTTCTTTTCCATTTGAAAACGCATGTTTCCAATCCCCCTTTTCCCGTTTGATAACGCATGTTTCCGAGGCGGCTATAGATATCAAAACATAGTAAAACACAAAGAACACACAAGCACACATATTTCAATGTTTTTTATTGTTTTTTATGCTGTTTGGATATAACGAGGTTTCGTTATAACGAGGAAAAAGCTCTGGTCCCGACGACCTCGTTATATCGAGAGTAAGCTGTATCTCCCAAAGAAAATATTAATGTCCCTAAAATCTGGGTTTGAATTGTTAATCAATACTAATGAGTGCATGATCTACCTTTCATTGAGGTGGCCAGTCCAAAAACATCTTTATGTCTCTTGTCTACATAAAAACTAGCAAATTGATGGTTTTACATCATGTCACTGACAGTGACAATGTGCATCAATGTTGTATTTTATTGCATTTGGTGCGTTTATCTAGTAACAAGTTGAGCAAATTATTTTTTGCATGGAATGTGCTGGAAAACAACAAACAAAAGGTGCAATGTTATTGAATATCTAGCAAAATATTTTATTCCTTAATCTTCACCATAGTTCTTCTCACTTTCTTATGAACTTTTTCTTCAACAGGAAGACACAAATAGTATACCCAAGGTAGATGTCATTTCTTTCTAGCTTTTAGCTGCCTTCATTGACCGCTCACACTTTTGCATGAAAATTTGTACATCAGAACTTTGTGTTCAATTGCATGTCTGTTTATGTCACTCACAATATTACAGCATCCTTGTATTACAGACCACATATTTTCCATGATTTTACAGTGAATGCAGAGGGAGTGGATTGACCACAATTTATATCATTACCAGTCCTTAAAGGACTCATGATGTTTGGGCTGAACATTTTGAGGGTTTGCGATTTAATTACTAATTTCTCCAAACGTTGATCATTTGAGGGCAAATAACTTTCAGCAAGTTTGTAAAATGAACATTACATGAATTAAAGACCATTGGTAAGAAGATTGCTCGCGATCACCTTTTTTGAAGGCTTTTTGTCTTCCCAGTACAGTACATGTATATTGCCTTTAAGACAGAGCAATTACTACTTTTGGCACAAGTGTTGAACGCAAATCCCACAAAGGGGTGTGTTGTTTGGCACAGAAACATAAATTGGACGAAGATTTGAGCAATATTGAAGAGCATTTGGCCACACATTTTGGCACATATGTAACTTGTGACATTATCTTTAAGTTTGCATAATAGCAGATTTTCGTTTTAACTAAAATTTATTTATGATTAATACTGCAAATGTATGCACATATTTCTGATTTTCCCTTTTAATTCATAGAAAGTAATCATTCAGGCATGCAGCTTCTTTGTGATTTTATTGATAAGTTTGTAACATAAGAAAATTGCAAAAGCCATAGTTTCCCCTTTGTTTTTCTTTGTTTGCTTTTTATGTATTTCTCTGTTTTTAACATTTGTTTTTTTTATTAATTTTTTAATTAACTCATAACACACTACTATTGAGCTATGAAAGTACCAAACGAAATTAATTGAAATGATTAAGATGAAAATAATTTGTTTTTCATGAACTTTATAAAAAAGACACTTTCCATTGGGTTTGTACACAAAATCACAAAAAAAGAGGCCAATTTGAGACAACATTGTCTGGCGAAACTGATGTAACATCACGATGGTATACTCCGTCATCGCGATTTTGGTCACAAAAGTTGCGCAAGACTACAAAGAAAATGTCATGAAATCTTGCAGCAATATCTTTTCGCGTTTCAGAATGATTACACAAAATCTTGAGGAGGGGCCATTATGCCCCCCCCCCCCCCAAGACTGATTAGGGTTAACAGATTAAGTTCAGTTTGAAAAGAACCCCACTTTCTTGAAAGAAATTAGTCCAAATTTTATTGGTTTTAACTTGAATTTTTGCGCCAGATGCTTGTCTTGATCATTTTGTAACTGGGGTTGTTTCATCAAGCTGTTTGTAAGCTACAAACGACTTTACGCTCTGGTGACCTGTTCTTGGGTGCCAAATCAGAATATCAATGATTTTGATTCCCATCAGCGTAAGTTAAAGTTAAAATCTGACAATTGAAAATCAAAGTTCTTGTTGTTCACAAGCATTTGAATACAAAGTTTATAGATGTCAAATTTGATAAGGAGTGCAGGAGAGTAAAGCACAATGTATGTTAAAACCCGAACTAACTTGGGGAATCTCATTAAGCACATTTACAGGTCACCAATCATTTGTAAAGTCTTTCTTATGAACAGCTTGGAGAAACACCTTCCTGGTGTACAGTGTATTAGTAGAAGTCTGTAGTCAATAGTTTGTTGTACTACACAAGAGCTCAAAGGAATTGGCATAGGGAAAGGGAAAGGGAAGAAAGGGAAGGAGCCATAGCTTAAACCGCGGTATATTTTGTCCAGTTCAGCATGAAACACGATGCTTTAGCCTAAAAAGCATCATGGGTCATGCTGAACTGCACAAAATATACCTCGGTTTAAAACAGCAGCTCCTTCCCTTTCTTCCCTTTCCCTTTACCCAATGCCAGTTCCTTTGAGCTGTTGTATATGCTAGAAGAATTGCTCCTCTATGTAATCTGTGTGTATGACTTGTGGACAAATGCATGACAATTGTGCATGAAGAGTTAACACATACGGGTAGCAGCAGCTGGAATAGTAAGCAAATAATCAACGTTGGTGAAGGTAATGGGACGAACTATCACTTCCGAGGCGATCTGGATGTAGCTGTCTTTCCGAAGCGCAGCTGAGGAAAGATAGCAGATACATTCAGATCGCCGAGGAAGTGATAGTTCGTCTCATTGCCTGAAACCAAAAGTTGATTATTTGCTTTATATTCCACATCTAAAACCAACTCTCTGTACCAAAAATGACAATGTGACGTATAAAAGTATTGTTTACTTTTCTACCTCGCCCCAAGCCGCTGCCATGGGGAACACACGTTCGTAGGAGCTACTGTCAATTGATAGTCTGAGTGTAATGCACTTTTATTTCGCGCATACTCAAAATATTGGTCACGCGTTAGGACTGTGAGGAGTGAAGAGATCAGCGAAACCAAAAAGTACTATCAGCTCGAGTGTAACAAACTTTTCTTCTCAGGTGATCAGATGGGCAAAACTATGTTTTATCACGTAATCAACTCTTGACCAGTCATATAGCAACATTCTTATTATGTGTAATCTATTATACAACTAACCTATGTGCTGCTATGACCTGGTAAATCTATTAACGAGGTGGGGCGAAATTACATGTACCATTACCCGAAGCTTTAGCCGAGGGTAATGGTCATTTCGACCCCACCGAGGTAATAGATTTACGAGTTCATAGCAGCACATAGGTTAGTTGTTTTATATCACTCATCATCGACAATGAAAAAATAAAATATATTTTATTGAAAGTTAAGCGAAAGGTAGCGCAGTTTCATTATGTTCATTATGTTTCTGTATGTCTATGAACACACAAGTGCACAAATTTTGTGTGTGTATGCGCGCGCAGTCAGCTGTCTTGCGTAGTACTGCACTGTACATGTAGGTATTTATTGGCGGTGTGGTATTTACATGGTTGCCTACAAACAGTTGCTAATGATGCAACACTGTGACAGAAGCGCATGTGTGACACGCGTAGCCACAAGCTAGTTGGTTTGGATATATCCCGGCCGTGATATAGTACTTTGCCCAGCCGTCACAAAATGCATTGTGGGAGCTGGGTATGAGTGATATAATGAGTATTAGTTACTGCTGTACGTAATAGAAGTAGTGAAGGTAGTTGTGCTAGGGTTAGATCAGGTGTCATAGTATTATTGTCAGTAGTAGTAATAGTAGTGCCTGTAGTAGTAGTAGTAGTAGTAGTAGTAGTAGTAGTAGTAGTAGTAGTAGTAGTAGTAATAGTAGTAGTAGTAGTAGTAGTACTACAACTAGTAGTACCGGTACTAGAAGTAGTAGTAGTAGTGTGCAATTACTAGTAGTAGTACTAGTAATAGCATTTAATCCTGTAATAATAGTAGTGGTAGTAGCAGTAGTAGCAGTTAGTCCTATCCATGGTATTACTACTAGTAGTAGTACCGTATAGTGGTGGTAAATGGAGTACTTACAGTTGTAGTAGGTGTAGTAGTACAGGTACACTGTAGTAGGTAGTCCTAGTCACAGTAGTAGTAATAGTTCTCGTGGTGGTGATTGTTTTACCGTTACCATGAACATTGTGGATGTAAGGGTAGCAGAAGTATAGTTAAGGAAGTAGTAACAGTACTTGGTGGTATACACATGAAGTTCTAATAATTTCTTGCAGTAATTGACTGCAATTTCTAGCATTAGATGTGTGAGTAGAAAAGAACAGAAAGGTTAAATGGAAAATGTTTTGAGCTCAGGGAGAATTATTGATATTTATTCATGGGGGCTTGATGTCCTGAAATGCTCACATTGAAGTTTGTTTTAAAAATGCTCAAGAAGGAAGTTTTTTCTTCTTACTGGGGCTTTTACAGATGTTATTTGTAGGGGCATCATTTTACACTGCAGGTGTTCAATAGCCCTAAGCCCATGTGTGATTTGTGTACTGTGTCACATACAGTGTAGATATGCTGGTTCTCTGCAACTCTATACAATCTTCATGTTATTTATCATCACTTTTTTGTTAAAAGTGGCCATTTGTGCACACACATATGTACACACAAGCTTCATTCCTTTCATAACTATGTTCAGTATTCATTCATGTGTTTTGTATTGTTCACATACTCTGCACAAATCAAAATAAAATACATTTTGGTATGCACAATAGTGATGTCCCATTCAATGTATGACAAAATATGAGAGGAAAAATGTGAGCATTGCAGCATGTTATATTATCTTTTATCCTAACTTTTTTTTCGTAAGTGCGTTTCGGAATACCGATTTAGCTCATTTGCATAAAAATTTTTATCTCAGGCTCATTTACATAAAAAATTTATCTTTTATCCTAAGTTCGCTTTTCAGAATTCCAAAAGATACAATTTTTCCTAAGTCCCTGACATACAATAACATTTTCCTAAGTTTGTTTTCGGAATGCCCCCCCCCCCCCCCCAGGTGTTGGGAGGCACATATTCACTGCTAGTCTCAGCATTTTCAGACTAATTGGTCCGAATTCACAAGGGACTTTCAGACTTAGACCACAGTTTAAGCAAAATTTTTGTGGTGTATAATAAAGCAAATAAGTATGCTTGAATTTAATAGTTCGTGCACTTTAAAAAGGTCTGAAATAACAATGATGAAAATGCACATTTGGATAGGGTGCTAAATTCATACTAGTTAGTGTGGTTAAGAGCCTGTTTAAAACCATGGTTTTGTAAAATTAATCTAAATGAAGTATCGTATAAACTATTACAAGCGTGAATTTTGCGTCCTTCGCAAAACGTGTGTATTGATTATTGGATCTCTTTGACGTGTACAAATCAGGCATACTTATTATATCAGCATTTCTTGCCACAAAATTTGCTTAAACCGTGGACTGAATCTAAGGCTCCTGTTTAATTTTGGGTCATTGAGTCAGACTCACTGAATGAGTGACAAACAAAGATTTGAGCCTGCAATTTCCACCACTTTGATAAAAAAAATAGTTATATATTTGCTGTTTTGTGATCCTTATCCCCATCCCCCCTCCCTCCACCGAACTCAATTTCCTGTATCATACCAACCCTCGCATATTTATCAATATTTATGGCTGATTATACACCTGTAGCCCGCTTCAGGGAGGGAAAAGGGGCCACCCAGGGTAAGAAAGCTTTGCAGTGTTAGTTTGGACAGAAAGTACTACTTGTATGATAGAACATAACCAGTCAGTTTGATTTTAATCTCCGTCACCCTAGTTTTTAACAGAGAGTGCAGTGAATATTGATCTAGATTGATATAGTCTGTGCTGTAACAAACTAAACCCTTATCACCAAACACTCCCAGTGTAAAATTCATCATAAGAGACAGATCTAGTTTTCAAAATATACTATAAACGGTAGTCCTTTTCATGGCTGCCTCCCTATCAGTCCTTCATCGGACAGATACCAACAGTATTTTTAGGACTACCACTAATTCTACAAAGAATCAAATCCTTCCCTTTCTCACATGGCACACATCATCAATTTCAAGTATTAGATCATATCCTCTTGAAAAGAACTAAAGGTACAGTCTGTAATCTGTATTCTAGTCATGAGGAAAGTCCATTCTGTGTACATGTACCACATCATGTTGTGAAGCACCACTAAACCCTCTTTATATTCTTAACTCTTATCTGCGGTAATTTCAATCAATCTTCTATTTGGTTTCACTACAGTAGTTTCCTCTGTAGGCCTGTAATTTAAAACTTTTTTTATGCCTCTGCCACCAAGTATAGATGGTGTTATGTCTTATTTTCATCCATCTGTTCATCTGTCTGTTTGTTTGAGCTGTCATTGTATGAGCAAGCAGTTTTCCCTTGTAGCAACTTTTTAATACAGAGAAGCACTTTCAGCCAAATTTGAGTCAAGTACAGTATAGAAACCATTGAACACAATTGTGAATTTTTAGATCTGGGGCCCATTGCATATGACTTTTGCCAGAGTTATTTTTGCCATAGAAATACTAAGGCGAAAGCCATACTTTATGCCAGAGTTTCAAAATCCGTCCAAAATTCATGGCAAAAAAACTCTGGCAATTTTTTTTTGCCATAGTTTCCTGATTTTTTGCCGTAAAAAACTCCGGCAAAAGTTATATGCAACGGGCCCCAGGGGTCAAATAGACTGAAATTCAAGGAAAATGGGCACAATGAAGCCCCATTATGAAAAGGCAATGAAAGGGCAAAAATCATTGACACTTAGTCGAACATATATTTAAATGCTTGTTGTGTGTCTAGATATCAGAAGTTCAAAAGTCATAGGTTTCGTAACACATTTAACTTCTAGCAGTATTGGAAAAGCAAGCCATTGCAATATCAATGTTAAAGGTCATAATTAGACAACAATTTTTTTTCATCTTTCAATTTGCATACAGGATTGTGAAGTTATGGTAAATTAAATTTAGTACAGTGATGCATCACCATGACAACAACAAGCTAGTACACTCTGATGTCAAGTGTCATCTACGCGTCTGGCTATATTAACTTTGAAGTTGAATTATTTTCTTAAATGTCAATAAGATTTAACCTTTTGTTTTACCTTCCTCCTGAAATGGATGTGTGCTGTGCTTCACAGGTTTTTGCACGAGCATGTAGTTCAAATTTTCACTCACATTGATCATGCACATATTTGCACAAAACATACAGGCATACTTACAAGTTCATTTATGATGCCGCATGTTCATCGCGATTTCAACTCTTCATTATCCACCAAGTAAAAATGTACATATAGTACTTCTACATGTATGTTAATATTGAAAATTAAGAGCTACTACATGAAAGTGATTTTAAATTCATTCTCTGTCAAGCAAGTATACAAAATTGATTTTCATTGCACAGTGCTGTGAAATGATATAAGAAATATATTGAGAATTAATGAAATTGAAGAAAATAATGTGTTTCCTGTCTTTATCATTAATTACTAATGCACACTGATAACCCTTTAGCTGGCGACATAATTACCAACTACCGATTTACTCTTCTTTAGTTGAAAAATGAGACTAAAAACATCACTGAGTATGACTTCAAAAGAAAAGTGATGCAATGGTGAGCAGAAATGTATTCATAATCTTCTTGAATTGGTCAGTATTTTAAGCCAGTGTTGTATTTAAAGAGTACCAATAGTTGGAGCTAGTTTTAGAACTTTATACTTGTGTATCACTGAATGAAATGTGTTTTTTTTCTTGCAGGATTTAACAAGTGCCCAGATTGCTGATGCAAAGGCGAAATTTGAGAAATATGACAAGGTAATGTGAAGGTCATCAAAGAGTGAAAGAAAAAGTAAGCACTTTAAGAAGATATTTTGGGCAGTTTCAAGCTCATGTACTCATGGGAATTAAATTGTTTCATTTACATAATAGAGAAAGTGATTCTTACTGTCTAGTGCAATAGTGAAGTACAGCTTTGAAGTGATTATTATTAAGACGGATAAAGATCTAAATGAGAGAGAGAGAGAGAGAGAGAGAGAGAGAGAGAGAGAGAGAGATAGTCAGAGAGAGGGAGGGAGGGATAGAGAGAGAGAGAAAGAAAAAAAGAAAGAAGGAAAAGAAAGAGTTGAGGGGGGGGGGGAGGGGATGTTGGTGGGTATATGATGTTCATATATTGAGCAGATTGGAAAGTAGCTAGGTGGAATAAGCATTGTGAAGAAGAAATAATGTACATATGTAGAGAGAGAGAGAGAGTGACAGAAAGGATGAAAGAAATGAAACTTTTCTAATATCTAAAAATATGTACATCATTGCAACCGGTAAAGGAAGTGCTAAGCAGTACTGTAACCTCACTGACATACATCATTTTTCTCCTTTTGGTTGATAGGACAAGAGTGGATCCATTGACAAGAATGAACTCAGAAGTCTCTTCGTTGACATGTTCCCAACCTTCCACAAGTACGTTCTATATCACTGAATGCTTTTTAGTATGTTTATTAGAATTATTCAAGTTGTGTACAGATGTGAAGGATGTTTACCATGCAGTGATAACATTTTCATGGCATAAGTATTGAGTATTGGTATTAGTTCAGTAGTTCTAAATTATTTTATGCTTGTTCAGTACATTTTTATGGTGTTAGCATTGAGTATTTACATGTATGTTGGATATATGATTATGAAGTAATGAATACAATCTTATTGCATTTTCAATGTAGCAGTATTGATTTAGATATGAAGATGATATTTTCTCATTACGTTGAACTCAATGATTTGTGCACAATTCTGTGGAAATATACACTCAAGTGAATATGAAATAAATGGTAACTTAGGTAATAGCAATTGTGCAATAACAATTTGTTTGTGGGATATGGTAATCAACAGTTGTGTATAATAATGCTTGAGGTTATATATTTCTGAGATCTTCTCTTATTTTTCTCTCCTTTTGAATGATGTTATTTCATTCTGATTCCATAGAAACATGTTGGAGAGATACGTCAATGATGAGTTCCGAGCTGGAGATTTAGATTTCAGCAGTGGTAAGAACTATTTATGTATTCTAACCTCATCTATGCTAGACATAATTATTTGTAATCCTGGTACCTATGCATTATCTCAAATGTAATTTTTGAATATGTTTTGTATCATTGAAATTCATCTGTACAGATCTGAAGTATGTATGTACATGTATTGTAATTTGTAAAAAATTTGTAAAAAGTGAATTTCCGTATGGACAATAAATAACTCAATTCAATTCGATTCAAAATAATTTTTGAACATTACCGAATGTACATGTACACAATTAATTCAAACTCTTTTGATTCATGGTGTGAATGAACTGCTCAGGTCTGGGATTAAACTCAGGACCAGTTCAAGGTCATTCAGTGGTTAAAAGATCTTGTTCTGTATCGTGTGTTGCTCTTCTAAACTGCAGTGATTGACTTTGACGAGTTCCTTGCTATGTACCGGAGGCTGTTTGTGCATTGCCGTAGCGTGGTGTCACATGACATCAGTGACATCGTCCCTACATCACCCAGGAGGAGCAGGGTGAGTGGCTTTTCTGTCAGAGAAAACAAATATATCTATTTGCAGAGGCTTTTTTTTTTAACCTGGGCCCTGTCGTATAAAGAGTTACGATTAATCTGAATCGATTGCAAGTCCCATCCCCTATCTCTAATGAGTGGAGTTACAATTGATGTGAATTGTAAGCTAATTTCCAATCTTCCTTTGCAATTCTTTAGAAGGCAGTGTCATGGGCCCATCATATAAAGAGTTGCAATTGGTCTGAATTGATCGTAAGTCCAATCTCTTATCAATAATGTGCAGAGTCACGATGGATATCAATTGGAAGTCAAGTTGCAATTAGTCACAATTCTTTTGAAGTCCAATCTCCTATCAATGGTGTACAGAGTCGTGATAGATATGATTTGCAAGTCAAGTTGCGACCAGTCATGATTCTTTTGAAGTCCAATCTCCTATCAATGATGTACAGAGTCATGATAGATATGAATCAGAAGTCAAGGTGCGATCAGTCATGATTCTTTTGAAGTCCAATCTCCTATCAATGATGTACAGAGTCATGATAGATATGAATCAGAAGTCAAGGTGCGATCAGTCATGATTCTTTTGAAGTCCAATCTCCTATCAATGGTGTACAGAGCCGTGATAGATATAAATCGCAAGTCAAGTTGCGATCAGTCATGATTCTTTTGAAAACGGGGTCTGATGTTGCGATCCATCCACTGAAGCCAGTGTGTCATGTGTATACCGTCTAGCTTTTGTCTGACATATGTATGTCCCTCTTGCAACAGCCTGGCATGCTCACCCAGGTCGACCAAAAGAAATCTGAGGATGCCCTGAGGAAGCCAGAGGACGACCTCTTCTCCCCGCTCGGCAGTAGAGGGCAGCGTTCCCAATCGAAAGGGGGCAGTTTCAGCGACGACAATGATGCCTTCTTTGACGATCCGTTACCAGTTGGGGGCAAAGCATTTGGGAATACAAGCAGGTATGAGACTAAAGCTGGGCTCTTCTTGATATAATGTAACTTTTGCTGACAACACATCCTTACATATTGATTAGATATGGTAGTTCCTTTACCACAACCAGGCCATTTTGTTTGATTTAATACCAATATTGCCTGCTCTGAAGGAGATTGTTAATACTATAGGCCCAAGGTAGCACCAATGATCATAGCATAGTTTTGGGGTCACTGTAGGCCCATGATTAAACCATCTTCAAAACATATCTGTATTGACTTAAGCATTGATCAACAATCAGAAAGCACAGTTTTTCTAGAGCTTTGTATTAGTTCCTCAGAAATGTACATGTTTGACAATCTGCCTTTTCCCCCCATTGTCAGGAACCAGAAGCAAGCCCCTCCTCCCGCCTCTCCCCCGAAGAGCCCAACCAAGCTCGGTCCTCTAAGCTCCCTTAGCAACGCCCCGCCCCTTGGTGGGAGTAGTCTGGGGTCGCTGACGGGAGCTCCGCCCCTTACAGGCGGTGGCAACATGAAGGGTACGCCATTTAGATGATACATGTTTTTTATGCCTCCGCCACGAAGTGGCCGGAGGCATTATGTTTTCGGGTTGTCCGTCCGTCCGTCCGTCCGTCCGTCCGTCCGTCCGTCCGTAAGTCCGTCCGTCCGTCCCGTCCGTCCCGAATCCGTTTCGGCAATATCTTGAGAACCGTTAAGCAGATTTGCTTCAAACTTGGTACATGTATGTATTGCATGAAACTAATGAAGTGTGTAAAATTGGGGTCAGATCTGATCGAGGTCAAAGGTCAAAGGTCAATGAACTTTGTCCAAAATTTACCTTTTTCACAATAAATCCAAATCCAAGGATGCAATTCTCATTAAACATGGTACAAAGATGGATCACTATTGGGGATAGACTGGTGACACTTTTGGTAAAATTCCTGAAAGGTCAGAGGTCAAAGGTCAATGAAATTTGTGAAAATTTGCCAAAAATTGACCTTTTTCACAATAAATCCAAATCCAAGGATGCAATTCTCATTTAACATGGTACAAAGATAGACTACTACTTGGGGATAGACTGGTGACATTTTTGATAAAATTCCAGAAAGTTCAGAGGTCAAAGGTCGATGAACTTTGCCAAAATTGGCTAGAAATTGCCCCAAACTTTAAATTTTTCACAATAAATCCAAATCCAATGGTGCTATTCCAACGAAACATAGTGAAACGATGGATCACTACTTGAAGTAGACTGGTGACATTGTTGGTGAAATTGCTGGAAGGTCAAAGGTCAATGAACTTTGCAAAAATTGATATTTTTCACAATAAACCCAAATCCAAATCCAATGGCGCAATTCTAACCAAACATGGTACAGAGATGTATCACTTCATGGAGGTAGACTGGTGAAAGTTTGGGTAAAACTCCTGAGAGTTGAAAGGTCAAAGGTCAATGAACTTTGCCAAAAATTAGGTAAAAATTGCCCTCAAAGTGATAATTTTCAAAATATATTCAAATCCAATGGTGCAATACCAACCAAACATGGTGCAAAGATGGATCACTTTTGGGGGGTAGACTGATCACATTTTTGGTGAAATTTCTCAAAGGTCTGAGATCAAAGGTCAATGAACTTTGCCAAAATTGGTTAAAAATTGCCCCCAAATAGATATTTTTCACATTGAAACCAATACTAATGTGTCAATTCAAATTAAACATAGTACAGAGATGTATCAGGTCATGGAGGTAGACTGGTGAAGTATGGGTAAAATTCCTGAAAGGTCAAAGGTCAATGGACTTCACCCAAAATTGGCTAATTTTAAACAAACTTGATACAAGGATGGATTTAGACAGACTGGTCAGATTGGAAGTCAAAGAAGTTAGAGGTCAAAAGTCAATGAACATTGCCAAACTTGGCTAAACTTGGAAAAACAATGTGATATTTTCATTTCATATAGGAGCAATGGTACATTGCCCACCAAACATACACATTTTCTGAGAATAGCAAAGAGGCGGAGGCATATTTATTTGGATTTCTTAAATGCACAATGTTAATATCTCTTTAAATCGTGTGTGATGTCATTGTGAAAACTTTGCTTTTTATCTTTATCTCGAGAGATTTCTTATCTTTTAAAACACATCTTATCTTTGTCAGTAATGTGTTCTAGGTTGATTTCTACCTAAGTTTTAAAAAAAACGAATGTACCTCACTTAGAAACAACATTTCTTTAAAATCATCTTAAAATCTGAAGCTGAATTTGTGCCAAATTAGAGTCTATTTGTATTACTTATGTCCATTACAACAGGATCACGGAGCCCAGATTGGGGTGACTTGGAGGAGATTGACAACAAAATAGCCAAAATGGGCTTTGACTCGTCACAGAAGAGTGATAGGTCAGACAAAGGCTCCAACAAGGGCAAGCCAGTGAGTGACGCCAGTCAAGACTATGAAGACGACTTCCAAAGGTACGACACACTTGCAGAGCTGCCAACCGTTACGAAAAAATCGTATTTGTTACGAAAATCGGAAGAGAATACGAAAGTACGAAAGCGCATCGTAAAAGTATGATTTCACGGCAAAAATAAAATAACTCACAAAAAGGATAGAAGTAGCCTCTTTATGAGCGATAATGTGGCATATAATAACCATTGTAATCATTCAGAAGAATAATTATATATTTGTAAAGTAAAATGTTCTGGTTAGCATTAATAAACTACCCCTAAGCATCGTAGAATAATTCAGCCAATCACGTAGCTCTTTCTGTAACACTGATTGCCGACTGCATTCACGACACTCATTCCAATGGCAATACATGTACATTCAGCACACACTAGTTGGTCCCTCACAACATAGATACTTGTATCCTAATGAACAAATGAACCAGGCCAGCCTTTCCAGGCTAAAAAGGTGGAGAAATTCACCTCAAATTACTGCAAGATATGAAGAAACTGAAACCAGGAATATATGTGTATATCACTAGAATATCATTTATAGTGCATTGAAATCGTAGTCAGGTTGTTTTAATAACATTTTCATCACATTTGGAAAAAGAAAAAAACCCGAAAATTTATGATTTTTGAGCCCCTACCGCTAGCCGAGTTCCCCCAGAACTCTGGGGAGGCAAGCTCCCAAGCTATGCTTATGTTCAAATTCCGCACACCTGTCCCTCACAACACAGATATTTAGCACCCTTTTGAAATAATGAACTAAGCCAGGCTAAAGATGGAGAGCTGAAAAAACGGCGAAATCTGCCTCAAATCACTGCAAGATAGGAAGAAACTGAGACCTGGAATGTAAGTGTTGGACACTAGAATATCGTTTATGGTGCATTTTAATGATATTCAGGTTGTTTTAAGAACATTTTCATATCATTTGGGGAAAAAAAAGATCGAAAATTTACGATTTTGTAACCCCTACCACTAGCTAAGTTTTCCCCCTAAACTCTGGGGAAGGAAAGCTAGACTTAGGGTCAGTGTGGTGGCGCACTGTACTGTGATGCACTGTACTAGCAGTAGTGCTACACACTGCTAGCTAGCTGCTGATCAGCTGTCAGTGGCAGTTGGCCAGTGAGTAGAACTAATCGGATAATACAGTGTATTTGTTTAGTCACAGGCTTAGACTTACTACCTTCATCATTAAAAATACGAATTTTGATGGCAAAATACGAATTTTGGAGGTGCGGAATATGAATTTTGACTTTCAAAGGTTGGCAGCCCTGCACTTGGCCCATGATGGGAAAGTTAAACTCAGTTGATAAAAGAAGATGAATATTATTATCATGATGCAGAATTGTTGGAGGTGCAGTGTATTCATGATCATCTAACATGAATGCACCAACATATGTTTTTTTTTATAGATTCCTTAAAATTCTGAGCTTCTGAATCTATCATTGAGATCCTAAACCTGTACCAACAAGATTAACAAATTAACTGTTACCACCAAATTTCAAGTCTTGCTCATAGTCACTCATGTGTCTTCTTGTCATTCATCAACAATTGACACTCTATTTTTTTTAACTGCCCATGAAAATGGCAGATTACCACAGACTTACTTAATGAACTCATTTGGGTCTTCTTTGAAAGTCACAGACAGAAAGAGAGACAAATTTTGAAAGAATATTCCTGGGTCCACCTTTCGCAATGTTAATTCTGAACAATTTATTTAAACAAGAAATATGAGGATGTTTAATAGTATGTTACTCTGTAAAGTGATAAAAATCTATTAATATAATTCAGTGTTTTGCTTTATGTTGGTATTCACACTGTTTTTCATCAGAAAATGTATGTGTGTGGTAAATAAATGAATGATAATCATAATAACGAATTGTTTGTTTTGACTCCTGCAGTAGTTCCCAGGACAGCCCAAGCCAGACACCGCGAGGCTCCAACAGTCAGAGGACCAACAGCATCACGGAGGAGATATCAGAGGAGATCTCTGGAGATGACAGCTTCTTGGCCAGCAGTCAGGACAATGTAAGTCTCCTGAAGTCACATAGCATCGTTGGCTTTGATTATACAGGCAAACCCCATTGTAACGAGCACGGGTATAACGAGATCCCGCTTATTACGAGGACATTTCTTGGGTCCCAATTTTATTTCCATAGAACTACGTGCATTCTGCTTCTCATTTAACAAGATCTGCTATAATGAGGTAAACTTCCAGCCTAAGATTAAAGAAAAACAAAGGAAATTGACCCTGTTATTACGAGCACTCATTACAGCCACCTCGCCTAGCGACGGAAATGCAACAGCAACACAGGTTATTTTTTGTGCTGTCAAATACCTTTCACGAGACATTGATCATTCACGCTGTGTAAGAATCCACACACACATATATGTTTTGATCATGTACTGGTATAGCGAGCAATGGGCTATAGTGTGGAAAAAATGTGGGTCCTGTCCTGTCATCCTCATTATAATGAGGTTTGCCTGTACTCTACAAGTCATTGGCTACACTTAGCTATTTTTGATAGCAAGATAGGCCAGCACTTTGCCAGGGTGGAGAAAGAATGTAAACAGGAGTGCCACTTCTGTATATGTGTTATATTTCGAATAACTCAAAGTTTGTGAATGATGCTCTTTTATTGATGAACTCCTGATGCGGCACTGTCCTATGTTTGCACCAGTAATTCAGACTACTCTTCTTAGAACAAATTTTCCTGGTGCAGGCAGAATCAAGGGCGATTTTAACACTTCAGTGAGAAGTAAAAACCAACAAAGGATCAACAATCTGCACATTATGCATATGCAGGTGAATCATGCTATTGCAATATCTTGTTGTTGAGCTACAGATATGAGGCCAGCCTATAAGCAAGGTATCCTGTTGCAAATCCAATTTTATCGTAATTTATCTGTTGTCATTGTCATTTGTCACTTTCAGTCGTAAGCCGATATGTTTGCATGCTGAACAGCCTTCTGGGGTGAGTCTCAAGGGGGTCCACTCCACTCACATCTCTTCTTATATGGCCACATTTCACTCTTCTTTTGGATTTTATTTTTCACATTTCTCTGTCAGTTTGATGACCAGACGTCTGACCGCACCGTGTCCCAGCTGAGCCAGAGCGGGCCCTTTGACTACATGGAAGAGGTGCGGCCACCTACAGGCTTATGACAGTCAACACCCAAGGGCCCTGGGCCCAAAGAGGCCCTCAATAATGCGCATGGATGGCCAGTTTAGACTGTGACAATGTGGAGAAAGTGTGGCCACCTATAGGGTTATAAAAGCCAACACCCGGGGGCCCATGGCCCAAAGACGCCCAAGCCAATGCGCATGGATGGCCAGTATGGACAAGATATAGCAACCTACTGGGGTGTGTCCATCAACACCCAAGGGCCAAAGAGGCCCAGAACAAATGCATACCATGGCCAGTATAGACTATTTGGACAAGGTGTGCCCACCATCATGACCATCACAACCCAAGGGCCCTGGGCCCCAAAAGGCCCACATTGATTCACATAAATGGACTGTATCGACTGACCTATTTTTGTAAAGACTATGCCCATGTTGCACTTAACCCTATATAGCCCGGGCTATTTTGAAATCGCATAGCCCGCGACGAAAATTGGCACGTACGTCACCGATGCCGTAATCTCCACAATTCAATTGTCAATTGCACCAAAATTATTCAAATTTATTTTTAATTAATTAATTATGCTAATTAAATGCTAAAAATCATAATTTAATTGTAAATCTTTAAATATAGCCCCAAAACTGCTAGATATCAGTCCAGACACTCTTCTTAGGATTATTATAAAATTAGAATTTTAAAAAATGGCAATATCACAGTTTTTCTTATGTATTTCTTTGTTTTTTCGACTTTATGTTTTTAATTGTTTTTTTGATGGAAATCGTTGGCAACACTATTTCAGTCATAAATAACATGAAATCTATTATTTTTCATCAGTAAAAATAGAAATAATGATACATTTATGAATTTTGGCTAGATACAGAATTTGCATTGGATTTGTACAAAAAATCACGTTTTTGAGCAATTTTTGGTCTGACATGCACATACACATTGTGACGTAACTTCGGAACCGTGTACCCCCTCGTCGCAAATTTGGTCTTAAAAGTTGCGTGAGACTTGAAGGAAAAAAGTCATGAAATGTCGCGGCGCGATCTTTTCGCATTACAAATTTATTGCGAAAGATGTTGAGGGGGGGGGCTGTTTTTGCCCCCCCCCCCCCCGGGCTAGATAGGGTTAAGTTGCCATGAACTTGTCTACAACCCCCAGTGTGTCACCTTTTCACCTTTGCATTCACCAAATCCTACAGAGAATACTTGGTCTGATACAGAAGAAATTAGTCAATTTTGGATTGTGTTATTGATGAATGAAAAACTAATTGCTCATTGTTTGTGTGTGTGACTGTTTATTTTAAATTGTTTTTCTCTGTGATTTTCCTCTCAATGGAGATACACTGTATAACAATGTCCAACCATGGTTAATTGGCTCCTAAGTTGTCCTAACGGGGCTTATTTATTTATTTATTTATTCATTTATTTATTTATTTATTCATTTATTTATTTTTATTTTATTTTATTTTTATTCCCGGGGGGGGGGGGGGGGGGGGGGGGTATTTATTTTTGCATTAGTGAAACTGTGGTGATCTTCTTTTTTATTGCTGATCTTCTAAAGTATCCTCTATTAAACAAGAAGGACACATCATTATTACCAGGAAAATTGAAATTTTAGCCTGCATACTTTAGCAATATTCCAGTGTAGTTAAACAACATTATTGTGGTGATATGGGTTTTTCTGCTAGTGATGAGTAAATTGAACTGATTTTGCTTTGCAATCAATCATGGTTGATGGCAATTGTGCCAAACAGATGTTCATATTTTTTTGAATTCGGACCCAATCGTCTTTTGTTATGTATTCTAATGCCTTCTCCCAAAAACTTATTTATTAATATACCACTTTTGATCAATATTACGTTATCTGACATATCAGGACAAGCTCAATAGTCGGACTCGATAGTCTTGTTTTATGTATTCTAATGCCTTCTCCCAAAAACTTATTTCTTAATTTATATATCACTTTCGATCAATATTAGGTTATCTGACTGATTAGGACAAGCTCAGAAAAGATTATCCTTGCCAATGTATTTAATACATACATTTTTTTTTGTTCTGGATGGTATTATTTTTATTGAAGGAAAAATATGCTTGTTTTTTAAAGTGCGTATTTCAAGGATGATATGAAGAGGAATAAGCAATTTTTTCGAAGCTGTAACATTCAATGGTAACTTGACCCTGTCACAAGCCAAGACGAGTTTGTACTTCAACAAAATACTTACATTAAAAAATGCTATATTTTTGTGTAATTAGAAAACAAGAAATTATATGAGTGCTTGACAAATGTAAACAAAACAATGAAGTAGTGACACTTTAATACATTCAAGACTTAAGAAATCATTGCAAGCCAAAGGACAAACCACAATTCATGTTTATGATTCATGTTATAAAAGTTGTAAAGTCCACTGAATGGATCTCGGATTTTGGATTGAATTTACATAATGTGTACAATAATGTGCTTCCACAATCAGAGCTTGATAGTAGAGTGTGTTTTTAGTATGGGAAGTGAGAAAAGAAGAAGGTTATTATATAGCACTGGCTATGTTGATAGATGTTCTATGGTCAGAAATGCCTATTTTTATTGACAGTCAAATAAACTAACAAAAAACAAAAAGAACAAAATTGGACTCTGCACATTAAGAGGGCATCAACAGATGAACCTGTTTCATGTATTCTGGAGAGATGGTTTGATCTACAAAGTTACTGCATTGAAAATAGAAATATTAATATGGTCTGACTGCTAGACATTCCCAGAGTCGTTTTATTCTAAAAAATTGTGTATAGGTATGTAAATTGCTGAGAATTGCCTATGGTTTTTAGTTGAGATGTATTCAGATGAGGGAAGATGAAAGATTCTCTTGTACATGAAGATGTAAAATATTTTTTATTTGTTTTAAAACGTTGCACTTATATACATGCCAACATGATTGTAGACTCCATTTCTGTTCTGTACCCTGTCATGTTTGTGTGTGTTTGTGTGTGTGTGTGTGTGTGTGTGTGTGTGTGTGTGTGTGTGTGTGCTGTATGTGTGTGTGTGTGTGTGTGTGTGTGTGCATGTGTGTGTGTGTGTGCATGTGTGTGTGTGTGTGTGTGTGTGTGTGTGTGGTGTGTGTAGGTAGATAATTCTCAAGGGGTTGATAGAGCGAATGTTCTGTAGGATTAAATATTTTCGAAGAAAACGTAATGCTTAGAAATCAAATCCAGAAAGGGTCCATGATTACTTGGTTAAGGAATTAAGAAAATTATTTGTATTGCATATTAGTGAAAAACAAACTGTATTTTAGTTTATAGAAAAGCAAATTACAAACATAATGAAGTGATGTGAGGAGCATGACTCATTAGGAAACAGTGAATTTCAAAAGAAATTATTACATGGGAGTACTCTATCATATAACAATAACGAATAGGACAACTTAAAATAGAATAGATGTACTCATTTCTGGCAAGATGAGGATACAATTATCATTAACATGTATTTCATTAGGAATATGGGTATCCATGGTACTGATTTGAGCGCATGCGCCGCCATGACCCTCACCCATTTTATCATCCAGGCCATACGCGCGGGTATTATGACGTCACTTACCTGCGCGGATCACGTATCCACTAGACGGTATTGAGGAGAAAGTCAAACAAAACTTGTCATCATTGTCAATCTTTGATTTGATACTAGCAGACGTACTACTTGTAGTGTACTCTTCTAGCGATTTGTGCTCAGCGCAATTCTGAAAGTTATTCAGTTGTTCAGATATCTGAAAGCTTTTCTTCGAGTTGATTTCTACATCAGTAAAGGTAGCATATAATTCTTAATATTGATAAATATGGTTGTTTCACTATTTTAGATAACGTCTTTTTGGTTCCTGAAGGAAGCTTAAATATGTTGTGACTTGAATTCCAGTACAAATGAACGGAGCAAATATCTCGATTGCGTTTGATATGTCTATTCACCCATTTAATATAAGACTCCCTCTTCACATTAAGTTGGCCTAGGCTATTTATTTATTTATTTATTTATTTTTACTTAACATGCTTAACACCACAATTAAGGTGGGTAATCTTTTTAAAGTTCTGATACATCTTCTAGTTCTAAGATAGGTTTTAGATCTTGGCGTCTCCTAAGTTATATACAAAGAAAGAGAAAGCGTCACAGCGGATGTCAGAGAACGGGTATATATATCACTTGAATACACACACAAAAAAAATGGGAAATGAAAAAACGACATTTGTGAAAAAAAAATGTTTGATACGTATCCTTTGTTTTCGTCAACAGAAGCCATGACCTCTTTCACCATACCATGGAATGATGAAGGTCAGAAAAGGATGGCGCCACGGATGTTGTCACGTGGTCTCGATAGATGCCCAGCTGCTTCCAAAGCGCCATCCACCTTCTTCGATCGACCTCCTACAGTCTCCGGCAAAAACCCTCTCTCCGTCCTCGCGCCGATTGGCTCCGGTACCGGCGGGAAGATGGTGGTGAAGAAAGGAGAACGTGGAGAAAAGAAGGGTAGGAGGAAGGACGAGAAGACGGTATCGAGATGCAAGAAGGGAGAGATCAGGCCTAAAGATCAAGGTATTCTCGAGTATAAATCCGTAACTTTGTTTAAATAATTATGAAATTACATGATATCGAACATCTTTAGTTAGACAAAATAAAATAAATACATAAATAGGGAGATAGATATGTGAAGATAGAGGGGTAATGAAAGAGAGAGTTAGGGGAGAGGAAGACAGAAAGAAATGTAAAAATAGAAAAACATGCAGAGAGGGGGAGGGTGAGGAGTAGAGGAAGAATGACAGTGGGAGGGAGAGAGATAGAAGTGGGGAGAGAAGGCGAGAGAGAGAGAGAGGGGGGGGGGGGGGGGTGAGGAAATGTATCAAACGTTAAAAATAGTCTGCCCCGAAGTTGGTTTTAATAAAGGCAGAAACGTGAAAGAAACATGTGAAAGTAAAGGTTTGATGAAATTCCGTCAAAGGATAAAACAGTTACCATCGTTAAGATTGTCTCAAGTTTTTGATTTGTTACGTCACGTGCAAGATGCTCTCCCATTAGTTGTGTACTAATATTTTTTTTAAAAATGTCGTTTTACTACAAAGTATATGCATCGTTTTACCTGTGCATTTGATACATCATAATTAACACTTTTTTTACACACAAACTTCTATAAGAAAAAAATTCTTCAGTAATCAATTAATTCATTTATATTGAATCATACAGCACGCAACATATGGGAGAGTACCTCGCACGTGACCTCTCAAAATTCAAATCTCAAAACGTCATAACTTTAAAACCTTCACAATATATTTTGTCCAATGTTTCTGCTGTTAGAGAAACCAACTTAACGTCAGGGTGGACTATCCCTTTAATTCTGCTATGCTTAATGATACAACACGTACATGTAAATTGATGTGTTTTCTTTTCTTGATCATTTATGATTCCATCCAGGTCGTCCAACGCCGGGTGAAATGACGTCTCTTCCTTCGAGGCCCGTACCACAATTCTCCAGATTCGCAGTTCTTGACGAGATCAAAGTAGGTACCTCATCTCATACGCGACATCACCTATTCCATCTAACGTACGTGGAATACATCTTCAGACTTGTTTTAAACATCTGCAGATTAACATGATGATAACATACATTGGTTGTTACATGGAACTTTAGCACATTGGTTTGGACACATGCTGCTCTCAGGGATGTTTGTGTATTTAATCCATAGCTCGTACGTAAAGAGTTGAATAAATGTTGATATATGAAACGAATATAATATACGAATAAAATTATGTAGTTAAAGTACATTATTGATCAGGGAATTGCATAATTTTGGATGTAGTAATGGCGTAGCCATTGTTGTAATATTATTTTTCTACATTTCATTTCGCAGAAACCTCAACCTGCAACACGTGAACACACTGCTGCCTCTCTTCCGAAATCCATTGGTCGGATGTCATCTTCGGGACCGATCACGAAGCACCGTGAGGAGACGGCTGAAGTGATGACGAAGCGACCAGAGCAAATGGGTAATGTGATGACGGAGCGATCAGACAAAATGGGTAGTGCGATGACGATACGACCAGGACGGACGGCTGAAGTGATGACGAGGCGACCACGTAAGATGGCTGAAACCGGCAAGGGTGATTCGCGGGCAGACAATAAGAGACAACACGAGTCTCTGGGAGAGAGGGTTAGAAACCTGCTGTCCTCAAGGAGCCAGGAACGAGACAAGAGGAAGATATACATGGCCCAGAAGCCCGCTCGAAGTGACGCCGACTCCTCGCCTTCGACTGGTGACATCATAACAGGGCGTGATCGTAACAACGAGGACCAACCAATCAGAGCAAAGGACATTGCACTTATAATGCCACACCCACCTGCATCCCGTCACGTGATTCTCTCTCGTCTGGTGTATGAATACAGAAAGCGACGGTTCAAGTTTGCATCGCTTCGTCTCAGAAACTAGACCTTGTTCAAGGCTGCCTCTCGTATCCGTGTAGAAATAATGACATCATGCTTTGAGGGACAACATTAGACCACATGGCCGCATTGGGTATTGAGTGCACATGGCAAAAGAAAATAAAAGATTAGGCATTTGACCTGTTTTACTCTCAAATTGCAATGATATAGTATAGTTTTCAAAAAATATTAATTCGGCTCCGTCTTGAATTCTTCAACTGCGTACGTGGCGTAGTATCAAGTGCTCGGTGCGAATGATTGGTTGTTGATTGGTTGTTTATGGGTGTTTGAAATATTGCATTGCTTTCATGAAAGCAGAAAACGTGTAAAGAAAGAATAAGGTTGGAGGAAAGCATCAAATGTCACAGGTAGAGAGAGAGAGAAAGAGAGAGAGAGAGAGAGAGAGAGAGAGAGAGAGAGAGGGAGGGAGAGAGAGAGAGAGAGAGAGAGAGAGAGAGAGAGAGAGATAGAGATAGAGAGAGGGGGGAGAGAAATGAGTGGGGGGGATGGGGGAGAGAGACAGAGAGAGAGAGAGGGTAGAGTGAGAGAGAAATAGAGAGAGAGAGAGAGAGAGAGAGAGAGAGAGAGAGAGAGAATTATTCCACTTCTCTTATACCTTTTCCATCTCATGTTCTTTTCTGTTCTTTTCTAGACTAGATGTTTGTTTCTCTCCCACAATTTCGATAGGCACACTGCAACTCGTGACTTTCGAGCTGTTGATTTGAACCATATTCCGATAAACGCTTCAAGTTTACAGGAAATAATAAATACCCAAGAAGTTCCGGTCACAACGTTGTGTTCATTGTATTATCATGATGTTTGTGTGTATGCGTGTGTGAGTGTGTGTGTGCGCGCGCTTGTGCGTGTGTGTGTGTTTGTGTGTGTGTGTGTGTGTGTGTATGTGTGTGTGTGTATGTGTGTGTGTGTGTGTGTGTGTGTGTGTGTGTCTGTGTGTGTGTCTGTGTGTGTCACGTATATCAGCGTAAGAATAATATAAGTTTTTATAGCATACATTAATGGAACATTATTGTTCCAATTTCAAGACGGCACAAAGTCATAATTTGAAGAGAGAGTATGACAACTGATAATGTTTGGCAGCGCTGTATAATACGAAGAAGGTACTCATTCACTACACAAGGACACTTTTATTGCATTCGCAAAGATTGTTACCTATTGAACATTACCTACAGCCGCTCCTGGACGGATCCAACGAACTAAAACATACGTCTTTCTATTTCTGTGGACGGATCCAGGATTTTGTCCAATGTTCACACATGGTCGAAAGGTGGCGGCATTTCGAAGAATACTTCAATGTGGTTTCGGCCCGCAGTGGAATACTTCAGAAAATGAGAAATGGTGATAAAAAAAAATATTTTTCTAAAACAAATGCTGGGAGGTTGATACACCTAATTTTGTACCTGCATGCCTTTTGAACTTGTGTTTTAATGACGACGTATCTCAAACAAATGCATATTTCTCTACATTTCATTTGTATAACTGGTTTCTCATAAGAAATATGAAATACACGTTTACACAATACACAATACACATTTATTTCTCATGAGCATTGGTACATTATAAATGTAATCCACAACCCTTGTAAGCATGGGTGAACCCCCCCCCCCCCTAATTAATCAACAGCTCAAAAGTCACGAGTTGCAGTGTGCCTATTGAGAATGTGGGAGAGAAACAAACATCTAGTCTAGAAAAGAACAGAAAAGAACATGAGATGGTGTAAACATAGGAAAAGGTAAAGGGGTGTAAGGATAAATACGTACAGGGACGGATCCAGGATTTTGGGAAAGGGGGGGGGGGCACATTCAGAAAAAAATGGTCGGGGAAAATCGCGTGATGACTAGAAGAAGAAAGAAAGAAAAAGAAAGAACGGTCCTCACTTCTTCCGCGGAAGCGTGATGATTGAAAGAAAGAAAGAAAAGGTCCTCATTTCAAAAGGGGGTGGGGGGGGGGCGGGACACACTGATATATAATAAGCAAAAAGGGCACGGGCTGGAGGTGCATGCCCCCCCAGCTTCTCTTTTTGAGCTATTCACCTCCGCAAGAAGGACACACGTGTATTGGCCCCGCAGAGGAAGGAATTCATATCACCTACAAAGAGACGTTTATTGTTGTTTTTTTCTTCTTCGAAGAAATAAAAACAGAAATAGACACCTTTCGGTGTTCTTCTTATACAAAACCTTAACCGAATTTGATGAAAAGATAAGCACCGCTTTACAGAAAGAGTAGGAAAGAAGAAAGGAGTATTTAAAGAAATGTAAAAAAAAAAAAAAGAACGAAGAGATCCGGCATTTAAAGGGAGATGTGAGCATCCATCGACCTGATGGTATCCAGTTTATGCGCCATTGAGGCATTGTAAAGGTATAATATGCCTATAAATGGAGTCTGGCATGACCAGGATTTAAGTCTCTTTGCACCATGATTATGGTAATATACATCATTCGCATAGCGCAGTGTGGGTCTGGTAGAGAAGGAGAAAGTGCTAAGCTATATGGGGCCTCGGCCTAGATGTGAACCTTTAAACATCATAGCACAATTTTGTCATTGTATTTGACAATCATCAAGTAGCGTTTATGTGTTTTATGACACATTGTACTCTGTTTATTGTTTGCCTTTGAAAAAAAAATGTTAGTAGTTTCATTCTTATCTTTTGTAGACTGAAATTCATAGCCTTGTAGGCATTTGTTTCCACGTAATATTGTCTTTATCCGTGGAAAAGTCACTGCCTGGTAGATTGCGGGTTCAAATCCTTCTGATGCTAAGATTTGTGTCTGGCTTGTTTTTCATTCATTTGCAGGATGGAACACGCAATCCATACTACTACTGGACGTATGCCTGAAATTTCTTTGCAAAAATTGAAATCACACTAGAAAGCCCTAAATCGCTAAAATCTAGGAGTATGTGTTTGTTCAATTAATCATTATCCGAACGCCTGGAAGTGCGGCTATTTCTGTTTTTATTTTTGCTACGTTGAAGAGGTTTCTCCAATCTCGCAAAGCTGACGTATTTATCGTATTTTACGGCTTGTATTTCTCGAACAGTGCAGTAAAGCCTGTATGGTCCCACTACCGGGCCTGTGCGCAAGGCCTGGAGAATTGAGATTTTTTAGTGTGAAGTTGCTAGATCTAATCGACGTTTCACGTATTTTTTCATCAATGAATTGACAACACGAACAGAGTACATGTAAATACTGTAGTCTGTACTGTGCACGCATCAAGTCTATCGCAGATCCCATGATTTTAATCATGTCGTTATTGCATTAGAAATCACTGCCACACTGGCACTAATGACGTGACCACACCGGTACCGTTGAATGGTGAAGTGCTTATGTTGTTTATGTGATTGTAGACAGTGGTACTATAATAATCGGCCTTTTAATCTTTGGCCTATATTTCCTCCTGTAATTTGTAAATACTGAGCTGAGTTGTGGAGTTGTGACGAAGCTCGAAATTGCTCTACCAAGAACAAGTTTATCAAACCAGGCAAGAACCAACTCGGACTCGGTGATCAGTCGTCGCCCGTCCAGACAACAGCCCAGGCAAAAACCGATATTTGACATTCTGATCTGCTCGTCGAAGTGGAACATCCATTTGGTAAGCCGTCATTGTTAATACAAGTGTAACAAAGTTGAGACTTTGTCATGGAGTGAGTGAGTGAACTTGTGCTGCCTGCTGTCTGACTCTGAGTCTGAGTCTGAAGACTAAGTGCCGATGAGTGGACTGATGTTGGTTGTAAACAATGTAATGTATGATGACATCTCATTTGGAAGTGATGCTGACTCAGAATGAAGACTGTACGTTTCTGGATAAAGAATGTTAACTTAACTCAGTCTTAGATATCAGTTACATCTTGTTCATTTATACTTAATCGGACATGCGTACTAGTAGTAATGAGTGTGTGTTGCATTTCAGTGACAGTGGTTGGTTTAGGTGTTGATCGGTGCACAAAATTGCCCCAAAACTCACACATTTACATCACTATGCTCTACCCTACCCTAACCCAAGCCCTATTCTAGTTCATATCCTAACTCTAACCTAATTATCAATTTTAAGCTTTCATTTAATTAAAGAAATCATCAAAATGAGAAAAAATTGCTATTTGACATGTCCAATGAGTATAAAATACCCCATCTCGTATCATAATTTTCAGTCCAATACTAATCTTCCTCACAGAACTCTCGGGACCGCATGTGCGTTCCCAAAATGTCTGGTAAAGGAGTACTTTTTCGCGGGACAAGTCCGGTCTGCGAATTGTAAAAAAAAAGGGGTTGTATTTGACTTTTCAAGCAGAGATTTCTTTAAAAAGGGGCTGTTTTTTTCTCTCTCTCTTTGGACTCCTGAAAAATTTAAAAAGGGGGTTGTAAAATATCTTGAATATCATAGAAAAATTGATCAAATCCTGGGATCAAATTCCTGAAGTTCCTGCTAGTTTTGAAAGCTCATTCCAATTGTTTTGTCTTCCATCATGACATCAGGGAATGACAGCTTACCTGAGATGAAGGGGTTGGAATGAGAGCTCACCTGAAATCAGGGGGTACATTGAGCAGTGTTCCGGATTTAGGGGGGGTCGCCAAGGCAGGAAAAGCCTGCGAAAGGGGGGTTCAGAAATGTTGCAGACCTAAAAGGGAGGGAACAAGCATAGGCATACCCTAAATAACAATGAAAGGTGTGGGGGGGGGGGGGGGCACTCTTTGACCAAATGTCTGTAGACTACACTCTAAAATAAGTGAAAATGATTACTGGTATTAGATCTAGAAGTATGTTGATATTCACAGCGGATGAAATATCTCAATCAAAACACACTTCATACTTGCAGAAACGCACACAAAGAAATAGTGAATATGATAGCTATAGCAAAAATTTGCATGCTCAGCCTGAGACTAGCTTTTTGATTATGGAATGCTCAAATTATACGCGGCAATAACATTGTAAAATATTTGTTGCCCTTTTTTGGGGTGAATTTCGTCTTTGATACTAAGCATGCAAACCCCTAACTGTGTGCCCCTTGTCCTTCAATGCAAAATGCAAAATGCAAATGATGCATTTATTTACTTCTCATAACCGTGATTACGCAACTCAGCTTTTCATAAGTCACTATTCTTCTCACTTCTACTACTACTACTACTACTACTACTACTACTACTACTACTACTACTACTACTACTACTACTACTACTATTACTACTACTACTACGACTACGACTACGACTACGACTACAGCAGTACAAATCTTAACCCTCAACAAACAACTGGTCTAGATAGGGGATTTGTGTGTATTGTAAATGGCATACAAAGAGTTAATATTATTATTGGTGCAAATCTCCTAAATCAATAACAACATTAGGTGGGCTTTATCCTTTAATCCTTCAAGCTGCTGGGTGCATGTCCTGAAGGCTATTCAGGCCTTACCAAGTACCAACGATATGGAAGGGCCATCCATGTTTCAGTTTCATTGTAATCAGCAAAAGATGACAAGAGAACTTGGTAAAATGAAGTTGGGTACTGGGCACATGAGTTTTAATGACTCAGTGTCATTTTGTTTGAGCAGTAAATTAATGAGGCTTTCATCGTCAAGTTTCTATTTGTTCACCACTTACATCTCTGACGACACAGTACCAAAGTCCCAAACCTCTCTTGATGACGTCATCGTCAGAGCCGTAATTAGGACCTGTGTGCAATTTGTACTAGGAGTTTGTACATTAGAATGGAGGACCCTGTAATGGTGTAGGTGATAAGACAAGTATTTAGTCTAGAGCCTATCTTTACTCAAATATGAGATAGTACCCTCATCTTATCACACCATGGTTAAATGAGTATGATGGTACTTGCTATAAACCAGTCTTACATCATTACCAGAAGGCAAGACAAGTCATTCAGAAAACGTGTGAGCTGCTTTTTACATCCAATTTGGTTAATGTTTGTGTAATTTACCGCCATGTGCAATCAATGTGATGTTGGTGATATTTTCATTTGCTGTCTGAACTGGAGTGAAGGCATCATGGATTGATTGTTGCTTGGCATGATTTGGCTGTTCTCAAGGAAGTGTGCAAGGTTTAGTAGCAATGGAGTAAAGCCCTTTATTTGTACTGGACAACAACCCCTACTTGATAAAATTACAGTAGATACAGGTAGCTGGCTTCAGTCCTAGCGAGATGGATGTTTGACCACTGTTGAAGAGGATTCAATAATGTATTCACCGGGCCACCAATGGAGCACTATGCGGAATGCAGAGTAGGTTTAATCTTGCATTTTTACGTTTTTTCTAGGGAAAGCAGAAACTTGCTACCTTGTATTCATTTTCTCTGAAGAAAAGTCATAAAATATTCAACTGGTACACATGGATCAAGTTATTGATGAAATAATGTCAGAAGTTTACAGTTTTGTATGTTCTAATACCTTACTTGATTTTCAGATTAGTTTTATCATTTTACTGCTTATTTTATAATTTTTTTTACAATTTTTTTACAATTACAATTTACCGCTTAATTTTACAAATTACATTTTCAGAAAGAACTATCATATAAAAAGTTCTAGCCATTGACACGCAACACATTGACTCCCGACCAGATGAAAACTGCACCCTTCGAAGTAATATGCTGCAGATGGGTCATGCAGCCTAACTAATAAAGAGTTCATGTAACTTTGTTATTTGTAAATTGCTTTCTTTATCGTTTTCACTTCTCATGCAATGTTACAGTACAAGTATGTTTGCACAATGGTCGTTTGGAAATCTTAAAGGGGTTCGCCCAACCATAAAGTGGTTGATATAATGTAGGAACATGAGAAGCCAGGAAAGCGTACGTTTAGTTAGAATGTGATGGAATCTACTATCCATGTAACAGTCTCATAGAAAAGAACATGATGAGTTTTTGTTCCTCTATGTGTTCTGCGCAGTAATTAAACCATAAGTTCACCTAATATGTAGATTAATATGAAACATTATATCAAAGCTTTTGATGATTTTTCTCTATTCTTCTCAACCGTGTATTAAAATGTACATGTAAACATTCATTTCATCTTACAGGCATGAGAGTGTTGAGTGATATCAACATATTTGCAACATAACCATGAAACAACAGCCCAGTTAAAATCTATTCCATTATTTGATTCTGTTTCATACCTTTAAACATGCTAAATTATGCCAATAACAAAGACTTGCTGCCTTCTCCTATTTGCAGCCAATGATTGGCATATGGTGACGTCAGTCAATCAAAAAGATACCTTGAAAAAAATTGCTGGCATTGGATCAGGTTTCATTTCAACTCCGACTGGACGATGTATTGGCATGGGGGGGGGGGGGGCAGAGTCAAGAGTACCGTATCTACTCTACATGTATCTCTTGCAGTAAATCTCCCATGTATTAACAATATCTAGATATTATTTTGCATTAATCTTTAAACAAAAAGAACTTAAAAAAGGATTCTCTTTGATGTTGACTAGATTCATTAGTTGTTTGGATTCACTATATTATGTAATACATAGACTCTAGTTTTGCCAAAAACACTGTGCGTGCTGTAGTTTTGGGCTCAACACTGTATGTTATCCTCATGATAGCAGTTTTGTAATAATACCCACCACCCGTGTATGCAGGACTTTTCCTAAGGAGGTGTTTTCGATTAAATGCATGTGAAGATAACATCACAAGCCAGAGTTCATTACGATTGGGGCAACGTACTGACAGAGAGTCTCAATGAGTTTGGGGTTGACCTCCAATATCTTCATGGTCAGTTAGTGGTAAGTGGTCAGTTAAGTAGATACCTTTATACAGTCTGTACAGTCTATCTTCTGGGTGCCAAAAGGGGTGTTTAACATCCAAAACACCCCCCTACGTATGCACCTGGTACACATGCCGACTCTTAAGAATTCTTTATGTTTAATAGTTTTCCAAACCATTTATTCATACATGTACATGAAGTAAAAGTAAATTGGAGTAACATTTGTAAATTTCATTTCTGAAAGTGCTTACACCTGTATTTGACATTTATGCAATGACATGTTATCAGGAAAAAATGGGCAAAGATATTTACTGGTATTTATTTATAAAGAAATCTGCTTCTAAGAAGAAAAGACAATTTAAGATATCAAAGTGAAACCAGCATTTGATCAGGATACTCAATATTGTAATACAAAACTACATGATGTCAACACATCAAACTTGAATGTGGTTTCAGTTTCATTTTGCAGTCATGTGTGCAATCACATGAGATAATCTGATATACACACAAATTTGTTGGTCCTCGTCTTCATTGAAAGGACACAAGAATGGAATGTTACAAAATCTGTTTCACATAACATACTAACTACATGTACTACTACATAGCATCTGATGGTTGTGTTGGTATTTTGTAAAGCGAAAAACTCTGTATATACCGTTACGCAACAATGATACGAGTACCTACAAAGTTCATAAAAGTTGAGCGGATTTTGGTGTAGTGCTTAGAATTCGCTGACAATACCCACTCCCAGGCCCAGAGCCTCTCTTTTAAGAAGTGATTAAGAAGTTTTACTTATTTGCTGCAACAATCCATGTGCAAATGTACGACAATGTACTAGTATTTCTTGCAGATTGGGTATGTTATATTGTACCTCAACCAATACCCCATGTTACACCCTGTTTTATTGATGCCTTGCCTAGCATAGCAACAACTTACCTATGTCAAACTTCTCACAAAAATGGTCTGTGGTCCAGTTTACCCATTAGTGCCATTCTCATTGGGCTTAAAAAATTGAGAAGTTTGGGTGAAATTTGCCTAACAACCGTACCAAAAGCCGAATGGTACAGTATTGTCCCTGTCCCCTAACTTCGCGATTTTTCTAACTTTGAGATTTGTTTTAAAAGTCCGATGAGAATGGCACTATTGTAGCTCCTTCCAGGGTTTGTCTTGGCTAGTTTCAGAACAGCAACAGCTCCTTGATCCTCACGGGTGCTCAGTGTATATTATGTAACTGTCCCATTGTACCCCACCTACCCCAAGACCCTCTTTCATTTAAATGATAGTCCATACCTGAACTACATCAGCTCCACCTATGCATTTATACACTCTAGCTTGAATTATATTGTTCAGATTGTACCTACAGCTGCCATGCATATTATGTAACTGTACTTTTGACCCCACCTACATGTATCCTCCTTCATGTTAGAAATGCGTGGAGTCCACAAGTACCTGGCAGCATTACTCCAGCTCCACCTGTATCTGCATGCTCTGTAGCTTTGAACTACCGATTGTTCCTGCATATATTAGAAGTACATGTATTTCACATTTTTTGTATTGCGTAAAGCCCATGTGTATCACATGATCATTGATTACAAGTGAGCTAACTTCTTTGAAGCTCCTCAAAAGAGCTGGTATTGATCCGACCGAATTCCTGGTGGAAGGGAGCTCCGTCTCCGCCTGGGTGCACGTGAATAGTAGCAAACATTTGGGGTGAGGTCAGAAGTATTTCAGAGTAGCTGATCTCACTTCAGTCATTTGTATACCGTACACCATGTCAACATCAGCCTCTGTATGCTGATCAATTGGCTGTTTGCCACACTGTAGGATCTGAGTGGGAGTGAGCTGCTGTTTGAACTACTGTCTGCAACCGATATCATTAAACAGTGAACACTCAAAGCAACAGTGCCATCATTTGGAAAGCTGAGCTTCCGTTGTGAACTTGGTTGGCAAAGAGATCACTTTGGAGTGAAGAAGTTGCAAAGTATTTGGTACTTTATAGACGAAGAGACTTTGCTGTGTCACTGAGAGTTAGACAAGTTGGATTGACGATGAGGCGGTTGGAATGATACTTCTTATCGACAAGGGCTTCCTGTTTCTGTATGTACGCTAGGAGTGAGGATCTTATTTTTGTTTTGGAGACCAAAGCCTGTTTCATTTCCTGATATTGTTGTGACTCTGACTTTTATGATTATTGTTGTTTACCACTGCAATGTACATGTAGGAAGAATGCTGGATGATTTTTGTGCAGTCTACCATCAATTTTTGATAGGAGGATTAATGATACAGCAGTGTGACTAACTGGATTAACAAGCTTTTTATTTTCCGTTTAGCCTTCTGAGTGCCTGAATATTCAATTAAATCTCAGAGTGATTTAAACATTACGCAAAATTACACACATGCAGGCAATACATTATTCACCGCAGAAGAGGTCCATATATTCAGTTTGTCTGTTGAAAATAGCATGGTAAAGAGCTTTTACCGTTTATACTTAGAGGATTAGTGAGGTTTCTGTTCAACCAAGGAGAGCGGTGATCTTTTCAGACCCTACAAAAGGTATTATACCTAGGGCTGAGAGAGTCACATAGAGTCACATACCTGGAAACCGAACCGCTCATGAAAGCAATTTTCCAGTAGATCCGGTAATAAAAAGGAACCTAATAAAAAAAAAAAACATACAAAACTGTACGTGTTCAGACAGAGAGACAGACAGTATGTGCACAATTCAATGACTAGATTCAGCCAGAGAGACAGACATGGTTTCATGAATGTACAATCGTCATCGCTGAACATTGTTGTAACTTCAATGCAGATGATCGACATCAATCTTCTTAGTATTAATTGCCAGCAGACTCCGCAGACTTGGATGTACTGTACTCCTGATCGATGGATTCACGCCAAGAAAAGTTCTGAGGGTTTTCGTGATTGGCAGACTCCTCGAGGTCATGTGAGCTCCATGCTCTAATTGTGGATTGTTTATCACTCCTGTTGGAATTTAACCGGGTAGTATCATGAATCTGACGGAGAGCAGCAAGATCGTGAAGGAGAAAGTCAGGTACATGTTATGCATCTAGTTTATTTGAAGCTCTGCACATTAGAATAAAATACCCTTCCTTTGCCAGACAAACTTCTGCTTTAATGTACAGTATGTATAGGTTTTGTATGCATTGTTGGGGGAAAAGTGCAAAAAGGGGGCACATACTGTACCTGTATAAGGTTAAAGGGCATATACTGTACTGGGAAGGCAAAAAAACCTTCAAAATGTAATTGTTAGCAATCTTCTTGCCAATGGTCTTAAATTCATGTATTGTCTTTTTTAGAAGCTTCCTGAAAGTTATTTGCCCTCAAATGATCTACATTTGGAGTAATGAGTGATTACATCACAAATCCTCAAAATGTTCGGCCCGAACATTTTGAAGATTTAATCATTAATAATTAATTACTCCATATGTGGATCATTTGAGGGCAAATAACTTTCAGGAAGCTTCTAAAATGGTCAATACATGAATTTAAGACCATTGGCAAGAAGATTGCTAACAATTACCTTTTGAAGGCTTTTTTGCCTTCCCAGTACAGTATATGCCCTTTAATAGAACACAAATCCCTTCATATGAAAAGATGATTTGAAGAAGAGCAAACAACTCTGAATGGTGACATTGATAAGGATCAATGAGAAGGTTGTATGTTTGAATGTTTTTAATAATTTAACCTGAAATCGAAACACTGCCATTCACTTGCCTGGTGGCGTACTGGGTGTTTTGATGCATGGAGACAATGTACATACAATGTACATACAGGTCTGCTCAATCTTTCACGTACAGTGCATATCATTGACTTGATATGTTGTGATTCTGTGGGTCAAATAAGAGTTGTCCATATTATCCACAAAGGCCTACAGTCATACTGATTCTCAGTCCTCCCTCTCTTTGTATCTCCTTTCTTTTCCCCCTTCTCTTCCCTATCTCTCAGTTCTTTCCGTCTTTAATTTCAAGCCACAATTTTTAAAAACTTGAGCAGTTCAAAGCAATGAAATCCTGATATAGCTTTTCCAGAGTAAATATAAATAGACTTATGTAAAGTTTAACATATTTTAGTGTTTGTCCACTCCTAGACTCTAGCTCTAGCAAGTCACCAGTACAACTTCCAAAGTTTAAATTCTATGAAGGATTTGCATATTGGGGTAGGGTGGGGTAGGTGGGTTGATCGAGGCAGGATCGAAGGTGGTTATGTTTTGTATTTCTCCAAAGTTTGTTGAAATTATATCAGTTTTCACATTGAACTTAAGATGAAGTACCGGTACAAACATCATACACTGCACATATACCTTTGGATTTTATGCAATAAAACTACATAAACCATGTCAGCAACGTGTTTGGAAGTCTGAAGTTTTCATGTTATTTAGGTCTGTAAATGATTGCTCTTAACCAATACATTCATAAACTCTTTAATATGTTGTTTGTTTGTTTGCGGAGTGGCATACACATACATGTACGGAACATACTTGTGCAACTTTGCACAGATGTATGTATGCAAGTGTTTTATCATTGAATGAATTCCTCTTACTTGTACATGTATGATGTAAGTTGGTAGAACAATAAAATTGATAGTTCAACATTAAAGAGCATTTAACAAGAGTGGCCACTATTGAAATAAAGGTTGCTGTCTCTGGATTGGCCACATCCTGTTTATTGTGAGTGAGCCCTTGATTATTGAGTATTACGCTCCTTTATGAACTCAAGTGTGCTTCTCGTTTATCCCAACAAGGATGTTGTTTCTGGTATCAAGAGAAATACATAAGCTAAATGATGTAATTTTGAATTACATCACTGGAAGCGTGCGTTTTTTTTCAAATTTTCGTCATAATGAGACTTAATTGCGGCAAAGGAATGTGAAATTCATTTGTAGTGGATAATTTTACATACCAGGTAGATTAGTGGGAACTTGTTTTTCTAATTTAGTAACCCTTTAACCTGTACCTAACATTGGTATTTCAGTACTTGGAATCCACTTTGCATACATTAGTTGTTGCTATGTTGGGCAAACCTTGGGCAAAACTCTGGTTGCCAGGGTCAACCTTTGATAAACTAGTGTTCTTAAAATTTGAATATGTTAGTAAACTGGTCTATTCTCAAATAATTTAAGGGTGACTCCGTTAGAGATCCTGTACATGTAGCTTTCTACTTAAGGTATGAGGAATGAGAAATGAATACATTACATATCTTTATCACATAAAACTTGATTTTTTTTTCTTCCATGTTGTGTAAAGTTTTGTTGACCCTTTTCTGATCCCAACTGACAAATAAAGTCTAGCATTCTAAGACTAGTCACTGTATCATTATCCTCATCTTTCAGTCTGTCTTGTTAAATCCCCATGTAGTCATTCTTGTTCAGGCTTCTTCTAAACACAACAAAAAAAGTTAGTCCCCCCTAAGCAAAATACTATAACCTTTTATTGAAGAGGTTTTTGGCAAAATAATTTGCCAGGATTGTTCCTCAACTTATTGACTAACTTCTGTGTGAAAATCGTGTTAATCTGATTAGTCATGCATGAGTGGGCGATTTTTAAAGGCAAAAATGTCACTTTTCAAAACAAGAATGACTACGTGGGGTTTAAACCAAATACTATATCTTAGAAATTTATAAAGCCTCAGTAAGTTAAGGAGAGCAGTAGAAGTTTGGTTTAATTCTTTTCATTGACTGTTTATCCTTTCTCTTCTTCAAGAGTCACCCATTGAATCTTGCAAATCCTTTGTTCAGTTGGGTACTTGAGAATTATCACAATCCCTCCCTTTAATCATGTGCAGTGAGCTATAAATACAATGTAGAACTATTCAGTTCATCAGAGAGTTGTAGCTGCAGCACAGCACCATATATCATCTGGCTGCAAGAAACGCCTACAACACATTGGTTTGCTTGCACACTGACTTCACAAAAGTCCTGATGGGTGTAGCAGTGGTTGTTTACATGAAAAGTTTGTTGAACTCCTAGCTGTTCAAATGTTGGTGACCTTGGATTCTTTAAATACCTCTAGCATGTCCTACTTCCCCCCTGGGACTTATCCTGATTATTTGGGTAGTAATTTATCCCCTCCACACCCCAAATATAATGAGAAAGTTTGTATCAAAGGTCTTACTGCTGATATTTCTTGCAGTGTTTTAATATTGGCTGAGCTTATTTGTTGACATTGTGTGTCGAGATTACACCATAATACATTGTACATTGTCCATGTACCAGTGAAGAAAGACAATTTGTGGACAGGTCTGCTTTCTTCAAGCCAAGGCCCTGTCATATAAAGAGTTGCCATAGATCTGAATCAATTGTAAGTCCAATTCCCTATCTCTAATGTACAGACTTATGACTGTTTCTAATTGAAATTCATGATTATACTGGCACCAGATGACATAGAAATAATATCCTAAACCATGCTACTCTAGATGCATTATACCCGATCTGAGAGAACTTTTTTTTTTACCGGGCTCTTGTTTTTGCCGTGAACCCACACATGTACAGGGTACATGTATTTGTTGAATGCATTCACATACATGTACATTTCATACCAACATAAAAGTATACATGTACAGGATTGGTTTTAAAAGTAAGGGGATATTTTACCCTTACAAAGTAGAAGTGAACATCACGCATTATGGGTTTAAAAAAGCACATTAAAGCTGTTGGGATATCATGGGTAACATTTGAATCAGCATATATTAGAAAAGAAGTGAATTAGTACTATAGGCTGGTGTGTAATGAATTACTGTCCCACACCATTCGTTAAATACTGAATCTGCACTGTATGACCTGCATTGTGAACGTGCAGTCTACTGTAAAGTCATCCCTGCCCGTTTTCTGAACAGAGGTTTACCACAAACGGTGTACTAAACCTGGACTAACTTTATGGGACGCCAAATAGATAATCTGATGCCTTCCCCAAATCATGGATTTTCATCGATTTCAATTAGTCGCCGTAATTACTATGTGGACAAACTGAACATACCATAGTGATTCCGAGGATAAAATCAATAAGAATGTTTTGTTTTGTTTTGATTGATGTCCTATAAAGGTAGTCCAGGTTTAGTAGACTGTTTGCGAATACCCCTGTTGAGAATACTGGCCTGGTGTATTGAGTTTACAACATGTACATTGTAAGTACATACATGTACTAAACTACTAAGGTGCTTTTCACACTGGCAAAAATTAGCCCCGTACTATCCTTAGCCCCGTACTATCCCTAGCCCCGCACTATTTTTTGAAGCTTTTCACACTGGCATTTCTTAGCCCCGTACTATTTCTTAAACCCGACTAGCTTTTCACACTGTTCTCACTCGAAATCGTTAGCCCCGGACTTTCTCGACAGCTTATGAATATTTATGAGTGTACGTCTTGCACATCGGCTCTTTACCACTCCGCATCAAGGTCACTCGCCCGTCGGGCCTTATCTGATTGGTCTCGGCGTTTCGGCCTTGAGAGCTGACATCGCATTTCCTTAGCCCCGTACTATTTTTCGTTTCTGTTCACACTGGCGCTCTTAGCCCCGGACTATTCGGCTTGGCCCTGCAATTGCGGTGTTAGCCCTGCTTTTTTGCAGGGCCAAATAATCCCGGATTATTGGTGGGGCTAGCCTACTTTGGTAAAAACCAATGTGAACAGAAAGTGGTCTAAGCTTAGCCCCGTACTATAGGTGGGGCTAAGGCCCCCCCTTAGCCCCACCTATAGTACGGGGCTAAGGAAATTTTTGCCAGTGTGAAAAGCATAATAGTGCTAGGTGGCAGCTGGCTCACTTTCATTATTTGCACATTATCTCAATATCCGGCGTTAATGATTTAACAAACCAATACAATAGCTTTATGATAAAGTGCAGACTGTTAATAATCAACCTACAGACATTTTGTACCCATCATGGAAATGTGCAATTTGATGTGCTGTTTGTATTTATTATTTTTGTTCTCGTGGTACAATCAATTATGAATTTGTTGATTTTTAAAGACAGGGTATTCAATTGCAGGTCCAAAAAATAACATTTTGTAAAAAAGAATAAAATGCAGGAAATGGAAGACAATGCTTAAAAATGCTCTTTACTCACAATATTAGAGAAGGAAACTGACTTTGAGTGGAATGATATTTATCTTAAGATTTTGAGTAGGTTTTCGTTGGGTGGTCCCAAACCTTCACGGTCCCTATAGCCTAGAGACCAAGACCACACATGGCTGTTTTTTTTTTAATGGTTCTCTGCTTGTATTCAATATAACTTTTAGTCAGGGTTTCATTCCTCTTTGATAAGTTATACCCTACCTCATTATATCATACTGATTTGTTTGAATATAAATATTAGCCAGTGTGTGGTACTAAAAATGTTACATCAACTTATGTTAGTGAGGGTACTGTACATGCATTTATCTTACGTTGTTTCTGCACAGCCGTGTACACGTACAGTAGTATATTTTTATAGCAAGCATTAAAAAGTTGCACGCTCATCACGTGGAACTATATTCCTTACAATATCCTGTATGTGTTTATTCATGTACAGTACCGGTATGATATACACTGTGCTTGTACATGTCCAAAGAGCCATAAACAGAGTTTATGCTGGTACTAATACATGTACAGCTGTGCTTGTAATATACTTATTCGGGAGCACAATATTGTATTTAGGTAGTCTTCATTCCGGAAGACGTACAGCTATGTTCAATTCTATCTAGTAAAGAACTGTGTGATGGTTGAATAAAGCACAATTAGGAAAGAATTATGACCTTTAACCTGATATCATGTACAGTGAGACCTGCTGAAGTGACTGCCTTTTATAGGAAGATCACCTGTCTATACCAGTAGTTTCTCTTATAATAATAATAATGGTTATTTATCTGCGCTATACACAAAAAGTATCACAGCGCTTACAATCAGATATAAAATATAAAAATATACATTAAATTGCATCAACCATTGGAGTTCTCAACTGTGCCAGATGAGGCCTGGTAGCCTCTTGCTTGCTGCTTCGTTCACCAACAATTTAAGGGACAAGCCCGGTCAGCACATTACTCACAGAAGCTCTAGTATAGCGCTTGAGGCCACCAGGCCCCAGATGGGTTAGCCAAGTCAAACCAAATAGTGATAGCAAAAATCATCAAAAAAAATACACATTAAATAAATGAAAATATAAAACTAGATATTTGGAAAAAGATATGACTTGAGTTGTCGTTTGAAAGATGATATGGTCGGTGTTGTTCGGATGGAAGAGGGGAGTGTATTCCAAACTCTAGATCCAGCTATACTAAAACGTTTTTCTGCTATGGAGAGGTTTGTTCTCGGAATAACAAGTTTGGTGGTATCATTTTGGGAACGTAGATTACGAGCAGGTGTGTAATGAGCAATTGTGTTTACAAGATATGAAGGACCAGTACTGTTAATCAATTTATAAATGTACAGACAAAGTTTGAACTTGACACGTTGAGAAAAAGGGAGCCAATGGAGTTCCCTAATCAAAGGAGACGTATGTATATTGCGACCAACTGAAAACACTAAACGTGCGGCACGATTCTGAACACTCTGAAGTTTTTTCTGATCTTTAACACAAAGAACTGAAAAGAGACTGTTACAATAGTCAAGTCGAGAAAGTACAAGTGCCCTAACTGCATGATGACAAGTTTTCTCATTGATAAATCTTCTAATGCGCCACAGATTCTTAAGATGGAAATTACAGGTACGTACAGTATTACTGACGTGAGATGAGAGTGTAAAGCACGAGTCAATACATATGCCAAGATTCTTAACTTTAGAGGATAGTGCAATTTCATTATCACATACATTGAGTTTTACGTTGGATAGATTTTGATTGAATTGGTTTTTCCGACATAGTACAGTGAATTCAGTTTTAGAAACATTTAGTTTGAGGAAATTTGAAGTCATCCACGTGTTTATCTCAGCAATACATAACGAAATTCTTTCTAACACTTCTTGCATACTTGATGGTGAACGAGGATCAAACGCATCATATAGTTGAATATCATCGGCATAGATAAGATAGAAAAGATTGTGCTTACGAATTATAGTTGACACAGGAGTGATATAAACATTGAAGAGTATAGGGCCCATAACAGACCCTTGGGGGACACCGTATTCACAAGTCCAAGGAGCTGAAACTTGCTCTGATATTTTAACACGAGATGTCCAGCCAGTGAGATATGAGTGCAACCATTGTAGAGCAACATTTGACACCTTAAAATTTGATTCAAGTCGTTTTACCAAGATCTTGTGGTCAACCGTGTCAAAGGCTGCACTCAGATCCAGAAGCCTTTCGTTGGTCGAAATAAGATAATGTGTCATTTTGAAGCTTTAGAAGAGCAGTTTCAGTACTAAAATTAATTCGATAGGCTGATTGCATAGGATCATATAAGTTGTTAGTGGTGAGGTATTCAACCAATTGAGACGCTGCAGCTTTCTCAATAACTTTAGCTACAAAACTTAAATTACTGACAGGTCTATAATTTTTCAGATCTTGATAATCTAGTGTAGGTTTCTTAAGCACAGGTGTGATTAAGGCCTGGTGACATGCTACTGGAAAAACTCCTGATTGTAAAGAGGAATTGACCACCTTGGTGAGAGCCGATATATGATACAAAACATATTTCTTTAAATGCCATGTTGGTTCAACGTCCAACGAGCAAGAAGCATTAGACATTTTAGTGATGATAATCTTTAAATTTTGAATCTTGAACAATGTTTTCTATTTTGTAAAAAAAAAGTGTGCTCCAATGGTTAGTTCAAATAACCTGTACAAAGACCACCTACTTTATGTTAAAAAAAACACATTTATTGTCTCCTTCGAGTGGTCTTTACAAGTTTAACTGTTCAAAGACTTAAATGGGACGAGGGGTGTCTTCATTAGCCTATTCAGACGAAGTAGCGAGCTAGTTTGCTGATTGAGGAGAACTACATGTAGCCTGTAGTTGCCATCGCGTCTTCATTAGCTCGAAACTCGGGATATATCGAATCTCGGCTCGGAATGCATAAATTATCCCGATGTTCGCACATGCGTAGTGTGCGATGGGAATAGGCCATGACCGCATGGCTTCTGTAGTGAGCTCGCATTCACGCATGTATACAAATCTAACGGAAACAGTGCCTTAGTGCGCGCTGATGCATGCTGGGATCGGGAAATTTTCAGGCTAATGGAGATGCTCCGAGCTAGCTCGAGCTAGTTCGCAAACTAGCGCGAGCTAGCTCCATCTAGCCCAAGATTTCTTGGGAAATTTTCTCGACCAAATAGCTACCGGTAGCTATTTCGCCTGATCTGGCGAATGAAGAGGCAAATAGCTACATGTAGCTATTTCGTGATCTGGCTAGGTTATTCCGATCAGAACTAGCTAGCTATTTCGCCACATCGGGCCACCCCTTATCGACCCATACCATGGGACTATACACAATAGCGGCTCTGTGGATTCATTATAGCTGAACTGCCCTACTCTAACAAAAGGAAGCAAGTGACAAATCACTCAAATCTGGGCTATTGGTATTCTGGGTTATTGGGTTATTGGGTCATTGGTATTGTACCCAGCATTCCCTACGTACGGCCAAAATCTGGACAAGAAATATTAATATTCAATCTAACATGATTTGGTGTTGCACTTGCACTGATGCCTATGCAAGTGACAGACACATTTTACTCATTTACAAGAAAGGTCTCTTTTGTTAGTTGCTTCCTTTTGTCAGACTAGGACAGTGAAGCCAATCTTTGCTTAGCCTGGCTGCCAGGCTGTTTGGTATTTCTAATCCATATTAAAGGATAGTCTAGTACTCATAAAACTAGTACATGTATCTTTATCTTTCTCCTCTTCTATCAGTCTTAAAAGCCATCAGCTTTCTGTTGATACCTGTACTTGTACCTTTATACTCATTGGTCATGAAAATTTGTTCACTTTGTTTGTTAAATGAATGAAGAATTGAATTGAATTGAAGTCTAAGCCAAGGAAGAAATTGAGAATGAAGGGGCTACTTCAGCCAGACCTTTTTAATGAATAGTTTGAATTAAGATAGAAATGCCCTCAGAGTCTGGTAGCAAGGCTAAGCTTTCTTATGTTCATTATAGCATGTGTCATCGTGTCTAGAGGTTCATGTCATCCGACTTCCCTCAGGAGTTGCCTCGCAAGTTGAACACTTCCTCCCAGACAGCCCACTAAGTTACAGCCCAGCTGATGGCCGAGCTATAGGCTGTGCACTTGTGATATAACCAGGGACTCCCCAAATCCTACACAGTATGAAACACCTAGTCGAGGTACTAGGCTGTGAGGTGCATGGACACAACCCAGTCTATTAACAGCTACATGTATGTCTGATAACACAGACTACGCCCTAATGACGTCACAGCTCCTACATACATGTACGTAGCTCTGGCTTCTTCCCTCTTCCCTGGGCATACTCTGTCTTGTCCAGATATAGTTTTAAAACAGACTGGGTTGTGTCCATGTACCTCACAGCCTAGTACCTAGGCTATGAAACACCCAGTACATGTTTCATTGATTTAAATAAATATTCTCATAAAATATGTATATATTTCAGCAACATTTTTTGTTTATATTGCGAATGTTACTGCTACAGTACACTCTCATGGTTCAATGCAAATATACCCTACATGTAGGTCCCTGATGAAATTGACAGGACTTTTTAAAGTCTCATAAGCACCTGAAATGTTGAGCAATTAATTGTCTGCTAGCATCATTTTCAGGCTTTTAACACATTATTGAGTCAAAGTCAGAAAATCTTGCCCTTAATTTTTCTCTTGAGACAAAGATAATTGAATTTAGGCTAATATGGATAATGGAAAATGGCTAAACGGTGGATGTTTTGTATCAGGCTACATGTATAGTATGTATATCACTAAAACAAATAAAAAGCACATTAGTGATAGACATGTATTATTCACAAAAGGAAAAAGTATGATGTAGTAATGAAATACAATTACTAAGAATTGAGAGCAAGCAAGGACAAAATCGATATGATTATCTACTGTATGTACACAGTATGTAATCATCAATCAAGTGGCCTAAAGAAGATTAGCAATGATATCATGTGAAGCAAGGTGTGTGCTTTCTCATTAGGGGCGTCTTCATTAGCCCGATGTGGGCAAAATAGCGAGCTTGTTCTGATCGGGTTAGCTAGCCAGATCACGAAATAGCTAGCTATTTGCGTCTTCATTAGCTAGATTAGACGAAATAACTAGCTATTTGGTCGAGAAAATTTCCCGAGAAATCTTGGGCTAGATGGAGCTAGCTCGAGCTAGTTAGGAGCGTCTTCATTAGCCTGAAAATTTCCAGACCTCGGCATGCATCAGCGCGCACGAGGCATTGTTTACGTTAGGTTTTTGTACGTGCGTGAATGCGAGATCACAACCGAAGCCACGCGATCGTGGCCTATTCCCGTGACACACTGCGCATATGCGAACATCGAGATCATTAATGCATCCTGAGTTTTGAGTTTACGTATCCTGAGTCTCGAGCTAATGAAGACGCGATTGCAACTTCAGGCTAGTTCCCCGTATCAGCAAAATAGCTCGCTATTTCGTCTGATCGGGCTAATGAAGATGCACCTCATATGTTATAATATCATGGCATGTAATTAGTGTGTACATACATAGATAGCCATCTCTTAAAGGCTAGCGATCGATGTAAACAGGTATGCACACACGCACCCATGCAACCTGTAGAGATGGAGCTCATTCAACAAGGGCGTGGTATGTGGGTATGTTCCTGTAAGTGGAGTAGATGGTGTAGATAGATGATGACACATCAGTGTCAACGCTTCATTAGCCTTCTCTCAAGGACAGCCTAATTTGCCCTGCAGGAAGCAGGTACATTATGAAGTGCGATCTTGTGTGATACATGTACACTGCATGTGTCAGAGATGCCAAGTATTTTGTACTGAAAAGCAGCCTGCAGATATTGAATGATTGATAGATCAAGAAAAACTAAAGAACATAAAATTTCTGCGACCTAGTTTATAATACAAGTAGGAACATATACATGTACTGTACATTGTACCTAGTAATTACTACATACACTACAGCTCAAAGGAATTGGCATAGGGAAAGGAGAAGGGAAGAAAGCGAAGGAGCCGCAGTTTTAAACCGCAGTATATTTTGTCCAGTTCAGCATGAGACACAATGCTTTAGCCCAAAAAGCATCATGTTTCATGCTGAACTGGACAAAATATACCGCGGTTCAAAACTGCGGCTCCTTCCCTTTCTTCCCTTCTCCTTTCCCTATGCCATTTCCTTTGAGCTGTAGTGTACACATGTACAGTATACTGTAGTTTTATTTCACTTGAAGGAGATAGCTTACTACCGATTATTATACAGCAAACTACTTAAGGTTGAACGTTGTCAGCTATGGCTTGTATACTGAGCAGATGACCATGCAGATTAAAATGTACCCAGCAAAACTAAAGCGCACATTTAATGTACATAAAAAGGTCTGTTTCCTTTTGTTGAATACATTGTGACATACAATGTACACATACATGTAGAACTGTATGCCTGACTTGTAATACATGTAGATTGCACTTCTCCACAAATAGATGTACCCATGTACTAGAAAGTGCCTATTTTTGCACATCTCTCTTATACGGCCATGTCGCTTTTTTGGACGGCCGTTGGTCCCAATGTGGCGGGATAATGGAGGCCGAACTGTCGTGTGTTTTTCACTCATATAGAATGAACAGAGCTGAATGAAATCTATTAAAAAAATGTTCATAAAATATTTGCTTTGGACTTTGAATAGGGATAGCACATGATTGCCAAATACACTGTCAGTTTTGCTTTCATTTCATTGAAAATGTCTCAAGAAATGCTGCACAATCTGAATTAGGGAATTGTTTGCGTTCTCCATCATATTTTGCACAGTTCGTTCTCTTCTAGGCATACAAAGAAAACTTTCAAACAATCCCTCAACAGGTACAAAATGTACATGAAGTTGTGTGTAATTCTATAGAATACACTGTTTAGTATGTTTGTAATAATGCTAATTAACATTCTGAACTAATAAGTGTTTACGAGAGTTTTTAGTGTCTCTGTCATTTTTCTGGATGAAACAAATGCGGGCATATTGCTTGTATTACTCTTTCAAAAAAATTATGATCTTTTTATCCAATTAAACACCCGCTGGGCTAGATTAATCTTTCTTTTTTAATATTTCCTGAAAGTGCTGTGATGCTGTTAGGATTAAATGGTTTAACTTCTGATTAAGGATAGATTTGTTTATCAAACCATCTCATAATTGGTATGTACTGTGCAGAATTCACTACAGATTGCATTGCTTATAGACATTAGACATTTACTACATAACAGACACATGCAGAATGCAATTAAAGTTGAATTGTGGGGCTTTATATTGGATGTGTAGTAACAGTTCATGAATTCAGCCAACTTGTTATGCAACTAAAGATTAAAGATGGCCGGTCCCTTTTACCAATATCCGCAAACTTCATGAAAGTTTGCACATATTTAGCACGTGTTTTTGGGATACCAACTGTAAAATTTTGAGGTCAGAGGTACTGTAATTCCCGTAGAGTAAATGAAAATCTAACTAGTTTTCATTGAGATATGACTTTTTTTGTGGTACAAAGTATGCAGAAAGATACCACCAGCTTGAATCTTGGGATGTGATTAAATGGTTTACCTGTTTGCATGACATGTAGTTTTTTTTTTATCTGACAGAGTAACTACAATACTTGGGTATTGCAGTTTTTTTCTAAACTCAAGTACCAGTACAAGTTCGATAGAACCATTGTTTTTATAAATAGACTATCAATTGTTAAAGATGCAAATTTTATTCATGTCGTTAAAACACTACTCGTTGTTCGTCCAGAAGCGACAATTGATATATTCAGTTTGTTCTGCCCATCGAAACTGAATTTGAAATACAGGTGAATGTAATAATGCGTTTCTTCACAGTTAAAGGGGAAATTGTGAGTACATTACGCAAATGGGTTATTGCCCAACATAGCAATGGCAAATGTACGCACAACATGCTGTCTTCTTAATCAAAGTAACATGGCTTGTGTACAGCAGGTTCATTTTTTTTTCAAACGGATCGTTTTGTGTTTGCTTTCCCTGTACTCTGCAGGAAGGGGGTGACTGCTCTCAACAAGGGAGTCAAGAACTTGCCCAAGGTTTCCCTGCCTGGCAGCAGCAGTAGTGGCGCCAATGGGACGTCCATGTACCCCACCATGCCGACGTCGATGAACATGGATGAGGGCGAGCTGCTGAACGACACCAAGTACCGGGCCTACGTAGCAGCCGTAGAGAAGGCCCTGAAGGCCTTTGAGTACTCCAGTGAATGGGCGGACCTCATCTCAGCCCTGGGCAAGCTCAACAAGGTACGCAACCGTCTATTTCAAATTGTGATATTTCAGTGTCTACTCATAAGATTGATAAAACACAAACAAGCAGTTTAAATTGAAGTTGTTATCAAGATGAATATTTGAAGATCTAGGTATTTATTTGATACTGCTTTAGATAAGTTACATCAATTGTTAAAGCAAATTACAATTATGTCACATATAGCTCAAGTGACCTTTTTCTGTTTGATTGTGTGTCACCTTTTCTGGATGATACTTTACTGTATGGGAAAAGTGCTTGATAGGCTATTGTTCAACTGTAGACCTATAGCTCCTTTTGATGCCTCAATTGGCAATTTGAAGCACTACTTTCAATGGTAAAGTGCTTGATATATGCTATTGTTCAACAGTATACTTACAACTCCTTGTGATGCATCAATTGACAATTTGAAGCGATACTTTCAATGGTAAAGTGCTTGTTTATACACACTATTGTTTAACAGTAGGCTTATACCTTTGTATGATGCTTCCCTCCACCCCCCCCCCCCCCCCCCATCAGGTGCTTCAGAGTAACTCCCGGTATCGCATCATCCCCAAGCGCCTGCTGATTGGCAAACGGCTGGCCCAGTGCACCCACCCCGCCCTGCCCAGCGGGGTGCATCTCAAAGCCCTTGAGACGTACGACCTCATCTTCAGGTTCATCGGCCCAAAACTGCTATGTCAGGTAAGTACCTCAGAATCTTTAGGGCTGACTTGAAATGAGTGTTTTATTACTTTAAGTCGGGTGTGATATCAAGTCTGTTTAATGACAGGATAGCCCATTTGCAAAAGTCACGAAACTTCAAGTAGGTACCTCAGAATCTTTAGGGCTGACTTGACATGAGCGGTTTATTACTTTAAGTCGGGTGTGATATCAAGTCTGTTTAAAGACGGGGTAGCCCATTTGCAAAAGTCACGTTGGCAGGAATCAGCAATATACTGTACCGTGACGGTAACGTGTCATGAAATCTCAGTCATAGCTTTCAGGATAAGTGAAAAACTGTCTGTGTTTACATTTGAAATACATGTATAGTGACCATCGCCTACATTCAAATGCGGTATTGCAACAAGCAGCCGTGGTGCGGTTCTTGCACTATACATTATCAGTTTTACCAAGGTGCAAACCGATTAGCCAGTTAATTAGCACATGGTGATAAGAGGGTTAATGTGCAGCTAGTATTCATCTGTGACTCCGCACACTCAGTTGCAGTTGAGCCTTATACCACCTGACAGAAGTAGTGACAGAAGATAAAATGAAGTGCTGTAATTCTCCTTTGCTTGCAATGGCAGGATATGTTCATCTACAGCGCAGGCTTGTTTCCGCTTCTGGGAAACGCCGCTATGTCAGTCAAACCGACCCTTCTGAACATCTACGAGGAGCACTACCTACCGCTGGGGGAACACTTGAAGCCTGCCCTCACGGGTCTACTGCAGGGAATTCTTCCTGGTCTAGAGGAAGGTTCGGACTTTCACGACAGGTGTGTTATTAGTGAGAGAGGTTGATGTTCATTATGACTATTAGTTGCGACGTTTTGTCAATGTGGATCAGTACAATTACTCGGACATGGTCTGAGGAATGTTGTGACAGATATGAAATTTTCATTTATATGTTTTTCCTTTTTTGCTGAATTATCAACCTAAAAGGAAATGTTTATTAATGTAGCAGGTTGTTGTCAAATAGAGTCAGAAGGCCCAGTTTGCAATTGTTTGGATGTGTCATAAACATGGTCATACCCTTGTTTGATGCAGCTGCATTAAACTACATAATGTGTAACACTTGCCTATAACCTATGCTTTGACTTCGTATCTTTCTATTGTTTCTAATATTTCTCTTTCTCCTGCTCTGTGGTCTTTCCTTAATTCTTCGATGTGTTCTAATGGCTTATACTTTCTCTCGATATTTCTGTCCTTTTCCTGTTTTCATGTCGCATCTATCTGTTCTCTGTGTGTATTTCCATCACATTTTCATTATTGTCTCCGAATTTCCATCACATATTTTCACTTATTCTCTTTGTACTTCCTCCCTTTTCATTGGCTGCATTTACAGAACGAACACACTGCTGGAGCAGCTGTGTGCAGGGATGGTCAAGTCCAACTTCTACGGCGCGCTGTGGGAGTGCGTTCTGTGCAGCCCGGTGGTCAGACTGCCCGCAATCTCCTTCATCCTCTCCCAGGTGGACAGGAAGTTGCCCATCAGTGAGCAGAAGTACTTCCTGGGCAACGACAAGAGCATCATGGTAAGGAACGTGAACATAATCACAAGCCCTGTCCTATAAAGAATTGCTATTGATCTGAATCAATCGCAAGTCCAGTCTCTATTGTACACAGTTAAGATTGATTTAAGATTGATATCAGTTGCAAGTGAAGTTGCGATTAATCGCAATGCTTTATAAAATAGGGCCTTGATTGCATGTAATAGATGCCTGAGCTGTTTACTGCATTATACCCTATTGAGGAAAAAATGTTCAGAGGAGCTCTTTTGATTGTGATGTGGGGTCTGATGCATTATCAAGGAAGTTCACCCATTTTGGACCAAGTACCACAAATATGTGGTGTGGGGCTGTAACTATTGATATCAACACTTAAAACTAATATACAAATTGGCAACTCACTGAAAAGGTTAAAATCCCTCTTTTGCTCTTCAAATTGGCATGATTTTTGCTCTAACTTGAATGATTTTGACGTCTTATTAATTTATAATGGAATTTACACTACGTTTCTTCATAAAAATTTCAATTGAAAAAAAATTGTTGCCAATTTGAAAGCCACATAGTGATCAGTTTTGCTCTAAAAGGGCCTTCATCCTGAATGAGTTCATTTCCGTTCCTGTGTGCAGGTGAAAGCAGTGTGTGAAGCAGTCAATGATGTGGTGGTGCTAGTTCAGCGCAGTGTCTTGGACCTCATCATCATCTGTTTCCCTGTGCACAACTCTGGCATCGCTCCTGAAGAGCTGTCCCAGCTCATGACTGCCTCCCTCGGTGTGCTCCTCCGCAGAGACATGTCCCTCAATCGCCGCCTCTACTCCTGGTTGCTAGGCAGCGAGCACAACAAGAAGATGCCGCTCCCTCCGCCCCCACCTCTCCCCGTGCCTTCGGACCGGACGCATCGCCGGACGGACAGCGTGCTGACGAACGACAGCCTGGTCAGCAACGAGGATGACGGCGGCTCGGAGTACTTCGAGCAGCACTCGCGGGCGTTGCTCGTGAGGGCGCTACAGCAGTGGCTGCATGACCCGCCCACGGACCCATACAACCTGGAGAGCAAACAGCGCTTCCTCAAGCCCTACCGCATCCTCATCAGCCTCCTGGACAAGCCGGAGCTCACCGACCCCATCATGGACGAGATCCTGGTCGAGGTCTACCTCGCGCTCTTCACCCACTGCACCAAGCGCCGTGCCCCGGCCGGCCCGGACAACTCCCTCCCGGCTGCAGGCCTGGACATGGACGAGGACTTGGCCTCCTGGGAAATGCTCCAGGGGCCAGAGAAGCCCATCGAGCTGGTCAAGACAGCAAACCTCCTCTTCAACTCCTTCGAGCCCTACTTCATGTGGGACTACATCGCTAAGAAGTTTGAGATGTGCTGCCGGCATAGTGTGATGCGGAGCACGAGACAGGAGTTTGTCTCTATGAGCTCCGTCAACACCAACCTCACCTGTACAAAGCTTTGTGTGCTAGTGAGCTTTCTCTTGGACATCGTTGCATTGGTAAGAGACTTGACATTGGTTCAGATTGCTTTATTTGATATCTCTCACAGAAGCAGCTAACGTGAGCAGGGAAATAATCTTGCTATTCCAAACAAACACAAAAGTACAAAGATATGAACGTGCAACCATATATATCAATTTATTGATAAAAACATATTGATAAAACATACCCAAATACAAGCGATAATTAGCTAGTGATAATCGTTTGTCTCGCAATGTATGGTAAACGGAATCAAAAAAGATCACATTGTTTCGTGCGCCACTGCATCACTTCATCAGGTGTGATACAAAATTGTAGTAAGTAGTAAATTGACAAAGTGTTGCAGCGGCGCACGAAACGTCGTGATCTATTTTTATTCCGTTTACCATACATTGCGAGACAAACGATTATCCGCGATGAGTAACATATTTAGCAATTTGATTTTAGTTTCCTGTTTGTTCCCCTCTTTGACAATGACAACATGTTTGTGAATCTTACAAATAGTTTGTTATCTCAAGTTTAACAAATTGTTGTAAGAAATTAATTTGAGTTAAACTTAACGCACCTCAAGATAATTGCTTTGCACAATGTTGGAATCTATTTTCAGAAATATATTGAGACAGTGACTTGCCATTTCAAAATACTTCTTTGAAATGAGACGAACCTTGAAAACGCATACATTAAACCTTTTGTTATGTTTATTTGGCCATAAAAGAGTATAATATTGTGTTCATTTGGCCTTTAACCCTTTTTTGTGCCAAACGAAGAATTTTTACTCTATGTGAGTTGTCTGTATTATTTGTGAATAAATTAACATGTGGCATGCAAGGAGTTCCAGAGATGTGTCGCCCAAACAGACAACCTTTCTTGTCTTTGTGTCCATCCCAGGAGACGTACCCTGAGACTCCAACTGAGTACCTGCCCCAGCTGCTGTGTAAGATCATCATGACCCTGACCAACTACATCGCCTACCTGGACCTGCGGGATATCCACCAGGCCCTGGGTCTGTGTCTCAAGCTGCTAACCAAGGTGCAGCCGTCCATGGTGACCAGTCCCGGGGCCAATGCAGGCTTGATCCCCTGCCCTCCGGAGAAGGCCGTCGAGGAGCAGCTACCACGCGCCCTCCTCAAGCAGCTGGAGGGGATCGAGAGCGGTTATGAGATGATCGATGCCAGTCACGCCGCCGCGGAGGGGGAGGATGAGATGAGAGGAGGGGCTGGACCGGTCTCGCCAAAGCGTGATGGGAGGAAACTGGACGAGAAGAGCCAAGACGGGCTGGACGAAGATGAGGATGATGAGCAGAGTAAGCTTATCGAGGGCGAGGTTGAGAGCGACGATGATGAGGGAGCAGTGCAGTCACTGGATCGGCTCTCCTCGCAGCCGCAGAAGTTCAGCGAGGTGAACCCTCCGCCGACAAGGCTGCGCCGCCCCACCAGCCTCAGTAGCCACCCAGGCTCCCTTAATGATGTCACTGACAGCGTGGACCATGCCTCGGACCGCCGGCCACCCGCGCCAAGTATCACCTCCATGGGGGGCAACAGCGAGAGCGAGAAGGAAGGCCCGCCTGTCTTCCTCATGCAGGCCTGCGTCCAGTGCTTCCAGACCTTCTTTGCCAAGTTCATCACTAAGAAGATCCTGCCCAATGCAGATGTCATCAAGACCTGCCTCGCCAGGGTGCAGGTCGGCGAGGTCGTGCTCTCGCCGGTCAAGGCCTCGACACCCACAAATGACAGGGATTTTGCTGACCACCACCCCCAGACGAGCGATGAAAAGGAGGATGACGAAGAAGAGAAAAGAAGAAGGAAATCGAAAGAGGACTTGTCGTGGAAACAGCGGAGTGATAAGATAGATGAAGTAAGGACCAGAACAGACTCTGCTCTCACCAGCGATGAGGCTGCAAGGGGATATCTAGGTAAAGAGCCAAGTCCTTGTCACTCCTAGAAATCTTGTTGTTCCTCTTTACTATTCATTTTATATAGATACCAACCTGAAACCATTCTGTGGCACATATCATTATGTTTCTTTGTTTTTACCAGAACTGTGTAATGCAAGGCCAGGTTGCGGGTGCTTTCTTAGTTAATTGGCACATCCTTGGGCTTGCTTCGTCAACCAACCGGCAAAAATTGCTCACCTGTTAACAGCAAGATGGTCAGCAATGGTCAGCAATGGTCTCACTCAATTCTTTCATCTCCCAATCTAAATACCTCCATGCTAAACATTCATATATTTCTTTGCCTTTACTCATATGAGCTTTTTTTTTTTTCAAAGAAATGGCTTCAATTGAAATGGAGACTTCACGTATATGGTCCTTAACGTAGTATGTAATGAATGTTATTTTTATCATTATGATAATTTCCAAGTCCTTGTTTCATGTTCTTGTTTTCTGGTATCCTTGTTTTCACCGCAGCCGATGTGACTATAGGCTGCCCTTCCTCCCCCGTGCTGTGCCAAGCCCTCTCCACTGCCTGCAACCTGCTGGTGGAGTTTGCCTGCTTCCCAATGTACTGCAACGAAACCATCTCTGCCTCACTGCTCAAGGCTCCCAAACTCAAAGGTGAGTCATGCGTGCAGTTGATTGTCATAGTTTCTGTCCAGTTTGCACCAGGTTTAGGCTAGAAAACGCGGGCTCCAAACCTCATAGGTGGCGTATCCTGATTATTGCCTACTTGGCTGCTGTACTGAGCTGTAATTGATAAACCAAAGGTGAATAGCAAATCACACTGCTTGCTTGCTGGCATGTGCAGCATCCAACATCTGACCTTTATGTGTTTGAGGGGATTTCACATCGTTTTACTGCATGCATGGGGACAGGTCTACCCAGTTTTTAGTCGACCTAACTTGAGGCATCTAAACTTAAAGATGGGTTGGGTGCAAATTCTTTGCCATTGTTACAGTCCCATTTCCAAACTTAGCACATAGAGAATTAACAGTCATCCTTTTGTGTGCGCAGGGAGCATGCTGGGATTGCCGGACTGGCTACAGAACCTGGTTACGTGTTGTTGCTTTGTGAAGGACTTTGACATCCAGGCCACAGCCGTCTCCACAGTGCTGGAGCTGATTGCCCTCACGAGGTCTGTCATGTCTAGCTCGGACCACAAGCTGGTGCTGCCCAACCCACCCAACTCGCCCCGCTCGGAGTCGGGCACTATCTCCGTGGTGCTCATCCCTGCTATCTCCTCCAGGCATCTAGAGTGCATCAACTACAGCTCAAACTTCTTTCAGGTAAGAGGAGAACATGGACTAAAGGACACTTCAGACCCCGTAACATGAAGGTTTGCGATCAATTGCAAATTTGAAAGACAAATTCTGATTGGATATTGGTCAGTCTTTTGAACAAAAAGCGCATCTAACAATAGTGTTGATTGGCCATTGCCATATTGCGATTGATCGCACACCTTTATGTAATGGGGCCAAGATTACATGATTTTATAATTTGTTTGATTTGAACAAGACGGTGATGTCACATTTGCAGTCATAGGCCCTTACGACTGCAGCTAATTATTATAGAATGTTGATAACTACACCTTTAGATAAATACTGCTAATATGATTGTTGTTTCTTACAGAGGGTGGCAGTGTGCCTTTGGTCCCATCTAAGTCCCCAGACGCCCGAACACCACGCCCGCAGCGCAGACCTGCTCCACAAACTGCACAACGCTACACCAGACGCGTACATCTGTGAGGACATCATCGGCAACTCACTGGTCCAGAGCAGAACAGTAAGAACTCTCAAATCTAGATTGTCCTTGTTTTTTCAACTCATTCAATTGGTAACATTTTCTGTTCCAAAATATGATTTAATCAAATCTGTGAGGTCATCATCACTATTTTGCATTTTAAACAATTTTTTATTCAACTCATTCATTGCTTGGGCCTTTTACAAGCAAAAATCATCACTATTTTGCATTTCAAATAAGCAACACTTATGTTTCAAATTAAGATTTGATAAAATCTGTGAGGTCATAATCACTATTTTGTATTTCAAATTTGCAACTCTTTTTCTTCAGAATAAGATTTTATCCAATCTGTGAGGTCATCAGTGGCAACTCTGTGTTCTTTGTTTTCTTGTAGACTGTGTCCCTGGAGGCCCATGCCAAGTTCTCCCTGCTGTGGCACCTGATCCGGTCTCAGATCAGGACTAGCAGCCCTGCCAGCAAAATCAGGACATTTGACAGGTAAGCAAGTCTCATTAGCCTACTATCCCCGTTGGCCTACTATCGTCTGACCCCTGAACTCTCTTTAAGTGCTTTGTACTCTCTCCTCCCCCCCCAAGCCACCATAAACGAAACTGTGGGATCAAATTTGCCCTTGCTATACAAAAGAGAGCTTCTATGAATCACTGGAGAGCCTCTATGAAAAGTCCTTGCACAAATGTAACTGTATGTATCCTTTCATTATTGAGATACATTTACCTTATGCCTTCTTCCTTTAGGTCTCTGCTGGTCCTACTAGACAGCCTGGAGCACCCCAGTAGCATGATCCGCTCGGCCACCCGCTCCTGGCTCCTGGAAGCCATCACCCGTGGGGACATTGCCCGGCTGCTGGAGCCCATTCTCCTGGTCCTGCTCCACCCGGCCACCGCCCGCGCCTCGGTCCAGTTCCTGGGGGCCGACGCCCGGCGACGCAAGCAGATGACGGAGGAGATGCGAGAGAGGGAACACCACATGGATAGCATCGAGAACAGGATTTACTCCATCGGGAACAACGACGGGGAGATCAAGTACTATGTCCTCAAGGATGGCCAGCAGAGGTTCGTCATGAACGCGGCCAAGCAGGACCCCGTGTTTGCCTGCACTAGCGTCGACGAGAAGATGAACTTTGTGACGAGGAGTAATCTCGGACTGCGCTTCAGCCAGCCCTCGGATTTCCATCACAAGCCGCTTAGCGTGACAGTCAACCCCATGAGCATGAACACGCAAGCATCATTTAGCGATTCGGATAGTGAAGCAAGCGTGCCTACGATGAAGGACGGGGCTTCTGAGAGGAGGAGATCGAGTGAGGCTACTGGTAGTGAGAAACTGAGACCAGGGATCAGTACTAAAGGGAAGGGGGACTCTGGGTCAGACTCTGCTACCCCTGTGAGGGGGAGCGGAGAGGGGAGCACGGACGATTTATCTGTCAGTGATGGGTATGAAGAGCCGTCGTATGTGTATAATGAGGAAGTGGATGAGTCAGTTGAGGATGCCGTCAGAAGCATCATCTATTCCATAGTAGACAGGGTGATTCTAGATCTGGAGGAGAAAGAGATTGATGAGTCGGTACCACCCGTTCCTATCGCAGCTGCCTCCCCGGCTTCTCCGCCCTCTACACGGGTGAGCCAGGAGGCAGGGGGCCACGTTAGACCAAAGACAGGACCCTTCCTTCCTGCCTCCCCCATCAAGGGATCTGAAGAGTTCATGTTGGATGATCTTGAAGGAGTTATGTCTGGAATGGAGACTGAACCCACGAGTGATACGGACATCACCTGGAAGTATCCGCCAGAGTACACGTATGCCTTCGACGAGAAGCGCATCCGTCTCTTGCCAGAGTCCAAGCTCGCAGCCCTGCATCCTCTCCAGCAGCACATTCTGCTGTATGTGCAGGTGTACGACGAGGAGCAGATCTTGCACGTGCTCGCTCGGCTCAAGTCCATCCTGCACACCTGCCCGCGCCAGTTCGTCTGCGCCATGTCGTCCACCAACATCAGCAGCACCAACACGCCGCAGCTGATCAAACTACAGCAGCTGCTGGCCCGCCACAAGCGCTGCATCACTGGCTGGGACTTCTACACCCAGCTGGAGCAGGAGGCCCTGCTCGGCTTCCGCAGCACCACCTACCTGGAGGTGCTCATCTTGACCTGTGTCTACTTCATGCGCAGCTACTACCCACAGGACGGACGCGCCACTGAGAGTGATGCCCTGGGCAACCGGGACGTCCAGACCTCCAGCATGGAGGTCCTGCAGCACATCCTGCATGAGCTTGTTGATGTCGTCAAGAACAGCGGACGGGGGCTGGCGACGTTCATCAGCGATCTCCTAGTCAGGTGCAAGGTTCAGAAAGCCGTTGTCTACTGTCTCCTGGCGTCCGTCTACGGGGCAAGGAAGTCCAAGTCCTCGCTTGTTGAGAAGGACAAGGCCATCATCCAGGACGCCTCTCAAGAACTACTCATAGAGGGTGCCCAAACATTCCAGATCCAGCTCCTGAAGCTCGTCCTCACCATCATTATCCTGGAGGACCACCTCTTCGCTCTCCAGGATGCGCCCCTGGAGGCGACATCATCCGGGGAGGACACCGAGTGGGAGTACCGCCACCTCAAGTTCCAGTCCCACAACTCGGCCATGGGCTTCCTCAAATCAGAGCGGCTTTCCTGTCAGGGTCTTCTCCTGACCGCTGTACAGACCGCCCTCAAGCAGCACCACAACGCCAACATGCACCGGCACTGGATCGAGCTGATGACCGGCTCTCTGCCCTACCTAGAGAGGGGGCTGCCCAAGCTGGTCATTCCGCTGACCAGCCAGCTCTGCCGCAACCTGGAGTCCCTGTCAGGTCTCTACAAGATGGACAAGGACAAAAGGTACAACAATACAAAAATAATTTCTGACAAAAAAGCAACAATTCTGAATCTTTTTATGTTATTTTTGCCAGCTGTTTTAAGAAATAAACTTTTGAAATCGAATAAAACAAAGCAAATAGCAAAAACACTCATATGAACGTGGAGGTACTTTCATGTAGTTGACTACAATTATATCTCCATCAGGCTTTGATTTGCTACTAAGCTCTTACAAAAGTGTGACTATGCGAGGAAAGTTTAAATGTTTAGCACCATATTCGTGCATAGAAAATTACATACTCCCCTGATGCTCAGCCTTGAACTCATATGTTTGGTGTGTGAGGCCTTGACATTAACTGAAAGCAGTAAATATAGGTTTGCTTTCCTCTCTAGCCTTACTAGACATGTCTTACAGAATAATCAATGTATCTTATTCAAAGTAGCAGCGTAACATGAATGGTAGTAGAAGTAGTATGGTATGTATTCACAGTGACCGTGTGAAAAAGAAGAATTGCTATGGCTTACAATGATATAATGGAAACACATGAAGAAAATATGAAATGATAATGCTCTTATATGGAATACTCAGATAAACATAACAAAATCAAAAAGAAGGAGAGAGAAACAGTATGATGTAGAATATGTAGAGAAAGGTGGGCAGAGTACAGCAAGATAGATCGTCAAATACATTGTGATGTAGCACCATCTTTGATGCTTGAACTCACAGCAATGCAGACAAGGCCGATGTTCCCCCAGACCACGTCATCACAGTCCTGGAGGGCCTGACCAACATCTGCCACTTCTGCCTGTTGGAGTCGACGTCGAACCTGTCGTCGATGGCCACAAGACACGCCGCCTCTAACCCGGCCGTTGAGAGTGAGGCGACGCCCACAACACAGATTTTCAGCAGCCTGATTGGTGCATTCTCCCGAGACAAGACAAAGGTAGGTAGAAAGAGAGACCAACTTCTTAAGACATATGGAAGATGGAGAGTATGCTTCACTGACAAGAGAAGGAGGACCCTGTATCATAAAGAATCGCGATTGATCGTAACGTGACTTGTGATTGATGTTGACCAATCATAAGTCGGTACATTAGAGATAAGGGAGTCGATTCTGATCAGTCCCGATTCTTTTTAAGAGATGGTCCTGTTGTTAGGCTGTTAACTCATCATGCTCATTGGACTTATTTAGCAATTGATGCTTCACATCATCTACATAATTATCACCCTAATCTTCATTGTCATTGCCATTATTTCTTCATTACTATCATCATGATTAAAATGCTTGTATTTTAGGGAGCAGCGACGCCCACCAGTGGGGGGTCGCTGAGCAGCCCCAAGACGGAGGCCAGGAAGGGTCTGCTAGCTATGCTGCCTCGCATCATAGCTAGCATCGCCCGGCTCTGGGGCATGGTGCAGCGCTGCGAGCAGGTCCGGGAGGGCGCCGAGAAGATGCAGGAAGCCCCGGCATTCAGCATGGGCACGCCAAAGGTATGAACGGTTGGTGTGCTCCATCCATGGGGGTCCCCAGGGTAGAAAAAGCGAAGCGCAAACAACACTCGTGGGGGTTCAGAAAGTGATTACGAGCCACACGTAAAATTACTCTGCCACCCGTAAAATCAGTATCAGCCTTATTATTCTAATCGTTTTTGCTTTCTTTGATCCACATGTTCCATAGTTATGTACCCAGGTCCAGCACAGATATTGGATAAAATGTGACATTCTGCCTTTTTAGCCCTTTTTTTAGCCTTTTTACCCCTTTTCACTACCCTGATGTGCTCAGAGTATGGATGGAGTGCTTCTCAAGATGTCGATGCTCTCTGCTACATGTAGAGTACTGAAGTATAACGTTATAGGAGCATATTGTCAAGACATTTGGTTCTCAACTATGTGGGTATGGCAGGCAGCCGTGATCATGCCAGGGACTCTTGTAGGGAATGCCCGACACTAGCCTGCTAGACAGTGCTGGACCAGTGAAAAGCCCACTTGAGCCCACTTTTGTTTAGAATCAGAAACAATCATAACAATGGGTATAATGAGATCACTTTGATCCTGTATAGGGATTTGCCCCATAATGCACTTGAAAAGGACTGGGATTTGGGGATTTGGGAAGGATAATTGAAGATTGTTTTCTACCAGTAAAAGCTGTTGCAGGATACACACAAGGTAAAGAGGAGCCCGCTACATGCTTTGAATCTGGAGCAGCTACCAACACGTAAATTAGGGGGTACTATTTGAACAATATTTTCTACTAAAAGAAAAGTATTCTTCCTGAAAAGTCCCAATGACTTCACTTTACACTTGTGTGATGTGCCATTTAAAAAAGTGCATGTGTGTGTGTGTGTGGGGGGGGGGGGGGGGGGGGGACTTGGGATGGAGTGTTTTTAATATTGATGTTCATTAAAGTTATGTAAAAGAAGTCTTGTAATAGGCTGGCATCGGCTGGCTGCAAACATGTTAATTAAGGGGTATTATTGGAAGGATATTTCTTCATAAATATTCTTCCGGAAAAGTCCCAATGGCTTCACTTGTGTGAAGTGCCATTTTAAAGAAGTGTGAGTGCGCATCGACTGTTACCATGGAAATGACCCTTAATGGGCGTGGTTTGTTTTTTTTTGTCTATGCAGGCGGTGAGGCAGCAGATTCTGGAGCTGCTGAGTCCGATCGCCCTGCACCACTCCACCAACCTCCTGGCTGCCGTGGGCGTGGTCTGGAGCGACAGCAGGAAGAGGCATAAAATACCCAAGGGAAAGGTAAGTGTGCTCATATGGGATGCAAGAGGAGGGGAATGGTTGGAAGGCCTGGCAGGGGGGGGGGGGGGGGGTTTGAAGAGAGATAAGAGCACAGGCCTACATGTCATAATTATAATAATGATATCACAGTTTCTATATAATGCAAATCTACCCTTGACAGGGACTTTACATGCTTAGATAAAAGAGAAAAAGAAGAAGAAGAAGGAAGAAAAAGAAAAAGAAAATACTGCATCTGAGGAAGATAGAAGAGGGATAGGGAAACTTTCTTTTGTAGATAAGATGTCTCAAAATCTTCCTTGACTCTCTTGTCTTTGGTTCATGGCCAGTGGAGAGGAGGAGAGAGTGTTAAGAGGTGGGAAGAAAGAAGGGGGAGGGTTTTTTTCTTTTAGAGATGTCTCAGAATTGTCCCTGACAGTTGATATGTTGTCTTTGATGGCCAGTGGATAAGAGCAGGGAAGAAAGAAGGGATCTGAGGGTTTTTAGAGAGGATGTCTCAGAATCTTCCCAGACAGTCGTTATCTTGTTCTTTGGTTCTTGGCCAGGTCCTGTCCCAGCCGTCGGAGGAGCAGCTAGTCCTGGTCCAGCTGGTGAGCGCTATCAAGGCCCTGCCAACAGACACCCTGGTCCAGACCATCAAGCTGGTGCTCAAGACACCCCCTTTCACGATAAGGGATAAGGTGACAATCAAGAGCTATTTATCAAATGTATCACTAGAGTTTAAATAGGGATTCAGTGTTGCCAATTTAGGTAATTTAAGTTCAACTAAAATCAGAAGGGATAAGGTAACCATTAGCAGCTATTTATCAAATGTATCACTCCAGCTCAGATAGGGATTCAGTGTTGCCGATTTAGGTAATTTAAAGACAGCCAGTCCCTTTTTCAGATCACCACAAAACCATCGAAACATTGGCAAAACATATAGAGAAGTGTAAGCAAGCTCTATATTCACAATTTGAAACTGATACGTAGTGTAAAATTCAAATAATGCACGTAAACAACGTCTGATTATTAGTCTTTACCTCAGGCTCTTAGCAATTTGTGTTGAATTTGTGCTTTATTGATTAATGTGTTTATTAAATTATAACACGCATTATGAAAAACATTGTTCTATGGAAGGAATCATCTCCAAAGTTTGGTAGTTACTCATAAAATTAGGATTTCACACACGCATAATAACCACATAGATACTGTAACAAAGACTAATACTTTTTTCGTGGTACGAAAAAAGTCGGTTTGAATTTAACGGCTGAAATTTTTTACATATACAGAAAGCTTCAACATGCTATATTCTTAGAAATGGTCTTGAATCACACTTTGCTCAATTTACGATCGTGATAGACGATTTCAAATTTTAAGCTTGCAAAAGGGACTGACAATCTTTAAGGTCAAATATGAAATCAGAAGTGATAAGGTAACAATAAGGAGCCATTTATCAAATGTATCATGCCGCTCAGATAGGGATTCAGTGTTACCAACTGTACCCTGGTCAAAATTTGACGTGGAACTAGTGTCATCACACGTGTGTGGCTAAATTGCATGCTATATGGAATTTGAAGCTTATTCATAGCCTGTTGCTTATTGTCTATACAGTAGATTACGTGGGAGTCACATTGCGTAATATCCAAGTGAAAAAAGCCGCCCCGCAAATACACAAGCTCAGTAAAAATTAGGTTAACTTGATGTGTAGCATTGCTGATTTTTGGACCAGGCTAAAAGTACATTTATGAAAGGAATTAAACAGTGAGATTTTATTGGTTGTTCTCTCAGAACCAGCCGGGCCTGGAGGTGAGCATGCTGCAGTTCTTGTATGCCTATGTTCAGAAGATGGCCGCCGTGCCCCTCAGAGACTCCTGGCCCTCCATCCTGGGTCTGCTTAAGGAGGGACTCCAGCTCAACCTGTCTGCTCCAGCCCAGTTCCTGCTCCTAGGGTATGTACCAATCTGAAGTACCAGCTGTTAAAGACAGGCTGTCCCTTTTTCAGATCATCACAAAACCATCGAAACATTGGCAAAACATATAGAGAAGTGTTAGCAAGCTGTATATTCATAATTTGAAACTGATACATAGTGTAAAATTCAAATAATGCACGTAAACAACGTCTCATTAATAGTCTTTACCTCAGGCTCTTAAGCAGTTTGTGTTGAAATATCTGCTTTTTTGCTTATCAAATTATGAAACGCATTATGAAAAAAATTGTTCTATAGAAGGAATCATCTCCAAAGTTTGGTAATTACTCATAAAATTAGGATTTCACACATGCATAATAACCACATAGATACTGTAACAAAGACTAATACTTTTTTTTTAGTACGAAAAAAGTCGGTTTGAAATTTAACGGCTGAAATTTTTACATATACAGAAAGCTTCAACATGCTACATCCTTAGAAATGGTCTTGAATCACACTTTCTTCAATTTACAATCGCGATAGACGATTTCAAATTTTAAGCTTGCAAAAGGGACTGACAATCTTTAAGAATAATAAGCATCAACGTGAATAAAGCTGAAATTGACACATCATAAAGTCATAAGATATCATTTTTTTAGAAGCAGGTTTTGTGATATTTCATCAATTCTTCTTGTAATAGTCCTTGGATTATTTCATGAAATTTTCACCTTGGTACAAATGTGAACCTCACAATGTATGTGAATCAGATCATTGATTCAGGACAGAACAATGCTCTTGTGGGCCACACAATCCAATAAGGTCTTTACAATACAATTGTGAATGTAGACTGCGGCTGCTATGTTTCGAATGTAAACATCAGTAGTTTTTCACTTTCTCTGAGACTATGACTGTGAGATTACACACACGTTATCATTCGGGTGTGCTGCTGATTCCTGCCGAGTTTCATGACTTTTTTCAGATGGGACACCCTGTCTTAAGCATCATCTACAAAGACGAGCAGTAAACCAAAAACAACACCCTTTTTCCTTACCCCGCCCTCCCCGCGTAGAATCCTGAACGAGATTGTGCTGAAGCTGCTGCCGTTTGAGGAGCGGCGTGACCAGCGAGACATCCAGGAGATCAGCCAGCGGCTCCTGGAGGCAGTCAACATCATCGCTGGCTCCTCCCTGGAGCAGAGCACCTGGCTCCGACGCAACGTCTCCGTCAAGATCAGCGCTTCCCACAACCAGCTCATGGCCGAGTCCGATGCGGATGGTAAGAGACACGAGCTAGAGCTAGGTCAACATGTTGTCCTCAGGCTATGTTATCTCATAAGTGGTATTCCCAAATCCTTTCCTCCTGATCAATGGCCGAGTCCGATGCGGATGGTAAGAGACGCTAGCTAGAGCTAGGTCAACATGTTGTCCTCAGGCTATGTTATCTCATAAGTGGTATTCCCAAATCCATTCCCCCTGGTCAATGGCCGAGTCCGATGCGGATGGTAAGAGACGCGAGCTAGAGCTAGGTCAACATGTTGTCCTCAGGCTATGATATCTCATAAGTGGTATTCCCAAATCCTTTCCCCCTGGTCAATGGCCGAGTATGATGCGGATGGTAAGAGACGCAAGCGAGGGCGATATTCCAAAATATATCCCCCGTCAACATTTTGTCCTCAGTCTATGTTATCTCCTAAATGGTATTCCCAAATCCTTTCCTCCTGGGTCATGGCTGAGTGCGATGCGAACAGTAGGAGCATTGAGCGAGGGCAATATTCTCACATATATCCTCAGGCAACATTTGTGTACTGGTTAAGATTACAGGATCTGTAATAAATAGGGTGTCGTTCTTCCATGCCCATGGGCCTCATTCTTGTTTGATATCAGGATACCAGGTATAAGAGAATCATCTACAAATTCTAAAATCATTGAAATTAAACAAAACCCTGTTAGTGTGGTGAGAACACGGCGATTCTGAAATGATTAGTCTTGAACCACTACCGCCACCCCCATACCCTTAAAGGGGAAGTTCACCCTGAAATTATTTTGGTTTCAATAAAAGAAGACAAATGAAAGAAACATATGAGGGAAGGTTTTACGAAAATCGGTCAAAGGAAAAGAACAATTTTTTTATTTTAAAGTTTTGATTTTGTGACGTCACGAGCTAGGTGCTCTCCCATATCTTGTGTACAAAATAAGTCGATAAAGTGCTTTTTTTTTCTGTTTTTGACAACAGAATGATTTTTATCGTATAGGTATGTGTGTAAAAACGTATTTCTACTAATGTATCAAATGCAAAAGTAAAAGGATGCATATCTTTATGAGAAAATGCACATTTTCAAAAAGAATTGTTCATATGGGAGAGCACCTCGCATGTGAGGTTAGAAAATCAGAACTTCAAAATCAAATAACTTTCTTTTCCTTTGACCAATTTTTGTTAAACCTTCACTTATATGTTTCTTGCATGTGTCTCCTTTTATTATAACAAAAATAATTTCAGGGTGAACTACTCTTTAATTAACCCTTTGTGTTCCATATTAGCTCATGCTCTATGGGTTTTGTGGGTCTTACTCATTTAAATATGCATCAAAGGCACCGACAGAGTTAACGGAAGACAGTATTTGATACATGAGGGCCATGTTGCATATAGGTTTTCATTTATTGTAACTTACCATCAATGGTAACTACCATTAGTGTACTAAAGAATGACACTGGCCTTGATAGCGTTAGTGAGCTCAGGACAGCCATGCTGGATAGACAGGTCTGGAGGTGCTACTATGTTCATGGAACCTGAGATGGCATAGGCTGAAGCCTATGCATGCCCTGGAATTAGTAGTAGAAGTAGTAGTAACTACCATGGCAACAAGTGCAATAATGAGACATCATTGGATGCTGCCATGATAATTACCATGGGTGGTAAGTTACAATAATTGAAAACCCATGTGCAATATACCTGTAACCCAGGAAGGGTTCTCGTATAGGTTTATGTTGTTGTGAATACTCGCAACACTCCTCGATCTCTTCCCATTCTCTTTACCAGCCTCTGATTCAGCAGCTGGCCCCGAATCACCCGTAGAGGGCACCGACAAGGACCCCAACAGTTCGTTGACCGAGCCGGTAGCCAGCACCCCGCCCCCACAACACTCTTACTTCCAGTACAGCGTGCACGCCTTGACACTTATGGCAGAGGTGAGGAGAGTGAAGGGTACTATTTCAAGTCTGGGCCCTGTTGCATAAAACTTACCATTAATGGTACCCCTTGTTCTACTACAGGGCTCCATTGCATAAAACTTGCCATTAATGGTAACTCTGCCATCAATGGTAATTACCATGGTAACCATGCTCGTCAGCCAATCAAATTTGCCATTGGTAACTTTGTTAACAATGGTAAGTTTTGTGCAACAGGACCCAGTAATCTTCTGAAACATCTTATACAAACTCACCATCTTACAGTATTGTTACAAATATAGGGTGAATTTCTGGGGGAAAGTGGGTCGTTTGCGCTGACGTACTGATATAACCAGAAGCGCCCAGTTCACCTCTTTACACATCAAAAATCTGAAAAGTGCTTGAGCACTAGACACATTGATATTTTATAGATATAAATCAAGAATTGCAGTCAGCTCCATGAATTTCTACAGTGTTGTGATGGACTGCAATAAATTACAGTGCAAGATTTTATACTTTATACATTTTAAACCACAAACATTTTCTTAAATGTATGAAAAGATGTATGAAAATCACTAATTTTCCTGAGCGAAAAAAAAAGTGAGACCACTTTGATATTTTGGGGGTGATTTACTGCAATTTGTGCCAAAATAGTCTGACCAAAGTGTGCTCTACCTGAGAACAATCCCTTTAACCCTTAGTGCATTAGACAAACTGCTGATCTGTAGGACATGGATGCATTGCTTGTGACCAGTTATCTGTTATCTTTCTATTTCATTTATTGATTGTTGTTATATGATTGGTATTTAATTACCTGTTGATGTTGTACACTTATAATTCATACTTTGTTTCTATTCAAATTTCTTACCTGTGTTTTGTACTTGTTCTATTTACTTCCTGTTTGAATTGTAAAGCACTTAGAAACTGTATTGTGTTAAGTCCTATATAAAAACTCGATATTATATTAATATATATATTAATATCATATGGAGCTTTTATATATAACGCTTAACACAATACAGTTTCTAAGTGCTTTACAATTTAAACAGGAACATTAAACAGTACAACATACAGGTAAGAAATATATATATATATTGTCCATGGTGGATAAAGAGTTTACACTGATTGTGTTTGTGTTCCAGCTGCTTGCTCCACTCCTAGACATGGTGTACGGCAGCGATGAGAAGGACAAGGTGGTCCCCCTCCTGACCTCCATCATGCACAATGTGACACCGTACCTCAAGAACCACAGGTGAGTGTGTCGCATGACCACACCCCTCCCTCACCCCCTCCCCCAACCCCTCCCCCACCCCCTCCCCCACCCCCTCCCCCACCCTCTACCATTCTGCCATTCCTAATTCAAACACCACTTAGTCCCCCTCCTGACCTCCATCATGCACAATGTGACATTGTACCTCAAGAACCACAGGTGAGTGTGCCGCATGACCACACCCCTCCCTCACCCCGTTCCCCACCCCCTCCCCCACCCCCTCCCTCACCCCCCTCCCCCACCCCTCCCTCACCCCCTCCCTCACCCCCTCCCTCACCCCCTCCCCCACCCTCTACCACTCTGCCATTCCTAATTCAAACACCCCTTAGTCCCCCTCCTGACCTCCATCATGCATAATGTGACATTGTACCTCAGGAACCACAAATGACATATGCCTCATGATCACACCCCTTCCCCTACCCCTTCCCTTACCCTCCCCCTCCCTCTACCACTCTGCCATCCCTGAATTCAGCACCCCTTAGTCCCCCTCCTGACCACTATCATGCACAGTATCACACCGTACCTCAAGAACCACAGGTCAGTGTGCCTCATAACTACACCGCAGTGTGCGATGTACAATTAAATATTTTTACAATGACCTGACTAGGGTTGCGTTTATAAGATTCTGTGTACCTATAATCAGTTTCATGTAAGAGAGCATTTCCAAGAGTTTATCCCATTTTGCCGTTGCACAGATTATTCTGCACAATTTGTCAAACAGGGTGCGCATGTTCTGTGCAATACAGTTGTGATGTCATTTATGAATTTTGGTTAGATACAGAATTTGCATTTGATTTGTACATGAAATCACGTTTTTGAGCAATTTTTGGTCTGACATGCACGTACAAAATGTTACGTAACTTCGGAACCGCGTACCCCCGCGTCGCAAATTTGGTTTTAAAAGTTGCGTGAGACTTAAAGGAAAAAAGTCATGAAACGTCGCAGCACGATCTTTTCGTGTTACAAATTTATCACAAAAAATGTCGAGGGGGGGGGGGCTGTTTTTGCCCCCCAGGCTATACAGGGCTAAATGTGTTTCAAATCGCTGGTGTATTCATACAAATTTAGAAACACTGATAATTCACGACTAACATTTATAAGACTTTTAAGTTTTAACGTTTTATAAGATCAACAACCACTAATGGCATAAAACTAGTGGTTTGATTTTTATTAAAATCAGATAGATGCATGCTAGAACTCGACTTCTGGAGCCTGTTGAATGACCTCTCCCCCGTTCCCCTCCCTCTCCTCCCCACACACAGTGCTCTTAACATGCCCAGCTTTCGTGCCTGCACTGCGCTGGTCTCCAGCCTGAGTGACTACCAGTATACCCGGAAGGCCTGGAAGAAAGACGCTTTTGACCTGCTGGTAGATACGGCCTTCTTCCAGATGGATGCCTCGTGTATCGGAGGGTGAGCAGAAGCTTAGTTATCTCATTTTCGATCTCATGAGCTGTTAGTACTAATGTACCGTATCGACTGGTAGATAAGATGCCCCCGCACATAAGACGCACCCCGACTTTGAGCACGCAATTTATTGAAAAAAAAAAAAAAATTGGGTCTCACGTTCATGTATACACGTGTATGGGACTATGCATTGTGTGACAACAATCAACATTCAACAACAAAATAGATGGCTTTGATAGCCTGACACAACACCGGTAATACGATCTCAATCACATCATCAGCATAATTACCGGTACAAAGAAAGCACCAGGACTAGCATTTGTCCGAGACACCTCAAAGAAACCGCTAGCTAGAAAGCTAAGCCCTAAGGATAACCTCCGTTAGATCAGAGCCGCTATTGTTGCTTTAATCCGGCCGCGAGGTGGCGCTATACACATTTTTGCCTCGGAGATAAAAAAAAATATCCGCAGTACGCCAGAATATACGGTAACCATCAATCACAAGGCTAGACAGCTCCATGCCATCTAGGTTTGGGACACACGCCTGTAATTATTTCCCCCATAGACATATGATGTGATAAGAATGAGAAATAATAAGGCTATCCATATTTTTGTCACAGGTTGCTTAAATTCAGTTATCTTTGCCTCATGAATAAACAAAGGGACATTCTTTGGCCCAATTTTGTTTTAAAAGTCTGATACTGAGGCTAGCAGCCAAAAGACCCATTTTCGTCATGTATGCAAATCTTACTGACATCGTTCAAACCATACATTACTAGTGGTAACCTCAAGCTTGTGCGTGGATTGTCCGAGTAGTAATAACTAATATCTTCAGAGTGCGTTCCATCCATTGAAACTGAACCTCGGAAATACAGATAAATGTGATAAAGTGTCACGAGGTAGTAGGGGGAAAGCTGTGAATATATTACAAAAATGGCTTATTACAGTACATTATTTCATAGAGTACTAAAGTGTGACCTCAGATGAGCATGTCATCAAGGTGAGTGGTTCTAAATTATGTAGGTTGAGCAAACAGTGGTTATCACAGCGGGGACTCTCATTGCGAGTGCCTGACACTAGCCAATTTCAGACGAGTGAAACTCTCACTTTCAGCAACATATTGTTAAGAACCAGGAAACTGCATAACAGTATAATGACGACACCATGTCAGTACTCTATTGTTCATATGATGATGATTGTGTTATGATATTATGATAAATGATGGATAGATAAATAAATAACGAGGAATGTGAGTAACATTAATAACCATGTTTACCTTGGTTTCTCATTAATAGGTGGCGCTGCATCATTGACAACTTGATGACCCATGACAGAACGACATTCAAGGATCTCATGAGTAAGTTTGGCCCAAGGAGGGGAGGAATTTGTCATTAAATGATTTCCAAATGTCCTTGTCTATTATGTATGCATCATGAATGGACCGTATTAGTAATGAAACAGGATGAAAAAGATAGAGCGCACACTTACTTTTTGTACGTCTACTTATGCACAGTTCAGCACAAGATGTTCAATGTTTATAGGTTCATTTATTAATCATGTTGATTACATTGTTTGCATGTTATATTGGAATATCAGTAGCATATTAAAATAAAATTGCCATTTTTTAAAACATCAATAACATACCCATAGTACTATACTTCTGCAATTTTGACATTTCGATGGTCATGTCCATTTTATTGTGGGATTGCCCAGTACGTAGATGTTCTAGTCGGGAGCATTTCTTTGCATTTCATTTCATTTATTTAACCATTATAAAAACGAAACAACAAAAATACACCATATTTACAAACATAAAAGAATTGTATGGACCCCTAAAAAGCAAATCTGCTTTTGGGCAGGGCCCTTTACATAACAAAATAAATGCATAGTGATAAACAACAAACAATAACAATACACATTTAAAGGAAATCAATGTAGTAAAGTTAACCTGCATAATCACACACGACAGGCACACACACACACACACACACACACACACACACACACACACTCACTCATTCATGCGACAAGATGAGAGGGGAATAGGAGGAGAGCAAAACTAGGGGTAGAAAATGAGGAAAAGAGGTATATTATAAGCAAACTATTTTGTGCTTGTTGTAATGCTGCGTACCATACCTTTTTGCAACAAACAGCTCGGGTGGCAGCTCTGCAGACCAACTCGCTGAGTATCTTTGCCAGTAAGGAGCAGGAGATGGAGCAGAGAGCTCAGCTGCTCAAGCGACTCAGCTTCGTGGTCTTCTGCAGCGAGAGGGACCAGTATGTGCGCTCCTTGCCTGACATCCAGGAGAGGCTAGCGGAGAGTCTGAGGATGAGCCAAAGTCCTGTCGTGCATGAACAGGTATGTCTGTCTGTCTGTCTGTCTGTCTGACTGTCTGTTTGTGTGTAGTGAGAGGGACCAGTATGTACGCTCCTTGCCTGACATCCAGGAGAGGCTTGCAGAGAGTCTCAGGATGAGCCAAAGTCCTGTGGTGCATGAACAGGTATGTCTGTCTGTCTGTATGTCTGTGTGTGTGTCTGTGTGTGTGACTGTCTGTTTGTGTGTAGTGAGAGGGACCAGTATGTGCGCTCCTTGCCTGACATCCAGGAGAGGCTTGCAGAGAGTCTCAGGATGAGCCAAAGTCCAGTGGTACATGAACAGGTATGTCTGTCTGTCAGTCTGTCTGTATGACTGTCTGTCTGTGTGACTGTCTGTCTATCTGTGTGACTGTCTGTTTGTGTGTAGTGAGAGGGACCAGTATGTGCGCTCCTTACCTGACATCCAGGAGAGGCTTGCAGAGAGTCTCAGGATGAGCCAAAGTCCAGTGGTGCATGAACAGGTATATCTGTCTGTCTGTCTGTCTGTCTGTCTGTCTGTGTGTGACTGTCTGTTTGTGTGTAGTGAGAGGGACCAGTATGCGCGCTCCCTGCCTGACATCCAGGAGAGGCTTGCTGAGAGTCTCAGGATGAGCCAAAGTCCTGTGGTGCATGAACAGGTATGTCTATCTGTCTGTCTGTCTGTCTGTCTGTGTGACTGTATGTGTGTGTGTGTAGTGAGAGGGACCAGTATGTGCGCTCCTTGCCTGACATCCAGGAGAGGCTTGCAGAGAGTTTGAGAATGAGCCAAAGTCCTGTGGTACATGAACAGGTATGTCTGTCTGTCTGTCTGTGTGTCTGTGTGTCTGTCATTCTGTCTGTGTGTGTGCTGGTCTGTCTGTCTGTCTGTCTGTCTGTCTGTCTGTGTGTATGGCTGTCTGTCTGTCTGTGTGTCTGTGTGTGTGACTGTCTGTTTGTGTGTAGTGAGAGGGACCAGTATGTGCGCTCCTTGCCTGACATCCAGGAGAGGCTAGCAGAGAGTTTGAGAATGAGCCAAAGTCCTGTGGTGCATGAACAGGTATGTCTGTTTGTCTGTCTGTCTGTGTGACTGTCTGTTTGTGTGTAGCGAGAGGGACCAGTATGTGCGTTCCCTGCCTGACATCCAGGAGAGGCTGGCGGAGAGTCTCAGGATGAGCCAAAGTCCTGTGGTGCATGAACAGGTATGTCTGTTTGTCTGTCTGTCTGTGTGACTGTCTGTATGTGTGTAGTGAGAGGGACCAGTATGTGCGCTCCTTGCCTGACATCCAGGAGAGGCTGGCGGAGAGTCTCAGGATGAGCCAAAGTCCTGTGGTGCATGAACAGGTATGTCTGTCTGTCTGTCTGTGTTACTGTCTGTATGTGTGTACAATATATACCAGTATGTGTGGAGGGGAACAAATGAGAATTGGTGAGTCTCATGAAATTCTTACGACCTATGTGGTGTTGTTTGCTGTTTCTTGCAGGTGTTCATGTTCTTCCGGGTGCTGCTGCTGAGAGTGTCTCCTCACCACCTCACTGGACTCTGGCCAACCATGATCACAGAGATGGTGAGTTCTCACTGCCAACTCGTTCCTGTCTCAACCGTTGTTTACTAGCCTGGTCTGAAAGGTTTGGGGAATCGTGGTAACAAGCTTTGACCTGTAATCCTTTTTGTGGACTGTCTATTGATTTGTCTACTTTTAAATATGCACTTTTTTATGAGGGACTCTTATGGGGATTTTTAAAGTATAGTCTTCTTGCTTGGCTCAAACCGGGGTAATAATCAAGCACTTTGGGTAGTACTTTGTACTCGAAAAACGCTATATAAAAGCCGATTCTTGTTATTCTCATGATGTATCTCCTCCTGCCTAGGTGCAAGTGTTCCTGCACATGGAGGAACAGCTAGCTAAGAACGTAGGGGACGGAGCTAAGCGGTCAGCGCTGGTCAGTTTCTTCCAGCTGGGGTCTAACGGGGGCAACCCCATCAAGGCTTTCCTGTCCCTCTACCTGGCCGCCTCCAAGTTCCTGGACCTGGCCCTGTGCCTGCCTTCAGAGTCCTTGCCCCAGTTCCAAGTGTGAGTCCGAGCAGGGTCCAGGGATGGTGTAGACTATAGAGTAGCAAAGAAGTGTCAACATATCCATTGTCATGCAAGCTCCTGGTTCTAAACAAGATCCCCTGATACCCCCCAAGATACCCCAGAAAGCCCTTTCACTGAAATCTAGCCGAATTGTCCCCACGGCGGACTACTCATGAGTATTAATGAGTCATATGAAATGAGACTCTTTCGGGTATTTGTTTCCATGATGTTGTGTCTTGACCCGTGAACTAGAAATAGCTTGCGTGGTTAAGTCACTGCACGGTAAGCAGTAGACTGCAGGTTCAAATCCCGTCTGGATCCAAGATTTTTGTCTGACTTGTTTTTCGTTCATTTACAGGATGGAGCATGCTATCCTTATTGCTGGGTGTATGCCTGAAAAAAAAATTCTTTGCAAATTGAAATTACCCCAGAAAGCCCTTTCACTAAGATCCCTCTAGTGGGCTTTTTCACTGGTCTGACAGGTTTCTCGGACTCTCTCAACAAGATCTCTCGATATAATCACCGGTTCTTTCTCTACCCACATAGATTAGAACCAGTTAGTTGCCTTGACAACATGCTCATATGATGTCACACTTTGGTATTCTATTCTGAAAGTCCTCAGAGATAAAAATGTTATCTCCCTAAAATAACATGTCCCGAAAGAATCTACCTTTGGTATTCCCAAAATATTTACCAATATTAATGAGCGCATGATTTTGCAGGCCAGAAGTGTATGTAGGCCAGTACTGTATTTTGCTTACATTAACACCATCAAGCTAATGATATGATGTCATTACAGTGACAATGAACGTCAATGTCCATTAGAGTGGGTTGTTGCATTTTGTATGCTTGTCTAGCAAAAAATGTAACATTTATATCTGTGTGTTCCAATGGAAAAGTATGGTCCTAGCTGTGTGCATCTAGAGATAAAATTGCCCTTTTCAGAATACTGATTTAGCTAAAGTGCAAACAAATGTTAATCTGTAGGCTCATTTCAGTGAGTGCTATCTAATACGCTCTTTCTCTGTCTTACTTGTTTGTCTCCCTCCTTCCCTTCTATAGGTACAAGTGGGCCTTTGTGGGTGAGAGCAGTCAGAGTGACTCTCAGACCCGGTTTGTACCCCACATCGCTAGAGTCACCAAGCTGCTGCGGGCCAGGAAGAAGCAGGTAAGTGAATGATAAACTCATTGTGTGCCAGACAGCATGAGGCGACACAGGAATTGGGGGTGTTACTGGTACAGAATTGTGACTGTAGGGTATGAAGGGTTAAAGGGATAGTCCACACTGGAGTTAAGTTGGTCTAAAAAAAAAGCAGAAATACAGTATGAAAGAAACATATTGGTGAAGGTTTGATGAATCCGTCAAAGGATAAGAGAGTTATGATCTTTTGAAATTTCCATTTTGTGACATGACGTGCGGGGTGCTGTCCCATATGCTGTGTTCTCTATGATTCCTCAAATTGCTCTTTTTCTGTTTTTGATGAAGGAATATTTCTATGCCTCCGCCACGAAGTGGCCGGAGGCACTATGTTTTCGGGTTGTCCGTCCGTCTGTCTGTCCGTACGTCCGTCCCGAATCCGTTTAGGCAATATCTTGAGTACCGTTAACCAGATTTGCTTCAAACTTGGTATATGTGTGTATTGCATGAAACTAATGAAGTGTGTAACGTTGGGGTCAAATCTGATTGAGGTCAAAGGTCAAGGGTCAATGAACTTTGTGAAAAATTGCCCCAAATTGACCTTTTTCACATTAAATCCAAATCTAAGGATGCAATTCTCAGTAAACATGGTACAATGATAGATCACTACTTCGGGGTAGACTGGTGACAATTTTGGTAAAATTCCTGAAAGGTCAGGGGTCAAAGGTCAATGAACTTTGAGAGAAAAATTGCAGTTCTATGGCAAATTATGAATTCCTTAATGGATCAGTGATCACGGAGCCCAAGAATCTAACCATGGGAAATGAGTTAAGATGTACAAGTTATTTTATGTTTGTTCTCGAATGAATGTTTTGATCAACTCCAATGGATCGTTGCAGGGTGTCCGGACATTGTGATTAGCAATTTTAATGTGATTGGGTGATTGTGCAAAGGCATTCTGTGAAAGATGGTTGCAAAATACCTTGCGTAATGGAGACAGATGGAGTTTTGATTGTATCCTTGTTGTGTTTTTATCAATGTACGCAGGACACGAGCCTGAACCAGACAAGCATGCAGCGCATCAGCCAAGGGCGCCCCCTCTTGACCATGCACCACATCCGGACCGTGGAGGAGCTGCTGCCGTTCTTCAACACGCTGTGCACTGCAGAGGGGGACCGGTCCCCCGCTCGCCCCCGGGCAAAATCAGACACGCCCACCCCCTCCCCGACGCTCCCCCACCCCCCTGGGGGGAGCGGGATAACCGATAATCGCCAGAGCAACGGCAACGGCGGGGCACCGCACATCGTCATGGAGAATCGCGAGTCGTCGGTCCAAGCCAAGATGGCAGATGATGAATTGATCGAGCACCTTGTGGAGAGGGATTTTCTGCTGATAGCGTCGTGAAAGGTGTCGTGAAAGAGTCGTTGAAAGACGGTTCAAGCAAAAACGGTGGACGATGAATCAACCAAGCACCTGATGGACAGGGACCTTCTCACAGGAGAGGATGAGGTCTCCTTCTGCTCATCCTGTGACAGATTCAATGCTGCTGAATGGGATATCTGTGCATTAAAGTTGACTTCTTAAGGACACCTGCACAGAAAGAGTTAAGAAGAATCTGTGACAATGGTTTAAACCTCTCATTACCATAATTGGCACGAAGATGTATGATAAGATGATAGGGGGATATCAAAGTCTGGGAGCATAGATATCCTGTTTATAGCCAAGACTGTAGTACTATGAATCCATTTTATGTTGTAAGATTTTCCACTGGTTGGGTAATGGTGGGAAGCTATGGGAGGGTGTTAAATCATCAGCAAGATTTGCCTAGAGAAGATGCATTGTTTCTATTGCTTAGGTCATGAATATTCATGTTTTGGGCTAATTGTCCTGGAGAACATGCACTGTTTCTAATGCTTTAGGTCATGAATATTCATGGTTTTGGCTCATTGTCCTTATAGGGATGGCAAACCACAGTTAAACTATTGGTCATGAATATTCATGGTTTGGGCTCATTGTCCTTATAGATATGACAAACCACAGTAAAAATATAGGTCATGAATATTCATGGTTTTGGCTAATTGTCCTCATAGAGATGACAAACCACAGTAAAACTATTGGTCATGAATGTTCATGGTTTGGGCTCATTGTCCTCATAGAAATGACAAAACACAGCAACACTATTGGGCCAAAGTTTGTTGTAGTTTTTATATTGGGTAATCATTCAAGTGAAAAGCGCGAGCTACACTGTAGAACAGCATGTTGAAGCAATTGTGATTATTTGTGTATTTATATGAATATATATATATATATATATATAAGTAAGTAATGAAAACATACGGGTGAAATTATTCCGTGTTAGTGGCATACTTGCCACTTGCCTTGATAAGTAATATGGTATAAGTTACAAACATTGATTTCAAATTTTTAGACAAATCTTGCGAGCAACAACATCAGAATAAGTTTTTCTTGCTACAGATAAATGTGAGTTGAAGAAATGTTCCACAAGACTGGTAACCTTCCACTTGGTCTTTGAAAAGATTGGAACTAAAAGACATACTCTGGCCCCTGAAAACTCCCTTCCTTGCCCAATATCCAGAGATCCCTTGCCAATGTGTTGCCTTCACAGGATTCCTCAAAAGAGTGAAGCATCTGTACATTCCAGATATTCCATCAAAGATGCCGGTTGAAACCCAACCTAATATGTTGCTGATAACACACAGGTGTTTTCCCTGTAAAGTATATGTGTGTGCACAAATAGACCTATATTTATATGATATTCATATATTTTGCATAGGTTTGGACATAATTTCTTAGAATAAAACTAGTAAGTAGAGATGAAGGTAGGGATTTAAAATTTAAGAAGAGTTTGTAAAGGCACGTTCCTGAAAGCCCACAATTACAATGTATGGCATGAACTTAAGTTCTGTAATGGCAAACTTAAGCATGGTATATGTAAGTAGACAGAACTGCTAATGGGGAAAGAAGGGGTTTTGGTGTACAGTGAAATCTGATTATAAAGACCACTCAAATGAGACGTGATATACTGTCTTTATAGACAGGTGATCTTTCCAGACCAGCATTCTCCCAACACTTTGCATCAATGCTGAGAGAAAACCTGTGTTTAATTTCTTGTGATTCATTATTTTTGTGTGCCCTTGCAATATATATATTTGAAAGATTAAACCATATAGAGATTTAAATTACATATTTATGTTGCGATGGAATCAGACATGGTGTAGATATTTGTAGCATTAAAGCTGTGTACCTATACATGTAAATATAGAGATGTTGGTATTGTTTCATATAATCTTGTTTATTTAAATATGTAGTATAGTGGAGTATGAGATCAACTTCAATTGATTGCCATCAAGTGATTGCAATCAATGTGTACAAATGCACAGAGTGAATTGCATTTGATTGCAGTCACCGGGAACTTGATCTCAAGCCTGTCCGCAGTACGTAAGCCTCCTATTTATCTCCACGTTATGTGGTCATTTGCCAAATTCTATGCCCATGTTTGGCTTCATATGTATATATTCTCCCTTTGAGGAATGCTGGAATTTGGTCATGAGAGTGGAGGGCACTAAGGGATTTTTTTTTTTATAACTATGTGTAATGCATACTGTAGTCACATCAACTTGTGGGTGGAATACTGCTAAAAAAAAGTGTCTTTTCCGCAGTACTGCGAATGCTCCAAAGTACCAATGTTTCAGTCATCTATGACCAAACTTGAGGGAATATTGTGCAAACAGATGTGTGTATTTGAAGTGCGCTTACGACCCCCAACATGACTATTTATTCATCCGTTTTGGGCATGGGGGACAGTGCATGGTGAAACGCCACGCAAACCTTTGCATTCGTCATTGCAATAGCTACATATATGCTGTTTACTGTACCTCACTGCTTGTTTCCAGCTAATACAGGTTGGCTGTAGTTTGATATTACAAAAAATGCTGGAGAAAATATCAGATCCGAGGTGTTTTTTTATGGTAAAGGTGTTGTTTTAGTGAAGACGAAATAGTCTGGTCCGACTTATCGATACACTACTCTACTCACATACATCGCAGAGAGGGAAAACTGTGCAATCTCGACAAGCTATTTGATGGTGCAGAACTTGTTTTCCAATATTTTCTTGTATCATTCCATTTTATAAGAACTGTCATTCTTCATCCAGAAGCCTTATACAATTATCTCTGTGTATTGATCTAGCATTTTCAATAACAAGTTCTTCGTGATGGATTATCAGATAGATATCAAACATGCCAAGAGTTTGACGGATCAAAATGTTATTTTTGTATATTATTGATTTGATGTACATATAAAGGTGATAAAGGTGAAATCTAGATAATACAGGAAATGTGTATTTGTTGCTTCAGTAATTACATAGTAGTATGTACATATCATTATGGGATGTCAAAGACAATATATTTAAAGCATGTATTATTATCAATTACTACAATGCATTTGCACTTAGATTCATCTGAATCTAAGTATAAACTGAGACTTAGAGAGCATATTCTTGATTCTTGCCGTCATCTTGATATCAAGTATCACATCTCTCCTGCCACCAATGAGAGAAGACTGTCTATCGAGGCTGGGCCCCGTTTCATAAAGTTCCTTGTAAATTATGCACGACTTTACTTGCGACTTGTTCTTAGGTGCCAAATTAGATTGTCAGTGATTTTGATTCCCATCAGCTTCAGTTGAAATTTGAACTTTGATGCTTTTTGTTGACAAGGATCTTGATACAAAGTTAATGATTTCAAAAATTTGATATGGATTGTGGGAAATTCATTCCCACGATGTTAAGACAGGAACAAATTGGGGTGTCTCATTTCAAAGTAGGAGAACAGGTCACCAGTCGTGTGAAAGCTGTGCGTAACTTACAGCTTTATGAAAAAGGGCACTGATTGTGATTATGAGTAGTTTATGTGAATATGAAGACATATATCACTCGCTACCAATCCGCGATGCTACATAAAACCCAGATGGAGCTTTCTGTCAATCGTATTCATTAACTTCTGGGACTCGCATACTTCCGCTTCATAAATCGTTATGTGGTAAAGCAGATTTGAGAGACAAAGCAAATATTTCAAGAGTCTATGTTTTCATGTATAAACTGTTTAGTGTGAGTGGATTTTGCAAATAAATCACAAATTGAGCTTGGATGTTCTGTGAAGTGACAAATCCCAACAGAACATGCACATTTTCTGGCATCGAGCTCCCCACTGTATTATGGTCATAATATCATATTGCACAAATTTGTGCATGCAACCATTTTCTGGAAGTACCAGAGACTCCCCCTCCCCCCCCCCAAAAAAAAAAAAAAAAAAAAAAATCCCATAGTGCGTTGCAGATGACCCAAAGCACCTGGGCACTTTGCCATGTTGCCGATAGCGATAATTTAGAAATGTGGTTTGTTTGTTATTTTCTTTGCATTCTTGCTCAAGTTACATAAAGATGTTTTTCACTCAAAGTGTGCATTTTTTGAAGCCTTCTGCCTCCAAAGAATTCACAGAAGAGCAAGGATGATGTTGTTGTGTGTATCGCATTATTTATTGGGACTGAACCAAAAAAAGTGTGAAAGTTGTTTACACAGTAGCATTCCCATGCTCGTACTAGATGGAATTTAGGTATTTATGCATGCATGCTGCGTAAATTTAAGTTGTTCATTTTGCAAGTAGATACAAACACAATATATGTGTTTTAGAAGCATTGATAAAGTATCTGTTCTTGTACGTCAAGTAGAGAATTTTCGATACAGTTACTTGTACTGTAATTTCCATATCTTCAAGGAAATGGAAGCTTGCATCAATCTCTCTTTCTCACGGACATGTTTTCATTGCACAGTACTGGTATTATCATCATCAAACTTTTTTCAGTGGTTATATTAAGTGTACTTGCCTTATATGGATCGATTTTCATCGTTGTTTTGCAGGAAATCTGCTAATTTTTAGTGAACAGCGATGGGGTTAGGGGCTTTGGTGAAATATATGAATGGATATGAAGCAAAGCATATATTATGTATAGAGAGTAACATTAATGTATTTGAGCTCAAGTCCAAGATATATAATGTGTATTGTCATGGTCTTTTGTCTTCTATGTAGCTGTTGTGTGCATTTGTGGGAGGAGGGTTTGGAGTCAAGGGAATAAATCAAAATATAAATGACTGAATGCTATGTTTCTCTTTCTATGTAGTGGATGTATTTCTAGAAGAGGGAATAGGGCATCATTCCAAGAATGGTTGGGTGTGTATGTGTGTATGCCTGTCTGTGTGTGTGTGTGTGTGTGCGTGTGTGTGTAGATGGAAGGATAGTACATCCATACATCTTTTGTTTCAATGAGTGGAATGCATTCTTAATCTGTTCAAGGTCCCCTGACATGAAAATGTATGTTGACTTATGTTGATGCAACATATGTATATAACAAAGTAACTAACTGTTCAATGGAAATATGCGTCCTATATTTATCTATTTTTCTCAGCATCGATAAGCCCCGCCTCCAAAATATCCTCCAACTCAAGATTTCCCTTGTGACATCATCATAGGTATAAATTAGCAGGATAATAGACAGATACTATGCACAAATTAAACATTGCAATGACTACCTCCACCTGCCCACAAGATCATCACATGTCTTCACACAATGCCATCTAACAACCTTTCATATGGGAATAATCGTTTCCTTCTGTCAGAAATGTACTAGCTATGCCAAGGAAAAAATACATTTGCATTGTATAAACATTCTGTCTATTATCCTGTTAATTTCTACACTTGATGATGTCACAAGGGGAATCTTGAGGTGGAAGATACATGTATTTTGGAGGCAGGGCTTATCAGTGCTGAGAAAAAATATTGAACAATTATTTTAAAATATAGGACACATATTTCCATTGAACAATTAGTGACTTTGTTATATACATGTACATATTATGTTGCATCAAATTAAGTCAACATACATTTTCATGTCAGGGGAAATTTAACAAGTGTGACATCATATGAGTATGTCATGATGACAACTCGTTCTAAACTACATGTATTTAGAGTAGACAGCAGTGTTCATAGTAAGGACTCTCATTCGGAGTGTCCGACACTACCGTAGCTCATTGGTGAAACCTCACTTGAGGGCCTGGGAAACATATTAGTTGAAAATATGTGTATATAATATGCATATTCAGAATGGCATATTGGCAATTTTCATGTGCATAATAAATACCACACACTACCGATTATTCATTGAAGTAGTTGGCAAAGCAACCAAAATGTTTTAATAGAACTTTCCGTGCTGTTTTTAACAGTCATAATCATATAAACATAGAGAGCACAAGGCAATGGACATAGCCATCAGTGGTATAAATTAATTAAAAACATAAAATAATGCCATATCCAAATATAATGTACGGTCCCACAAAAATATATAAAAGTAATATCAGAACATATCATTTCATCTCCAAGCTATAGAAATGAAGATTCCACAAAGTCAGGTAAGTACCTGAAGCCCTAACACATTAAATGTTATTAAAATGCCTAGAGCCCACATAGGCATATCCAAGAACACGTCCAGGCTTCCCGTATATCAGTTTCTATGGAAATCATAGCAAGTCACTGTAAAACAAAGGGGAAAGACAGTAATTTGCAGCCATAATTGTGCAGGAATCCTGCTGTTTCCATATACATAGAAGCACTTAGATAGTTAGGCCCATATTCTGAAGAGAGGTTTAACGTCAACAGTGTACTAAACCTGGACTAATTTAATTTCATTTACCAAATGAGGGCAACATTACATAATTCATGTTTCTATTACTTTACATTTGATCTACACGTATACGAAAAAGAGAAATCAAATTTTCTTGTAGCACCCATGGCGGAGTATGTGTTATCCAACGACTGCTTTTTTTTTTCCCAAAGCCTGTACCAAACCATTCTCTGTTACAGAATGAACAATCATTCCAAGCTGGTGCGTGCATATAAGCATAATGATCTCACCAGCTATTTATGTCACATCTCAAATACTGTACAGAAATGAGAACTGTTAAACAAAATTGATGGCCTACCCAACATTTGATCATACAACATGCTTGAAATTCTCTCTAAATAAACCAGATATGTGAAATCAATAAATATTTTCTCTGCATAACGTACTGTAACAAATATTTCAGATGCAAAAAATGCACAATCACAGTACCAATAGTAGAATAATAGTTGATTCAAGTTCACAGGCAAAACAAGAGATAGCAATTATATGTTAAGCATAACCACCAATTCATACATTTTTTTGTAAATGAAACATACCCATGAAACATTCAATCATGATAAGCTCTTTTTCAACATTTGTTCACACAAAAAACTCGCCAATCTGTTTATCTGAATCTATCTATCGCTGCTCCTTCCCTGTAAAGAGGTTGGATGACTTGTCATCGTTCCCTGTTCAGTGCAATCTCACAGCATTCATTTATCTTCCTGTCAGTCATCTCCTGAAAATTTCCAAACCAACTTTTCCCATTTTCCACCTCTTCCTCTCCTGCCTTCAATTTTACCCTGCATGATTGTCTTTCGCAAGGATTCATGTCTTCTGGTATGGCCATAATATGAAATATGTTTCTGTATTGATATTAACAATTCTTTCCATGTAAGATTCATGAGTTTCAGGACCTCATCGTTTGTTTTTCTCTCCATGATTCAATTTGTCCACATTTTAAAGGCCTCTATTTTCTTTCCCATACCTGCATTTAGCGTCCATGTCTCACTGCTATGCATGAAGATGGATCAAACATGTCATTTATTAACCCTAATACTCCCACGGGAGGTCATTATGCCCCCCCCCCCCGTCAAATTTTTGTCGGTACTTTCTTAATTTAGATACCAAATTTATGGCGATTGGACCTACCGTGCAGGTGTAAGATTGCGTTTACCGAACACGTTTTGCTCTTTCTCTATGTGACTGTGTATAACCTATGGACAAAATCTGGAGCTTTTCCATTTTATGTAAATACATACAGTGCAATGTTTAATACAAATGCACTTTTGAGCGATATGAAATGAAATGTGGTTGTAATTGTGTCAAATAGCAAAAATCGCTTGATGAAAAACAAAGAAATACAAATGAAAATTGAAAAACAATCAAATACATAAGAAATAATTACCTTAACCTATCTTTTTCTTTTAGGAATTGATGAGGGAGTTATGAAAGACATTTGTACTAAAAATGGCTATTTATGAGGCTTTATTTAGTGACATATACCAAAATCTATGATTTCTCGCACAAATTCATAAAACAAAATAAAAGCACTTTTGTAAATTTAGCTATAAATGTTTGTAGATTATATAATTCTTAACCCTTGTGCAAAATTTTGAGGCAATCAGGTGACCCATGGCCGAGATCTCAGGTGGGGGGGGGGAGGGGGGCATAATGGCCCCTCCCCAGTATTAACAAGCTCTGAAATACCCCGGGATTATTAGGGTTAAGGCATAATGGAGTACTGCAACTTATGTTCTTTGATTATTCCGCTTTTGTTCAATCTAACTTGTATTACTGGCAGAAAGCACATCTTGCACAAAAAGCCAAAGATATCAGCTCACCGAAATAATCAATGATTCCTTTAATGCTGAACTTGTAACTTTGCATTATGCGTCACTGATATACATGTAGAAATTTGAAAGTGATGTAATAACCATGCAGATTGAAGGGAAAAGAATGCACACGCAGAATCATTATTATCATGTAATACAGATGTCAATATCATCATCAAATTTGAGTGCTGATTTAGCTCAGTTTTCCTTCTGTTCTCTTTTGACAATGATAACTGGTAGCAGTTTAATATAACTCTTGATAAATAAATATGCAGAAATTCTCAGTTTAATATATCATATCAGCAGTGTAATTCTTATAGTTGCTTTCAGACAAAATATATGCACAACACTAATATACATGTATATGTACATGAACCATGCATAAAGCCAGAAAAAAAAAACATGCAATTGGCGGTCAATAAGTACTTTCATAAATATATCTAACTTGAATCATTCCCGTAACATGTACATGTCTATTTGATGACATGTACATGTCATAAAATACATGTAGGTTGAACTTGCTGCATAGCTTGTATGAACTGCTCGTAACAGATGCAACCATGTTTGCAATACTATTACACTGTACTGGATATAGAATATTTCAGGAAAACATTGCATATTGATAAAGAGATACATGTATAAGCTTAATCTTCATCAACTCACGTGCAACAATTGTCAATTGAAAGAACATTCCCATAGTACTATAAAAATTTGTTTTGAATGTTTCCACCACAATCCTGTTAACTCCATAAAGGATGCCACACTCACTTATACATGAGAACAGTGAATATGCTGGTCTAGATGTTGTACTTTCAGTGAAGCTTGGGGTACACTGCCCTACTCCAACAAAAGGAAGCAAGTGACAAATCACTCAAATCTGGCTTAGTGCTCTTCTGAGATTGTACCCAGCATTCCCTACATACGGCCAAAATCTGGACAAGAAATATTCATCTTGCTGCGAGATATTCAATCTGACATAATGTGGTGTTGCACTGATGCCAATACAAGTGACAGACACATTTTGATCATTTACAAGAAGAGTCTCTATTGTTAGTTGCTTCCTTCTTGTCAGATTAGGGAAGTAGAGATCGATGTGGTGATATGTGAATAGGCTCTTGAGTTTTCATCTCTGGCAGAGGGCAGCTTGACCTAGTCATCGGAACTCTCGCTAGCAGAATGGGGGTCTTGTGAATGCCTGCGGTCTGGAGAAGGTACAATTGACAATTAGGTGAGCTATTACATCATTTTCAGATAAATAAAAGTATTCCTGTCACTATGGTTACATGTAAATACCACTTTTTTTCTATGCATAGCATCAGCATGAGCACTGTCCGCAATACTCATGCAGCGAGATTACCACCACCACCACCACCACCATTGCCATAACCATCACCATTATCATCACCATCACTATTGTCACTTGCTTCACTACCATCATAATCACAAATGTCACTACCACCACCATCATCATCATCATCACCATCAGGATTACCATCGTCATCATCATCATCATCAAGAATATCATAACCATCATTATCATCACCCCTAGTCCACCATCCTCACCATTGCCCTAACCATGACCATGACCATGGCCACCACCACCACCACCACCACCACCATCACCATCACCATCCCGATTATCATCATAATTATCATCTTCACCACAACTGTCATCATCACAACCACTATCATCATATCAACTCAATTATCACCACCACCATAAGCACAGTCACCATCATCACTATCATCACCATCATTACCATCACCACCACCATCACCATTCTTATCATCACAATTATCACCATCATCAGCAACATCATCACCACCACTATCATCATCACCATCATCACAATCACCTCCATCATCATCAACATCATCTTCATTATCATGCCCAGCTGCCATGGTTACCCGTACCTCTTCTGATGTGGTTCAGAGATGCCAGCATCCTCAGCATGAATGAGGGAGGAACTGTGATGGTGTCTCTGGTCTCTTCCAGCATCAGCTCGTTGACTCTCATCACCTGCCAAGAATGAGTCAGACGGGAAGATCAGCAGTCATCAAAAACCACTCACAGTTTTACAAACTTCATGCGGTTATCCACACACAGAGGAGGCTTCTACTAGTTGTTAACAAAACTTTGGACACTTTTGAAAAATGATTAAAAATAAGCTACAACTCAAGTCAAGCTGAAATTGACACATCATAAAGTCAAGGGATGTCAAGTTTTTTAGAGACAGGCTATGCAACATCAAAAACTTTGCTCGTAATTATCCTTGGAATATTTAATGCAATTTTCACTTTTGGACAAATTAGGATATTTGTGTGTATCAGGTAATTAATTCAGAACAAAACAATGGTCATTGTGCATCACACAACCTGAAACTTCTTTTTTGCCAGAAGCATCACGCTTTATTAATGACACTGTGATGGAAGTTGCTAGTGGATTAACAGATATGATACACAATGGTCATTGTTGTGTTCTGGATAATCTCATACAAACATATTTTGAGGTCCAAATTTGTCCAAATTTGTCCAAAAGTGAAAATCCCATTAAATATTCCAATTATTATTCTGAGGAGAGTAATCAATGAAACGTCACAAAATCTGTTTCTAAAATATTTGACTTCCGTGAGTTTATGGTGCGTCAATTTCAGCTTGATTTGAGTTGAAACTGATTTTAAATACTTTTTCATAAGTGTCAATAGTTTTTTTTAACACCTTTTATATCTGCACCTATATATGAGGTAGAGAATCTAAGTATATTATTATTAATAATGCATTTTCTGTAAGTCTATCTCTAGCTGATACTTGCCTGATTAATGCCCTCAAACCCTGTCCATGTCTCTGTCTTCATTTACTCACCCCTTCTCTATATCTCGCCCAACGTATATATGTCTGTTTGTCTGTCTGTCTCACACACACATGCACACACATTTTAATATAGAATGATCTTCTTTCGCGGCTGGTGCGGGAGGTTAACTCACCTCTTCTGAATCTTCCGGGAAGTATGGGGCTTCGGCCAACGGCGCCCACAGCTTCACGTTGTAGTCAATACCACTCGTGGCCAAAACTACAGCAAAATAACAATATTACAATAATACACATCTAACAAGGTGGTTCGCGAACCATGAATCTCGCCTGATTTCGCAATTGATAAACAGTGGTCAGTTTTTTTTCTTCAAATATTTTTTTCAAACCTTTTGACCCCTAGATGACCTTTGACCCCATCAGCCCCATAAAGAGACACATGTGGTATTACCCAAGGATCATTTGTACCAAGTGTGATCACAATTGATGCAGAATTAAAGAAATGAAAGCAAGTCAAACAAAAACTTTAAGAAAAAATGATGCACATGGCCTCATATCATTTGACCTTTTGACCCCATCATCCTCATGACAACACATGTGGTATTACCCAAGGATCATTTGTACCACGTTTGATCACAACTGATATAGAAATAAAGAAATGAGAGCAAGTTAAAGAAAAACTTTAAAAGAAAAACTAGGTCTCTACCGAATTTCGTTCAGGCAGGGATGTGTTATGGAAGGATATGAAGCAACTTTCTTCCTTTGAACCCATGTGCCAAGCCGCTGAAAAGTTATGTGTTCTCAACAGGTGCTGTTCAGGTGTTTCAACAATTATGAATATGATTGTGTGGCAACGGCTTCTCGGAGAGGACAAAAGAAATGTACAGTCTCATTTCGCTTGTCCCGTTCTGTTAATACTTCCATGAGCATAACAGGTATCAGCAAACACAAATAAACAAGTTTTTCAAGTGAAATATCTCTGTTTCACGCAAACACACACAAACGCCGTTAATGATAATACACAGCTTAATATATCATTTTGAGAGTGGTTGAATCCCCCAGATGCACAAGTTGTCGGAAAGTGAAGAAATTGGCCAATTTTGTAAGTAATAAAAATAGCTTATATGTCCGATTTTTAATGATTCCTCAATACTTTTCGAAACAAAAGCAGAGTAAAGGATCTGTCATTATCTGCCGTTAACTTCCTTAAAGTTTGCAAACAAATTTGTCAAAAACAAAACGTCTACAGACAAATGGGAAATTAAAGAAATTTCTTTTCAAATTGACATCAGCTAAATGTCGGCACGGCACATGGAACATCAAAGCATTGTCATGATTATGGAATGCTTTTGGCATTCATGAGCACGCTTTAGAACCCATACAGATGTTTGAATATATTATGCTCGAGTTTCTACTCCTTCGTAACACCTCCCTGGTTCAGGCGAGACAAAAAGAGCATACCATTACAGGGTAAATAACATAAATTGAGATATGGTCCTAGCACAGCAGTGATATACCAAGCCAGACCAAACAATACAAGTAATTTTAAAATTCATCTTTTTCATCAACATTCTTTACAAAAAGTACCAACAAAAGAGGCACGACTCACTGGGATCAAACGGGTGTGGCTGGATGCAGTTGACGACGTGTTTGTCGCCCTCTAAGAGCATGACGAGTTTGGTGGTGTAGCGATCCCAGATGAAGATGTGTCCGCAGTCAGAGCCGCTGATGATGTAGTGGTCTCCCCAGAAGTTCGCCTCCTTGATCTAGTTGGGATGATATCACAAGAGAATGGGGAGTCAGCATTTATGGGATACCATATACATTCGCTAGCCGCATACAGGGATCACTGGCTGTTCTACTCCTGCACACTCGCTATGCGATATTGCCTTTCTGGTCCTGTTGCACAAAACTTCATACCATAGATGATAACTCTGCTTCTAATGGTAACCTCTATGGAAGCCTTGAATTTGAGGGGCTGTGGAGCAGTGTTACCATGTTTATTACCATTGATGGCAGAGCTACCATCAGTGGTAAGTTTATGCAACGGGGCCCTGATCGGACTGCTCACAAATGTTGTCGGGTAGGAACGACTTCTTGTTGGTTCCATCCTCCTTATCACCTGTGCCTACCAAGTAAGGAACACCCAATGGGTCAAAATCCCTTTGATTGCTCATTTTTTACACTCCCCGAATTTAAAACTGAAAAAACAATTTAAGGAAATGAACTAATTTTAACATTATTGACTACAAAAGGTATATGAGAAGGAGGAATCAACATGAAAGAACATTAACATCAATCACTTTCTCGTTTGTGAAAACTTATGACATTACAATTAAAATGTTAACAAGAAGAGAAAATTAAACACTGAGTTTCAAAAGGAGTAGATTGAAACAATTGAAAACATGCTAAATATGTTATTCATTGCTGATAAATGGCTACTGATAATCGTTTGTCTCGCAATGTAAGGTAAACGGAATCGAAAAGATCACAACGTTTCGTGTGCCGCTGCAACACTTCGTCAGGTGTGATACAAAATTGTAGTAAGTAGGGGTTTAAATACCCTATGGTCAGTGCAGCACACTAACTGAAATGTGCTCATAAATGGTCCAATACTAATAGCTGGCGGATACGGGTACTTGACCAACAATAGATTGTTGATGCGCCTCGCATTGACCGGCGGTAACTATTTACCGACAAAGGACAAAAAGGACGAAGCCACAGGCTGGTAATTACGGGCGACCAACAAGTCCAAGGGTCGCTAAAAGCAGCACATTGTTGGGCGGTAACAAAGGCTGGTTTTAGAGTAACAACGGGCTACTAAGGCGTATCGAAAGGCGGTCGAGTGTCATGGCGGGGAGTGTCATGGCGGCGTATTGTGCGAATCCAAAAAATCTGCCACCTGGAAAGCCATGGCATCCGTACGGTTTTCCGATCAGATACCACCCTCCGACAACAGCTAACACGTCCCAAAGATCCTATCCCTCAACACAGACGGGATGGAATCGTGTACAACATCCCTTGCAAGGGTGTGACCGTTCGTACATCAGTGAAACTGCCCGACCGATATCTGAAAGAATTTCTGAGCATAAGAGGGATGTCAGGCTCCGCCGGACTGACAGCTCAGCAGTAGCTGAACATCCCTGGGATAACCAGCACCAACCGGACTGGGATGGGATTCAGTGCATCTCCCAAGAACGGCACTGGTACACACGTAGGGTTAAGGAAGCTATCAATATCCGTCTCAATCCCAACAATTTCAATCGAGACAACGGGATTGATATCCCTGATTTTTGGATTCGCACAATACGCCGCCATGACACTCCCCGCCATGACACTCGACCGCCTTTTGATACTACTTAACAGCCCGTTGTTAGTCTATAGCCAGCCCTTGTTACCGCCCAACAATGTGCTGATTTTAGCGACCCTTGGACTTGTTGGTCGCCCGTAATTACCGGCCTGTGGCTTTGTCCTTTTTGTCCTTTGTCGGTAAATGGTTACCGCCGGTCAATGCGATGCGCATCAACGGTCTATTGTTGGTCAAGTACCCGGATCCGCCAGCTATTAGTATTGGACCATTTATGAGCACATTTCAGTTAGTGCGCTGCACTGACCATAGGGTATTTAAACCCCTACTTACTACAATTTTGTATCACACCTGACGAAGTGTTGCAGCAGCGCATGAAACGTCGTGATCTTTTCGATTCCGTTTACCTTACATTGCGAGACAAACGATTATCAGTAGCCAATTTAAAATATGCTTAAGTAGTGAAAATACAGCAGTTTCTATCTCTGTTCAAATGTGTGACGTGTTGGAATTGACTTGACATGAGCAGGCAGGGCATTTCAAACTAAAGACTTTTTTAAGAGAAGGTATCTTAGGAGATACAATACAGGCAAAACCCGTTATAATGAGGGGGTCGGGACCCAAACTTTATCCTCGCTATAGCCGATTGCTCGCTATATACCAGTACATGTTCAACACATACAGAAACAGATGCATATATAGTATAGGACTTCGGTAACAATAACATATTTACCGCTAGTACTGTAATCTTTTAATGGCTTTGCAAGCATTCTAAACTGAATTCACTAGCTAAAAATTCCCTAAAATATCTAACAGCACAGTTGAAAATGTAAATAAACGACACTTCCAATGTCTCTGTTTACCGACAAACGAAGCAGTGGGGAGGCTCAGTTACCCGGCCACGCCTGCTGGCATGACCGCATGTAAGCAATGAATGATCATTGAACGCAATCTTCATGCTCGGCCAGTCGTACAAGCGCGGTGTCACATGTGTAGAGGCTCTTAATTGCCATGTGTGTGCGTGACTGTGTTGATGGTTGGGCGCGGGGGCGTGCAGTACCGCTCGCACGTAATGTGGACTTATGCATATGTGGTTGTGTGTGTGTGTGTGGATTCTTACACGGTGTGTGTGTGTGTGATCAGGGTTTAACGGCGCAAAGAAAATTGCTTGTGCCGGTGATGCGTTTCCCCTCGCTGGGTGGCGTGGCCGAAGGGAGTGCTCGTAATAGCGGGGTCAATTTCCTTTGTTTTTCTTTATTCTTGGGCTGGGATTTTGCCTTGCTATAGCAGAAATTTCGCTATAGCCGATCTTATTATATGAAAACAGAATGCACAGAGGTCTATGGAAGAAAAATCGGGACCCAAGAAATGTCCTCATAATAGCAGGGTTCTCGCTATACCCGTGCTCATTATTTACAGGGTTTGCCTGCATATATGTAACTATACAGGCAAAACATTGGTATTGAACTTAAGAATCCTTACCATTGTACGAGAGTTCCTGTGCCCCTTGTAGACCTTCTGCACGGCGGGTGCGTACACGTTCTTGATGACCTCGGCCTCCCTCTCCCGCTCCTGCTTGCGCGTCTTAAACAGCTCCCTCAGTCTCAGTTCTGCCTCCGACCGCACTCTCTCTTTCGGCCTTCATGGAATGAGAACAGCATCTATCTAATTCAAATGGTTTACCTAAAGACATACCTGTAAAATGGTGCTTTTTGACATAAAACCATATATGTTTTAACTTGTAAAGTTCATACCTGTATTGTATTTTTTGTATTGTATTTTTTTCTCCCTTTAATTTGCTCTGAAGCGCCTTGAGCATCTAATTAAGATGGAAAGTGCACTATATAAATTCTATGTATTATCATTATTATTATCACAATTTGAAACACGGTTGGCAGCACACAGCTGAATTGTCCATGTTTTACTGTCAATACATATATAAAAACTATTCAAGCATAACAAAATATTTTGCAATACATTCATTACATGCACGCTCATGAAATATATAGTGAGCACTAATAATTAAAAAAAGATATTGGTTATTGTAACTGATGAAACAAAGAAGAAAAATGAATGGGATTGTTTGTGTTTTACAGAGGTACAGGTAGAGTAGGAATTAGGTATACAAACGAGGTTGGGAAGAGAACTAATTGGAGTCGTTCAAAGTGCTCTTTAAAAGGGTCAATTCCCACCTTTTACACATTTTCACACCATTGTTATTCTTTTGCAGAAAAGCAAGAATACTTTATTAAAGCCAATATAAATTCCGGGTTGACTTTCCCCTTAACAGCTAGACACTAACCTGGCTGAGGCATCCCTGGGGAGGGGTGCTTTCTTCTCCCTCTCTGCCCCCATCACCTGCATCTCCTCATCACTGTCAGATTCACTCGCCGTCATGGACTGGCTGCTGGCACTGCCGGGCCAAAAATATTATGTACATCACTCACAGTTGAATTTTCAAATTGGCAACATGATGGAAACTTCAATTTCACACTATTGTTTTTGAAATTATATATTTGTTTTTTTTTTCAGGGGGAGGGGCAAAATAGCATATACATTTCTAAACAATCAAATTCAAATTGGCAACATATTGGACCTCTTCATTTCATTCTTCACCCTTTTGATTGGCATAAACTAAAGCTCTATTATGTATTTCCATGGCAGAACCGTTCATCACCACGTTTAAACTGGCAAGAATTTTATTTTGAGATGATTCTTTCCTTATATCCTAAAGTCAAATAAGAATGGTAATCGTTGTAAAAAAAAAATCCTGTATATACATATATACAGTAATACATGTATACCAGTAACAACTGCCCCTTACTAAGTTACAGTTAAAACACATGAAAAGTAACTTCGAGATAGTTGGCTGACATGAGCAGTAATACGCTGAGTAACAAACCTTCTGGACCTTTCCGTGGTGCTCTGCATTGAGCTAGAAGATGATGACAGACTCTGGCCTGTTCTTCCCTCCTTCCTCCTTTTCATCTCGTCCTCCTCGCCCTTCTCATTCTCGTTGATGTCTTTGTCGTCGTCCGTCTTCGCCCTCGACCGATCGTCTTCCCTTCCGACCTCATCCCCCTCACCGTCCCTCCCCCTCGTCTGTCCATCATCCATCGTCTCTGCAGGCTGGCATGGAATACCGGCCTCTGATTGGCTGCAGCTAGGGTTGTCGTCGGGCAGGGAGGGTGGGTCACCCACGACGCTTGCTCGGCGAGAGCGAGACAGCTCCAGACTGTCCTGCTTTGTAAGTCGCGCCTTCAGGAGAAAGGAAAGTGGAGGACAAAATCAAAATGAATTGCAAAAAGCAATTTACACAATACAACTTATTAATATTAATTAAATTATTATTATTATCAATTATTATTAACACACACACACACATAATAATTACACATGGTCTAACATGGCATGTCTTTTACTTGTGATTTATGAACGAAAATAAAAAAATCCACATATGAATGAAGACACGTTTCCATGAAAAAAGTTTCCTACTACATGTACTATACAATTTGAATTTCTCAGATGATGATATCGCCACAGTAGAATAACCATGTTTATACTGGCCGTATAGGATTTCTAGTGAGGTAAGCACTTCCAGGTGACTTTATGGTAATAGAGTACCGAAGTAGATTTGCCATGTATCCATTTATCCATTGTCATGCAGGTTTCTGGTTCTAAACTAGAACAATTTGGCTGCCATGCAGTCGATTAATATGCCTACGCCTCCTTGCTAGCTCCATTTAGATTTATTCTCAGAAGACGTGTATGTTTAGTTTCCATGTTTAGCCTCTTTGATTCTAATCTAACCAGTCTGTCTGAATCCATCCTTGTATCAAGATTGTTCAAAATGGTTAAGGATCTTATGAGAGAAAAGTCACCATGACCATGAAAACAGAGCTAAACAGTGGTGTCAAAGGGTTAAACAATGTTTTAGAGGAGGAAAGTCACCCTGAATACTACAGCTTAACAGTGAAGTCAAATGGTTAAACAATGTCTTACAAGAGGAAAGTCACCCTGAATACCACAGCTAAACAGTGGAGTCAAAGGGTTAAACAATGCCTTACAAGTTGAAAGTCAACCTGAAGACCACAGCTAAACAGTGGAGTTAAAGGATTAAACAATGTCTTACAAGAAGAAAGTCACCCTGAATACCAGAGGTAAACAGTGAAGTCAAAAGGGTAAACAATGTCTCATAAGAGAAAAGTCACCATGAATAACAGACATGTTTCTTTTGTGATTCTAAATAACAGAGCTAAACAATGTACTATCAATGCAGTCAAAAGTATAAACAATGTTACAAGAGGAAAGTCACCCTGAATACCACACCTAAACAGTGGGGTCAAAGGTTAACAATGTCTTACAAGAGGAAAGTTGTCCTGAATACCACAGCTAAACAGTGGAGTCAAAGGTTTAAACAATGTGTTACAAGAGGAAAGTCCCCCTGAATACCACAGCTTAACAGTGGAGGCAAAGGGTTAAACAATGTCTTACAAGACGAAAGTCACCATGAATAACAGAACTAAACAGTGGAGTCAAGGGGTTAAACAATGTCTTACAAGAGGAAAGTCACCATGAATAGCAGAGCTAAACAGTGGAGTCAAAGGGTTATACAATGTCTTACAAGAGGAAAGTCACCCTGAATACAACAGCTAAACAGTGAGGTCAAAGGGATAAACAATGTCTTACAAGAGGAAAGTCACCATGAATAGCAGAGCTAAACAGTGGAGTCAAAGGGTTATACAATGTCTTACAAGAGGAAAGTTATCCTGAATACCACGGCTACACAGTGGATTCAAAGGGTTAAACAATGTCTTACAAGAGGAAAGTCACCATGAATAACAGAACTAAACAGAGGAGTCAAAGGGTTATACAATGTCTTACAAGAGGAAAGTCACCTTGAATACAACAGCTAAACAGTGGGGTCAAAGGGATAAACAATGTCTTACAAGAGGAAAGTCACCCTGAATATCAGAGCTAAACAATGTACTATAAATGTAGTCAATGTCTTACAAGAGGAAAGTCACCCTGAATACCACATCTAAACAGTGGAGTCAAAGGGTTAAACAATGTCTTTCAAGAGAAAAGTCACCCTGAATAACAGAGCTAAACAATGTATCATCAATGCAGTCAAAGGGTTAAACAATGTCTTACAAGAGGAAAATCACCATGAATACCACAGCTAAACAGTGGAGTAAAAGGGTTAAACAATGTCTTATAAGAGAAAAGTCACCATGAATAACACACATGTTTCTTTTGTGATTCTGCTTTTACTGATACCAAACACAATTTCAGCATGAACCTTTAAACTAGGGGTCCTTACCACAGGGTTCTTATCCTCCATCCTGTCACCCAGAGCAAAGATCCTATCAGCTTCTCCTTTCCTTCGATGCTCAGCTGTGGAGTAATCCTCTTCCATCTTCTCACTCTCTCCTTCATCTCCTCTTCTCTCTCCTTTCGAGTCTCTTCTCCTTCTTCCACCGACACCATCCTCAGATGAATTGTTATCACTGTCCGCTGTTGACTTTTGACCTTTTGCTTTCATGCTGAATACTGGTTCACTCAGTGGTGGTTCGCCCGACCTCTCTGCGCCCGTCTTAGCATCAGGCTTTCTCCCGATCCCACCCTTTAGTTCCGAATCTTTCTCCTCAGTCACATCATTTTGTCCCTTACGCACTTGTCTCTCTGAATCTGCTCCACAGCCCTTCTTTATTGCACCATCGATTGCATACACCCCTTCGCGACTACCCGCACCTTCCCTAGAATCATCAGCCCTTCTGGAAGATTCTGACGGGTCACTTGGCTTCACCACGCCTCGCCCTTTTCCAGGCTCCAACTCATGAGTCCTGTCTGCTTGTTTGCGCGCCATCGGAACACTTTCCCCTGCTCCTGCGAATTTTGCGGCCATGGACTTGATCTTGGAGGCCGGCCCTTTGGATGACGACTCTCTTCTTCCCTTTGAACCATCACGGCCTGATGTCTCTCTAAAACGATCATCGTCGCTCCCGGAGGAGGGCCCTTTCGTGGTGGAAGCTGCTGCTGCTGCCGTGGTTGTTGTGGGAGTTGTTGCCGATATGGTAGGACTTGTGGATGTTGTTGCTGGCGATGTGGATGTCAGTGGCGTTGTGGACGTGCTGGTGGTTGATCCGCTGGACCCAGCCGGCAATCGTCCAGACGAGGAATCCTCCAGCCAACGGGACAACATCTCAGTCATCCGCTGAACCATGGTCGAACGAGGGCGCTCTTCTATGATTAAAAAAAAAACACAGAGTCAAGTTTATTAGGTCAGCCGGATCCATTGGGACTGGACATACTCCTGAGACTTACACAAAATTATTCTGAGTGTCCCACTTATAATAAACTCACTTAGCTTGGGATATAAACTTTCTATTGATACCAGAAACACCATTCTTTATGAAATAAAGGGAAAGCAAACTTAAATTTGTAAAGAGGTGTTTTACTCAACAAATAAGGGCTCACTCACAATTAACAGGATGTGACTGCTCTGGAGACAATAATCCTTTATTACAATGGTGGTCCCTCTCATTCATACTCTTTATTGCTTAATTATTGATTTTCTTCTCCTACTTATCTACCCAATCAACAAGTAAGAACACTTAAGACACAACACATAATAGACTTGCAGTGTATCTCCACAAATTTGAACATATGCCACTCCACTGATTGTGCAAATTTGCAAACGAACCGCATACAAATCATGCTGAAACCACTCCGCTGTTATAGCTTGGTCCGGATCTTGGTTCATAAAAACAATGTTATAATTTTCATATGATTCCTTCCTGGTAAGGGTACTCCATTGCCACTGCTACATCTTACACTTAAGAAAATAGCTTTCCTTAGGTCACCGCGTCTTACCCTCTGCCTGTTCACTTCTTGGCCTTGCCCTTGGGCCAGTGTCTGACCAATCCCCTCTCAGCCTCAGCCGCTTGACCGGATGGTTTGGAGGGAACTGAGTAGGAGAAAAACAAGCAAGCTAGTAATCAGTAACTTGCATACTTACTTATTCAGTCAAACAATGCGTTCACATGTGAGCGAGTTTATCAGTTGGTTGGTATTATTAGTGGTAATCAAAGTACCACAATACTTATTTCAATAAATATCTAAGTAATTCAGTCTGAACGTTAATCACACATTTGGTCAGTTAGTGAGTAGTTGGTGTACCGGTATGGTTCTCTCAATCTAATAATTATCTCGAAGATACAGTCACTTACTGCAATCAATTGCAGTTAAATGATAGTTTGCGCACATCAATTGCATTCACTAGCTGCCATTTACTACATTTAAGTGATTGTTTACGCACATTAATTACAATCACTGGTTGCAAAAGATTGCAGTCAAGCCAGTATTTGCGCACATTGATTACAATCATTGGCTGCAGTTAGACTTTTATTTGCACACACTGCCTGCAATCGCTGCAATCATGTGCAGTCAATCACTGGTTGCAATCAATTGCAGTCAAATGCAGTCGGCTCCATGTGTATATGTACACATTGGCTGCAATCGATTGCATCAGCCTGCTCGGAAGTGTGATGTCAGACTCCACCATACTTAAGCTGCAGCGCCCCTCACCTTGTCCGGTTCCTCTCCTTCCAGGTCCTCCTCGTCTTCCTCCTCCAGGTCCTTCTCCGCCCCGCCCCCCTGCAGGTGGAGTGGGAGGGGCGACGCCTGACAATGGTCGTGGTGCGTGGTGCCAAAGAGGTAAACATAGTCAGAGGCGTAGCTGACAAGGAGCTCCGCCCCGCTGGGCGAGTAGGACAGCGAGGTGGGGCGGCTGTACTTGTTCTGCAGGTGGGCGGGGCAGAAGCGGCACAGGATGCCCTGCATGCCACGCCCTGTGTGGTTGCCTAGCAACAGGATCCATAGTGGGTTATGAGAATAGAGAAACAGTTATATAACAAAAATTACATGTCACTGCATAAATGAGCATATATGTCCAAAAGATTGTGTTTCTGGTTCCAACTATAGTATGTATTAGCTCTGCATTGATGGTGTAAGATAGCCTCATTATATTAATGAAGCAATCAAAAGTTAACCTTACCCGACAGTTTTGTTCCCAGCATCCTTCGGTCAAAGATTCTGACAGAGCTGTCCGAGCAGCCTACGGCCAGCTGGTAGGGCAGGATTGGATTGACCGACACACCGGTCACTGCCCGGCGACAGTTGATCATCACATCCTACAGCAGATAGGGAAACCAATGAGGACATATCAAGTAATCTGTAAATGTGGTATATTTCACATCAAGATATTTTCAAGAATAGCGATAATGCTGACTTGTTCACAAGACCATATCCCCGGGCCTAACACACATGCTGATCAAATGATACAACACAAGACGGAAAAGTCACAACGCCTCATACTAACACCTTTGACAAGAGATTGCACAGTGACTATAGGAAGTTAGATAGCTAGCGATAGTGATCGCCGCACTTAAACTTACAGCACATAGTATTTACCATGTGTAAATAAGACCTTAGTATTTTAATCATTACCAGTATCATTGTTATACCAATAAATTCAGCGTGCACTGCTTTTATTTCCCCCCCCCCCCCCTCCCCAACAATATTCCTCATAGAAACCTGAAGAGTATACTATTCATCATAAGAAGACATATAAAGAAAACCTGCTCATAAGGACCATATTCCTCATCTCTCATGAGCGGTCTTCATATATGGGTTTCAATGTATTAAATCAAACGATGCAGACCCTTTGAAGACACCGTACCTCCTTACAGTCCTCCTTGGAGCAGCTAGTCTTGATCCGCAAATCAAACCACCGCACTGTGCCGTCCTCCCCACACGACAGGAACGTGTTAGGGTCGGACGGCAGCGTCACCACCTGTGTAAATCAAAAGTAATACTAGGTGTTAAAAAAACCCAATTTTGCTAGAAGCATCATGCATTATTGATGACACTGTGATATGGCATGCTAGTGAATTGACAGGTGTTATGCACAATGGTCATTGTTCTGAATTCATTATCAAATACAAATATTTAGATCCAAATTTGTCCAAAAGTGAAAAACTCATTAAATATTCCAAGAATAACATAAATAATTCATGAAATGTCTCGAAACCTGCTAGTGAAAAACTTGACATCCCTTGACTTCATGTGTTTATTTCAGCTCGATTTAATGGGTAAATTTTCTTTAGTTCTTTTTCAAAAGTGTCAATAGTTTTTTTTTAACACCTCCATGTAGTACCAATAGTTTGTATTCATATAGCGCCCAAAGGCCACGGCAGACAGCACAAACCAATCAGTCACATTGACTCCGCGACTGGCCGATTCACACAACACGGTCCTGGGTTTCGTGCAAGTAAGCGCCATCACCTTTCCTGTCGTTGGCCCTCACACAACTGCAGAATCGTGACAAAATTGTGTCATCTGCGCTGGCCTGAATATGAAACCCTTTCATCTCTAATCCCTTTGCAATATCCCTACCCCGATTATCAGATGCTTGTAAGTCTTTATGTCACCTATCTATCCCATAGGCATAATTTGTGCATCATGACAGCATGGAAAGATGTAAGTGATGGATATCATTCTATAATTGATAGAAAATCCAAGTTCTTTCTCTCATATTAATCCTGCAAACCATATAAAAGAATCGTGTTTACTGACAAATCTTGAAATATAACTGTATGTCTTTTCAGCCTTTGGGGATACCAGTACCAGTTTATCGCTCATGATTACATCAATACCTGATTTTAGAAGTTTACAAATTGAAAAAATAACATTATGGGAGGGAAGGTTTCAAAAACAAAAAAAGTACATGCATGTTAATTTCAACACAAACTCTACAAAAAAAGGAGAAAATTATGGAGGAAAATAATCCAAGGAATTTTGCAGATCTTCTCTTCTCACCTCATAGGCTGTGCCATAGTGACAATTGAATGCATTCTTGGCATAGGCCTCAGGCCGGTCGATATCACTGAACATGATGCAGCCATCCCCAGAACATGACACAACCTGTAACAAAGCAAGGAACCACCCATGGTCTGAATTAGATCAATTACATTTGTAAGATACTCAACAGAGTACTGCTCTATGAGATCTGTGTTTACTACTGTGAAACCAGTCATTTTCATTATTTTTACACTTTTTGCACAACACAGAACAAGCACTTTTCCTCGTTCTCTTTTAATTTTTCTTTCTTGATGTTATTAAAAGTTTGACTATTTTTTAAATTGTATATAGTGCGCTCTCATCACATTAAAAAAAACATGTTGCTTTACTGTTTCTGTAATCATTTTCCTTTTAGTCAAGTTATTAAAAGGGGATTGATTTCCCCTTTTAATATCAGTTCAGTTCAGTTCAAGTTTATTCAATCAGTCATAAAAAATACATGAATATACAGACTTTTAATAAAACATGGGATTAGGAGCCCCAGGAAGTTCAAAGAAACTTGTAAGTGGGGCACCACCATGACATACATATAGTACAAATCAATTTAAAACATACAGGGAAAGAAAGAGAGAGAGAGAAAAAAAAATAACACTAAAGTGCACTGCAAAACACGCTATCCAGATATTAAAACCACCGCTGCCCAGGCCCGCCACTGTAATAGCTATCGTTTAAGCTAAACAACATTTTTTTTTAATAGCAATATCTACCTGTCTGTCTCGGGATCCCGGCAGAAACTTGGCGCTGAAGACGTTGGACCTGTGGCCTGATGGGATACTCGCTTTGACCTTTCTGCTGTAGGGGTCGGTGAAGCACAGCTTCTTATCGTCAGAGCCAGAGAGGATCAGACTCCCAGTCTCGCTCCAACTGATGGTGTTCACCTATGTGATGAACATTTGAGACGGAAAAGTCATGGAACTATCCTCACAACTATACACTACCGCTTTGGGAAATTAGCATCGGGTAAAGGGAAAGGTAACAAAGGGAAGGAACCACGGTTTTGAACTGCTGTATATTTTGTCCAGTTCAGCATGAAACATGATGCTTTAGCCTATAAAGCATTATGTTTCATGCTCATGTTTCACACTTTTTAAAAGTAGTGTCAGAATAAACTACATGTGTATTATGCTTTTCACACTGGAAAAAATTAGCCCCGTACTATCCTAAGCCTCGTACTATCCCTAGCCACGTACTATTTTTTGAAGCTTTTCACACTGGCATTTCCTAGCCCCGTACTATTTCTTAAACCCGACTAGCTTTTCACACTGTTCTCACTCGAAATCGTTAGCCCCGGACTTTCTCGACAGCTTATGAATATTTATGAGTGTACGTCTTGCACATCGACTCTTTACCACTCCGCATGAAGGTCACTCGCCCGGCGGGCCTTATCTGATTGGTCTCGGCGTTTCGGCCTTGAGAGCTGACATCGCATTTCCTTAGCCCCGTACTATTTTTCGTTTCTGTTCACACTGGCGCTCTTAGCCCCAGACTATTCGGCTTGGCCCTGCAATTGCGGTGTTAGCCCTGCTTTTTTGCAGGGCCAAATAATCCCGGATTATTGGTGGGGCTAGCCTACTTTGGTAAAAACCAATGTGAACAGAAACTGGTCTAAGCTTAGCCCCGTACTATAGGTGGGGCTAAGTGGGGGCCTTAGCCCCACCTATAGTACGGGGCTAAGGAAATTTTTGCCAGTGTGAAAAGCATATATGTGAGCTTTGTCACATAGTAGACACACTTCACGCTGCTCATATGTCAAGTGGCAGGCTCATCATCATCATTGTAGAACATAAAGCATTGATGGTAATGCTCAATTTCAGGGAAAGGGATCAACTGTTTGTGGGCCGTATCTGCATTTCTTATAAAATCATAAACACAAATCCTTCATCTGGTACAGAACAGATTGATATCAAACTGTCACCCTCTTACTATTTCTGTAACCAAACTCTCTCAACTTTCACTCATCTGATTCTCTGGTTTGTCTGATTTTATATCATTTTGAGAAACATTTTTCTCCCTTTATAATATTGTTTCCTAATGCTTCACTCACACAGCCTCGGTGAACATCCAGCGTTGTGTCCAACATGAGCCGCTGCACAAAATCCTTGCTGCCTGCAGTGAGAGCCAAAGAAGATGGAAAGATGGAAAAATATTGGCATAGGGAAAGGGAAAGAAAAGAAATGTAAGGGGCTGCAGTTTTAAACCGCGGTATATTTTGTCCAGTTCAGCATGAAACACAATGCTTTAGCCTAAAGAGTACCATGTTTCATGCTGAGCAGAGCAAAATATTCCGCGGCTTGAAACTGCGGCTCCTTCCCTTTCCCTTTCCCTATGCCAATTCCTTTCAGCTGTGGTGTATGTTCCAAATATGTTTTCCATATTGCTTACTACTTATTCCGGGTCCACCAAGTAAGTGGTCACTAAGTGGTTAGTGTAGCTGTAGACACAATCGGTAACCATGTCCAAGAATAGAAATGTAAAATTAAGGATCTTTCCGACAACATATTTAAAGACAGGGTGTCCCATTTGCAAAAGTCATGAATACCCAAGCGATAACTGTGGGAAATATCAGTCATAGCTTCACAACAAGCATTTTCAGGAAAATGAAAAAGTAGATCTATCCCTTGTTTATGTTTGAAATGCACTGACCATAGTCTACATTCACTATCGGTTTGTTACCGTCAGCGTGTGATGCTCCCATTGACGTATACACTTTGCGGCGGACCACTCTTTCTCTTCCTCTTCTTCTTAAAGACAGCCAGTCCCTTTTTCAGATCACCACAAAACCATCGAAACATTGGCAAAAAATATAGAGAAGTGTTAGCAAGCTCTATATGCACAATTTGAAACTGATACGTTGTGTAAAATTCAAATAATGCACGTAAACAACGTCTGATTAATAGTCTTTACCTCAGGCTCTTAGCAGTTTGTGTTGAATTATCTGCTTACTTGATTAGTCTGTTTATTAAATTATAAAACGCATTATGAAAAAAATGTTCTATGGAAAGAATCATCTCCAAAGTTTGGTGGTTACTCATAAAATTAGGATTTCACACACGCATAATAACCACATAGATACTGTAACAAAGACTAATACTTTTTTCGTAGTACGAAAAAAGTCGGTTTGAAATTTAACGGCTGAAATTTCTCACATGGACAGAAAGCTTCAACATGCTATATTCTTAGAAATGGTCTTGAATCACACTTTCTTCAATTTACGATCGTGATAGACGATTACAAATTTTAAGCTTGCAAAAGGGACGGACAATCTTTAAAGTTGATCTAGTTCTGTGTCTCTCAATCCTGGCTGAACTTTTACACTTATATATAAGATACAGATCATGCACTGCATTTTCTTCTTCTTCTTCTTCTTCTTCTTTGGAATACTCCTTAACATTCCATTTGGAACCAAATGAGGAGAATTTTCCAAACGTAACTGACACACACGCATCATCACGCATCATCTCAAATCGCGACACCACCTTCACACGACCACAGTTTGAGACAGGCTGCAAATGCCTGCACATACACTCGCACTCATAGATATTCCATTATCATGAATCCCCTGTAATTCACACTTTGTCACAGCTTGCAGGCGCAGCGAAACCACCAAGCATCAGCCTGCCCTTGTCTTGTGCCTGTGTGGGCATCCAGCCTTCAAAACCAATCTCTTACATTGATCTTAATACACGGGACTACACAAAATCATAACACAGTCAGTAATTGAATAAACTGAACAGTTTCAGGCTCCTGCTACTAGGTGCTCCCGACGGTTATATTTCGAAGAAAACGACTCTTACCAAAGACAGCTTGCCGTACGGCACGTTCATCTCGAAATCCCAGGGTCCGACGGCCTGTAGTTATAGGAAAGCTGACGTTCCTATCCATTTTTATGAACAGATCCCTTCTTTTCTGCTCATCACGCAATCCCAAACGTAGCTGGCAGCAAATAAATATTGCGCACGCAAGTTCATCTCTCACGTGCGGATTACCAGCCAAAATTGGGTGTTCTTTGTCAAAAGTCATGAAGTGCGTGTCGTCGTGTGACTACGTACTTTCTTTCCGATGTTCAGGGATCTTTTTTCCTGTTTTTATTATAATTTTGCAAAAGTAACAAGAAAACAACAACAATAAAGTAATTTCTTAAATCTACACACCCACCCACATACACACACACATTCCCAGGGCCATACATTATTGTACAATTACAAATAAGTTATTTAAATGTTGAGGACAAAATACCGTTGCCAGAACTGTGTGTTGTTTAAACTTAACCCATGAAACAAAAGTCTCGAAAATGAGATCTTTTCCCTGAAATGTGTAGGCCTATAATTAAACACAAAAGATATAGAATTTAATTTGCTAAAGCCACAGAGAGAGAAAGACAGAGAGAGGGAGAGACAGAGTGAGAGAGAGAGAGAGAGAGAAAGAGAGAGAGATAGAAGAGAGAGGCAGAGACAGACAGAGAGAGAGGCAAAGAGGGTGGGGGTAAGCAGGAGAGAGAGAGAGAGAGAGAGAGAGAGAGAGAGAGAGAGAGAGAGAGAAGAGGAGAGAGAGAGAGAGAGATAGAGATAGATAGAGAGAGAGAGAGAGAGGGGGGGGAGGGGGGTGGAAGAAAAGAGAGAGAGAGAGAGAGAGAGAGAGAGAGAGAGAGGAGAGAGAGAGAAAAGGAGAGATTAGGCTACTTTTGCTCTGAATAGGGCGCTAATAGTACAAGAAATCCGCGGTGAATAAAATTGTGGCGCAGATGTACGTTACATTTTTGACAGGAGTGAGCCAAAATGTCGTCGAAAAATGTTCAACAGCCTTCAGATACAAGGACAGAGCTATCTGAATTAGTTAAGAGAAGAAAAGAGATCGCTGTAAGATTCAGAAATTTTAATTCCTTTTCATTGTCTTTGTGTGAATGTGCTATATGGAGGCATGCAATATTACGGGAACATTTTTTTTTGCCATCCAATTCATACAGTGCGTGTATGTGTGTGTATGCATTATGCATTATGGCGTACAGAACCGGTACGACTGCGTCATAAATAAAGTGTGGAGCGGTAAGCCAATGCAACGGGCGCCGCGTCGGGCCGTGCGAGCCAGGCCAGCTCCAGGTCGAGGCAAATAGGCAGGCGGCTAGGTTCGATGGGCGCTTCGTTATACCAAGGATGTTTGAATTACATGAAGTACCATCATTCCTTTATTAATGCGAATTAATTGTACTCTTCTTCTAGACGTTCTAATAAAGAATGCTTTGCAAAGATTTTCTCTTTGATCCATGTTTGAAGCCACCGACTCGGGATAATTTTTGCCTGGATTTGAGCCTAAGGCTAAGCATGCTAAGCCTAAGCCTAGGCTTGGCTTTGACAGGACTTTGATTAAACAAAGTAGGATGCACAGAATAATTTGGCAAAATAAACTCGCCCCAGCTTAGATGCTTCTGCAGTTTTAACATGTAATACTTACCTTTTTTACAATTTACAAGAAAAATGAAATGTGAGCATTTTTTTTTTTACAGGAGACGCTTGCGAATCTTGAGCGTCAAATATACGCCTTTGAAGGGAGCTACCTAGAGGACACAGCCCTCTATGGCAACATCATCAGAGGATGGGACAGATACCTCACGAACAAGTAAGATTGGTCCTTATTCTTCTTCCATCGATAGACTCTTCCAGACTTTCACACCCATACACATTCTCTTGATGTTAGAAATTGTACAGAAACATGTATTTGAAGTCATTGCAAGGAGGTACATGTCAATGAAAATGAAATCAAATACTGTAGTACAGAAATGAAGCCATTGCGAGGAGGTACTGTGGCACATGTCAGAGAAAAAATATATGGAGGCTCGGGGCAACTTATTCCGTGCAATGCCAACAAAGAACCCTTGTGCAGACAAGAATTCACATTGAGATTATGTATTGCCTACTGAAATTATTTTTTCCTTTTCCTGATAAGTGATATATGTTACAATTTGTTACAGTATTAGTCAGAAATCAGTGGGATGTGTTATGCTCTTTTTTATTTGCTCAGGAGCACAAACAGCAAGACAGACAAGCGAAATCGAAAATTCAAAGAGGCTGACAGATTGTTCTCAAAATCAAGCATCACCTCACAAGTAAGTACTCTGGTGTCATTCTTAGGTCAGGTGTGTATGGAATGTACTCCGCTCTTATCTTGCTTCACCCTCCTCTCCCTCACCTCTTCACCCTCCTTTTATTTTCCCCTCTGTATTCCGATTTCCCCCCCCCCCACCCTCCCCTTTCCCCCTCTTCCTTTATCTCCTTAAAACTGCTTTATCCTCTCTTCTGTATTTTATTCCTCTCCCCATCCCCTCCGCCTCTCCCCTCTTCACCCTCCTCTCTTCATCTTTCCCTTGATATTCCTCTTTTCCCCTTCCTTTCCCTTCCCCTCTTCATGCTTCTACTTCCTCTATCTTCCCCTCCATATTCCTCTTTCCCCCTTCCCCTCCCCTCTTCCCCCTCCATCCTTTAATTTCCCCTCCCCTGTTCCCCTTGCCCTCTTCCCCTTCTCCTTCCTCTATCTTCTCCTTTCCCCCTCCTCTTTGCCCCCTCCTTTCCCTCTGTCCCTCTTTCCCTCTGTACTCCTCTCCCCTCCCCTCCCTTTTTCACTCTCTTTCCTTTATTTTCCTCTTTGTATTTTTCTTCACCTCCACTGTTCCCTTACCCTTTTCCTTTTCTCTTCCTCTTCTTCCTCTCCCCCTCCCCCTCTCCTCTTCATCCTCCTCCTACACTCCTTCCTTCTTTCTCTTTCTCTGTCCCTCCCTCCTCCCCCTTCTCATCATCCCATTTTTAACATGGAGTTTGTAGCCATATTGGTATAGCTGTAGTTATTGTGATTGTTTAAAGTATTGTAACAACCATGGCTAGATAGCTCTTGGCTGATGGCCCATTGCTGTGGCAAGTGAAATTTACCACCCTAGTTACATATGAAAAAGAGGGAAGCCCTAGTGCAGGTTAACAAAATAAAAGTTTGTAAAAACCATGGAATATAGAACACCATACTGTATAAGAACTTCTCACCAAATAATAGAATGGGACGGGACATCCAAAACTTTCCGGTTCTTGTAGCTTAGGGATTGGAGACCACTGTCCGCAGCACAGTGCATGTGTTCAGTACCCCTTGCCTGACATGTCGCACACAGAAAGAGACAACATGAGTATGAATGTAGACTTTGGTCGCTTCGTTTCCACTGTACACAAGGATATTTTTTCACCATTCCTGAAAGCTTTTGTGAGGTTATAACTGAGATTTCGTACATATTATTGTTGAAATATACTGCTGTTTCCTGCAGACTTTTATGATGTTTGCAAATGGGCTTCTCAGTTTATAAGATGCAGTATTGCATTATGTCACGAGAATGGTGTCAATCATTGTTGTGAGTCGTGATTGAAACTCAAAACTTACCAGTAATAATCATTTGTTTTGTACAATGTTTTGTTATGTTTCATAGTTTAGAAGTTGTCTTCTCATAGATGCAGTAACTCATGAGACATATTTTGTATTCTATATACTCTCCTAGGCATCACTAGGATTGACTGACCCGCAGAATGAGAAAAGTAAGTTCACTGTATAAGATCATCTCTAAATTGTGCAAACTTTTTGGTAGTCATTGATATGGTTAGAAAATAATGTACTAAAGATTGCACATTTATAGTTAATGAGAGGTGTCAAATTAACCTTTTGAAATGAAAGCCAGAAAGAAGACTACAGAATGTATAGGCTTGCACACTACACACAGAATGACAGAAAGACACACACAGACACACACACACACATGCAAGCAGTAACATCACAAACGCCCTTAAGGATAATGCAGGAAACATAATGCAAGACATATGTTCCAAGTGAGGTCAATGGATTCCTTTCATGTTCTTTTCATTGTGTTTGCCGCTCAAGCTATCTCTTGTTGCTTTTAAAAGGTATTCTAATTCTATACCGAGTGTCAATAGACTTGTGGATGTAACACCTCTTAAAATGAAGATGAGAAAAATCTGTAAGTTCACAGACTATGTCTTTATGTTCCATTGAGGCATCTTTCACAAGTAATACACAGGGCTCACATAGAGCAGCAATTCATCTGGAACACAAGTTAATGACATTGTCACTAGATATATGTGCAGGGAAAAAAAATAATTTAATTTAATTTATTCTTTTATTTATTTATTAATTAATTATTATTATTATTATTATTATTATTATTTTTTTTTTTTTTTTTTTTTTGGGGGGGGGCGGCTACTTTTTAAACACATTGGCCATTTGCCTACAATTTTATATTGTGTCTATGGGAATTTGGGGGGCTCTTCTATGCATTTCGGGGGCGAAATAGCTCTGAGCCCCTGTGTATTTTTTTCCCCTGTATGTGTGTACACAATACAAGTTTATTTCATAGAGAATATACCAGTATGATGTATAGGGGCTTTGATGGCTGTGTATTAACAATGTTCCACTTTGGATTTTGCGATTGTGCAGAGATAGAATCCAAGGAAACGTCCAACGCCCAAGACGGACCAGTCGCAAAGCAAGAGAAAGACACAGGAGATGGACTCAGTAGCAGTGAAATGGTCGACACGAAGGAGCCACCTCAGGCAAGCAGCAGCAGTAGCAGCAGCAACCACACCGGCAAGATTCATAAGAGCTCTCACGGGCACAAGAAGAGGAAAAACAAGAGCAGGCACAGGTGAGATAAAACAGACAGTGTCCTGGTTAGGATGATAGGATGAGGAGAAAGACAAGGAGAGGAGGAGCAAGAGTAGGCACAGGACCCCGTTTCATAAAGCTGTTTGAAGTTAAGCACAACTTTACGCACTACTATTCCATGTTGCATATAGGTTTTCAAATATTGTAACTTACCATCTATGGTAGCTACAGTGGCATAATGAGACTTCATTGGCTGTTACTATGGTATTTACCCCCCAAATAATTGAAATCCTTTATGCAAGATTGCCCTGGTAACCTATTTTTAGCTGCCAAAGTAGAATCTGAATGATTTTGATTCCCATCAGCTTAAGTTGAAATCTGATATTTGTAAATTCTTGTTGTTAATGAGTGTCTGCATCCAAAGTTTATAATTTATCAAATGTGATTAGGGTTGTAGGAAAATTTGTTCACACTACTGGTGTGTTAAAACAGGAACAAATTGGGATATCTCATTTAGCATAAGAACAGGTTCTTGAGCCGTGGAGTGAAATGAATTAGATAGGAGAGATGTATAAATAGCTAGGTAAAGTCAAAGTAGGTCAATGGAATGAAAATGAGAGCTGCATTAGGAAGATGAGAAGAAAGGAACGGATAAAGCGATACTAACTCTGACTAAATGTTTTTAATTTCTGTCTTTGTATCCAGATTGGAAGGCCGGATAAAGAAGAGCAGACACAACACGGATGACTACTAAGCCATGCATTCCCAGCGATCACCAGGAGGAGAACGAAGGATGCTGAAGACGGACACTCCCAAGCAAATGTGCTAGCATGCTTTTTTTAGCCTCCCATGCAGACTGTATCACCCTGTAGATCCTGAAGTCCTGCTCCCGTGAAGATGTTCACGGATGGTGAAGAGATAACTGCACGTCCGAAGAAAGATTGTAACAACCCATCCCCATGTTCCAACGGATAAGCAGCTCTAAGAAGAGTTCAAAGTTTGAGGCAAATGACTGCTAAATCGGAAAGCCCTCAATTGGTTGCTTGTTGCTGTTATTGTATTGTGTGTGCTGTCGAGTCATAACCACGGCCATTTAAAGGGAAAGCTCACCCTGAAGTTAATTTGGTTTTGATCAAAGCAGAAACATAAAAGAAACGAATGAGTGAAGGTTTAACAAATATCCATCAAAGGATGACAGAGTTATGAATTTCCAAGCTCCTGATTTTGTGACATCCCTTGTAAAGTACTTTGCAATAATTTATCTTTCTTGAAAATGTCCATGTTTTCAAAAGGATATATGTGTGTACCATTTTACTTGTGCATTTGATATTTCATTTAATAGAAAGATGATTCTACACACCCACCTCCATTGAGAAGACTTATTCCTTCATAAAGAAACAGAAAAGGTGCAATTTATGGAATCAGAATATGGGAGAGCAGCTTGCGAGTGTTGTCACAAAAAATGTAAACTTGTCACAACAAAAAAATATACCTTTTTTTACCTTTTGACGAAGTTTTGTTATACCTGCACTAATATGTTTTTTTTTTTCTGCTATAATTAAAACCAATTTAACCTCAGGGTGGACTTTCCTTTCAGTAGCACTGAATGTATAAGACACCATCTCATGACCTGTTTAAAAAATTCATTGAGAAATGAAACAATGGGTGTCTTCATTTCAGCTATATGTATGAAGCTTTCAACATCTTACAGACTTGAAAAAAAAAAGATCTGTTTGGGTGGTTTGAGAATGTATGGTCCCTGGAGTTGGAGTTAGAAACCATGAGTCAGTTATTTGACTCCACCTGTTGCTATATGTATGGTAGTATGTCATTCTTGTACATATTAAAAGGATAGTGATATATTCCACATTACCATGGTGAAGTTTTTGTAGAAGCTTTGTTGCAATTATTGCTAGTGTGGTCACTGGACATTAGCGGAATGAATAATATTGTGGACAAACGTTTCTTAATTTTGCTCTAACATCAAAATGATTACTTCACCGATTGTCTACTTGTATTTATTATCTATCCCTTTTGCACAAATGATGATTTTTTCTTCCTAGTCATTTTGGTTCTGATTAAGTTGTTGCTCCATATTGTTTGCATTCACGTATTAATTCATGTTAAATGCTTTCCCCTTTTCTGTCTCGATCTCTCTCCCCCTCTTTTCTATTCTTTTGAACCCACAACCTCTTCTAAAGATAATTCACCCAGGGTTCTACTCCAACATTTTTCAAAGGTAGTCTAGACATCCTTGTTAGAGTTATCTTGTATATGGCCCCTATGAAATTTTCTAGAATTCAAGGGTCCACAGTTCTAAGTTGGGCACCAGTCTGGGTGTACCATACCCTAATTTCATTGTAACTCTGCATTTATAAAGTTTATAGCAAAGCGTTGCTGGTGCGTTTGTCAGATTTTTTTGGGGGGGGCCAAGAAACAGTTTCACACAGCTCATCCTTTGTCATGTCAGAAGCAGAGTGCATGTATTATGAACAACGCATTATGACATATAAACAGTGTTTCAAAACACAGTTAAGTTTATAAGATTTCAGGGCCAGTTCTGATACAGGCTTTAAATTTCTCAGAGCAAAACAAAAAAATCCAATTTCCAAATGCTCTCTTTGTTTCTCATCATATGTTGAGCTGTCTCTCTTTCTCATTATGTGCTTATACCTCCGCTCCACAAATGCATTCATTCAATCCATTTCCTCTCCAAATGTTTAGGATTCCTATTAATGGAAGCATATTTTTGTGAAATAGATTATACTCGAAACAATCAGCAATGTGACCATTTTGTGTTCGTATTGAAAGCTCTAGCACTTATCACCCTTGATATTACATATTGACATATTTATGTTGTGAAATTATTAACATGTACTTCCATTATACATAACCTCTAAAACAAACAATCTGTAATTTAAATGATTCATGTACAAGTCATGGTCACTGGTAATCATTGGTAGTGTGCAAATGATAACATACCATGATAAAAACATAAGTGTGAAATTTTAATGTGAAGATAGACTGTAACAATTTCAGTTTAATGCTCAAATTCAAATTAATGTTTTGGAACATGAATGATCTTAATTGATTTGATAATAAGAAGTCTTTTATAGGTGAAATTAGGTTTGTTAAAAATGTCATATTATACAGTATGTATCGGGCTTCGTGTTTATGAGACAAATGCCATTTGCATAGTATTAATTGTACAGCAAAGTGGAAAACTTGTGTTAGATACATGTATGTCCAGTCGGCAGGCACAATCACTTGTCCTTCAGTCAGTCCACGGCCCTGTTGCATAAAACTTACCATTAATGGTAACTACCCTGGTAACATAGCTGGAGAGCCAATCAAATTCAAGGTTTCCATAGAAGTTGCCATTGATAGTAAAGTTACCATCAATGGTAAGTTTTATGCAACCGGACCCAGGAGTCTGAATCTGCAAAGTCTAGCAATCGTGCCCCAACACAACTGGAAAGATAGACGATACCGTTAGTTTTATCTTACAGACATCACACAAGTTTTGAGAAAATATCAGAACTTAGTCTGCGTCTGGAGACTAGCATTTGTCGACTATTACATGCGTTTATCAACTATAATCAGTGCTTTCAAACGTGATTGAGGCTTGTAGTTATAGTTGATAACAGCAACAACGTTACAAATGATAAGCCTCGCCATTTTGAAACGCAGAAAAAATGTGTGCTTGAAACAGTATGAGCCAGAACGTGGCATCGCTGAATCATGTCTTGAAACATGTTTCTGTACAGTTGTTGGTGTTGTGATCGTTTCAGAATTTGAAATTGATCGCAAGGCCCAGATGCAAGTGGAGAAGATATGTAAAATAATGTTAATGAAATACTGGAACCCTGTCTAAGAGACCGTCAGAAACCATAAAAGAAAATGCACTTGTATTTTGAAAAGATTATAACCGTTTTTATTGTTCTGAATGTGTCATGCCATTTGAAATAAAACATAGTTGAATTGACTTTCATTTTATATACACGTATTGAGGTCTTGTGTCATTTTTATCTGTCTTATACAGTAAGAGACAACATCTAGACATCCATACAGATACACCACATTGATCCACAATGAACTGATTTTAACATTATTCTTAATACATGTATCCCATTTGGTTTGGGCCGCAACACTTGATATCGAGTAATTTATAATTAATCTAATAATAATACATGTTGCCTCAAATGAAAGATACCGGTACATGCATGCACAAGATAAATCTATGTAACACTGTCATTAACTATTTAAATAATAGTCAAATGATCTCTAAATCTTTAAATTGGCAACATCTTGGAAATGTTTCAGTAAAAACGAAGAATTAACGCCAAAAAAAAAATATTACATGCAAGTAGCCAGTTTGCAAGCCAAAATAATGATCATACCATGGTCAATAATTGAACATAAACATTTATCTTGTTCATTTCTATAAAACTAATTAAACAGAAGAAAGTATATAAATACATGTACACCTTTTGGTTATATGATGAAGCCTTGGTTACATTAAGAAGCATTAACATCAGTATTAAACAAATTAAGACAAAGCTGAAATATGAGGGAAATTAGAAGCCTCCATTATTGGGAGTTTTGCTTGAACAATGACATGCCTGTCGTGGCCATGTCCTCAAAAATCTTGAACATTTTTTAAAAACCTTTTTCAGTCAAAGATACCATGAAATAAAACATTCAAATTTCCCCATGCTCTGAGCCAACCACACTCTCCTTCTGTGAACTCAATCAGAGAGACCACAACTTTTGACATTGTCTTTCCCTCTCCACATTTCAAACTACCCCCTTCAAAAGTCCCATAGAATATTCCCATTGCCCCATGGCATGCTCTCAACCCTCTAGGCCAACCACACTTTCCATCTACTGTATGCCCTCAATCTGAGAGACTACATCTTTGGACATTGTCTTTGCCTCTCCAAGCCTCAATCTACATTTTTGAGCGATGTCCTCAATCTCCTTCTTGTGCTCGAAGCAAGCTCAATAAACAACATTGAAAGCTTCCTTATTTACCGTCATGGTGCACCGAGTTGAAGGCAGTTATCAGTAACATTCACATATCTCTGCAAAACTCCCTCTTGGAATCATCTACATTACTGTAAATCACACAGTTTATTTTGCTTACAGACATTTTCACAAATTGTGGCAAGCCCGACCATTTCGTGAGCACTTAACTTTGCGGGCCCATATCCCAGACTCAACACACAGCCTACAAAATGATACAACACATGTTGGAAAAGTCATAACACATTGTAAGAGCATACCAACGATAGACGCGCAGCGCATATATATAGATGACTAGTGATGATTCTGGTGCTTAAAATAACAGTGCATACTAGTTAAGTGTGAAAGGGTACCTGTAGGCTCAATAGAATTGGTGTTTCTGACTTCTCCATCAAAGATTCACCGGTGGATCGTCGGTGGTTCCCCGGGGAGATCTGGTCTGTAAGGGGTATCTGCCCACTGTGTTCTCTATCCTTGCCTGGTGGAGCCTGGAGATGAATTGTTACAGGTGCATCTGGAAGTTCACCGGTGATTCATCAGTGGTTCCTCCACGACACCCGCTTTGAAAGAGATATTACCCCACGGCGTTAGACTCTGTCCTTGCCTGGTGTAGTCTGGTGATGAACAGCAGTAGGTGAGGTTCACTGGTGGTTCATTGGAGGTTTCTGGGAAGAGCCTCTTTAAAACGGATATCTGCCCATGGCGTTAGACTCCATCCGTCCCCGGTGCAGTCTGGTGATGAACAGCAGCAGGCAAGGTTCACTGGTGGTTCATCTGTGGTTTCCCGGTACTAGGGGTATCAGCCCATAGCGTTTAACTCCATTCCTGCCCGGTGCAGTCTGGTGATAAACAGCAGCAGGCAAGGTTCACCAATGGTTCATCTGTGGTATCCCGGTATGAGGGGTATCAGCCCAAAGCGTTAGACTCCATCCTTCCCCGGTGCAGTCTGATGATTAACAGCAGAAAGTGAGGTACACCGGTGCATCATCGGTGGTTACCAGTACAAGGGGTATCAGCCCACGGCGTTCGACTCCATCCTCGCCCGGTGCAGTCTGGTGATAAACTGCAGCAGGTGCATCTGGAGCCGGCAATGGGTGTGGTCATGGGTGCGGTGGAAGCAGGGCACGCCTGCTTTCTCCAGGGTGCTCTGCTGCTCCGCCGCACACGTATCCAGCTCCACCAGGATCCGCTCGTCTAGACGCTGCTGCTCAGCCGTCAGCTTCTTCTCCAGGGCCTAGACCAATCAATAAAAAACACAGCAGGAAGGAAAGATGAATGTGGGTCAGTCAAAAAGGTCCCCTGGGATTTAGCCCCTGTAGTGCCTGAAAGAGCTGAGTACTTAATGAATCAACTAATCAAAGAAAAAGGGAAAGTAACAAAAGTGATTACTTGCAGGGTCGGCAGAAAAGGAGACAAGCATAAAAGACAGGAACAATGAAAGAGAGAGAGGGAGAGAGAGGGTGAAAGAGAGAGAGAGAGAGGGGGAGAGAGAGAGAGAGAGGGAGAGAGAGAGAGAGAAAGAGAGAGGCAGAGACAGAGAGAGAGAGAGAGAGAGAGAGAGAGAGAGAGAGTGAGAGAGACAAAGAGGGAGAGTGAGAGTGATAGAGAGACAGATAGAGGGAGAGAGAGACAGAGAGAGAGAGAGATAATAATGAAAAATAGAGGGGAAAACAAGAGTAAAGTAGAAGGAACTACAAATTAGAAATGCACAAAGAGAGAACAAAAGAAGAAACAAAACAAAGATCCAATCAATAATTTCATAATGAAACCAAAGCTGTTGATACTTATCATGTATACACCATCTTAGATCGAATATTAAAAACATTTTTTAAAAAGATAGATAATAATTTAAGACATCATAGTTCATGCAAACAAAAGCCTGACAGGAGAGAAAAAGACACACGCAAAGATTCAGTCCAAATTCCATGGCATATCAGCAGATAAGTTTAGCATGTAGCATGTCCACTTCAAAAAGATCTACTTAATGAACTTGCATGTTTGCGTAGGGTGCTTATTGACGCTAGTTGCAATTGTTTCGACTATGTTTAGACCATGGTTTATGCAAATTGATTCAAATAAACCATCGCCTAAATCATAATAACTACCATGACTTTAGCACCTGGAAGGGCATATACTGTACTGGGAAGACAAAAAAGGCCTTCAAAAGGTGATCGTAAGCAATCTTCTTGCCAAAGGTCTTAAATTCATGTATTGTCGATTTTAGAAACTTGCTGAAAGTTATTTGCTCTCAAATGATCTACGTTTGAAGTAATTAGTGAATAAAACCCAAATCCTGAAATTGTTTGGCCCGAACGTATTGAGGATTTGTGATTTAATCGCTTTTTACTCCAAATGTGGATAATTTGAGGGCGAATAACTTTCAAAAAGTTTCTCAAATGGACAATACATGAATTTAACACCATTGGCAAGAAGATTGCTCACGATCACCTTTTGAAGGCTTTTTTGTCTTCCCAGTACAATATATGACCTTTAATTCCCACATTCATTACTGGACCTTGGTGAATTGTACGTTCTAAATCGAGCATACTGATCTGCTTATACATCACAAAATTTACTTAAACCTTGGACCAAATCTCCTTTGTGAATTCCGCCTAATTAAACCCTTAACATATACCATCTCGATACTGGCCATTGATAGCCCTATGTTAGTGATAACACAATTGCCTACATACGGGACTATGAGGGTCAACTAGGGCTTAATACCGGTAGGCCCTGAATATAGTCCGTCTCAGGACAAGTCATTGATAGTCCTTGTCAGTTACAAGTGTCGATGATTTTGTGAATGATCTTGACCCAGCGCCGATATCGTGCAGCGGGCAAGGAATACTCCCCAGGGAGTGGAGATGGTGCACACATGTGTGCATGATATGTTCTTGTATCCACCGACCACAGCTCACATTGTAACTTCCCTCTTAATTCAGTCTCCAGACTGCGATGGGAAAGACCCTCTATACCATTAAAAAAAAAAAAAAACACAATTGATTGTATACAGGACTGAGAGAGTCAACCATGTGCACGTACCTGCTTCTCTTGATCGCTTTGGCTCTTGATCCGTGGGATGTTGTGTGGTCTGCTCCGACACTCCTGGATCGCCTGATCGTGCTTCTTCTGCAGCTGATACCTCTGGGCTGAAATGACACGACAGATTCTACCATTTACCCATTGCCCATGGTTAGATTTTCTGGCTCGGTGAGCACTGGTCATGTTCGGATGCCAAAATGTGCCATGGAACCGCAATAACCAAAGAGGTGGGGCTTAATGACACCCTGTGCGGAATTAGAGGTTTATTCATAGCCACACAGCATGGCGTCTAAAAGATGTGTATTGTCCCTACATCCATAACTCTGTTTGCCTTTAAACAGATTTTTGTCAAACCTTTACTAGTTTGTTTCTCTTAAGTTTCTGCTTTAATTAGAACCAAATTAAATTCAGGCTGGACCCTTTAACTCTCGTTCATGTGCCTTTATTTCCACAGGTAATACACACACATTCAATAGAGCAGCAGTTAATCTCGCACACAAATAACTGGTGTATCTGGCCCAATTGAAGCTCAAATTTGTGGCTTCTATGAAGCCTGGCCTGCAATGAAACCGTCATGAATTTGTTTCTTTTTCATGTTTCTTCTTTTATTAAAACCAACTTATCTTCATAGTGGATCTGTCCTTTAAAGACAGGGGGTCCCTTTTGCAGGTCAAACAAATAAAATTGTGTAAGAAACACAGAAAATGGAAGAAGATGTATCAGAACTTCCCTCCTAATGATAGAACTGGAAACTGACTTTAAGCGAAATGATAGCGATTGCTAGATTTCAGGGAGGTATTCGACTGGATGTCCAAAACTATAGCCTATTAGTGATCAGAGACTGCTTTGCGCTATGCTCTACACTGGTCTGCTTTACAGTGCATGTGTTCAATGGGAACAATGCCCGAGTAGCAAGCTGACAGGAACAAAACGATTATGAACATAAAACTTGGTCGGTGTGTCTCAAACGTACACATGAATAATTTTTCATCTCTCCTGGAAAAGTTTGTGAAGCTGTGACTGTGAGATGTTATACATATTCTTGCTAGGACCAACTGCAGATTCCTGCTGATCGAGTCTCATGACTTTTGCAAATGGGACACCCTGTCTTTAATAAGTGGCTGGTCTTGCCCCCTTTGGCACTCACATTTGTGGCTGCTATGGAGCCTGGCCCTCTGCTCCATCAGTTTGCGCTCCATCATCTGCTGGATCTCTGCCAGGTGCTGCACGATCTCAAACACCGTGCCATCAAGCAGGGACAGCGCCAGGCTGGACTGGGTGCTGGATGGCAACCGCTGCTGCAAGGTTCTGCATCAAGAGAAAAACAAGAGATTTAGATTAGGAAATGAGTGTGAAAGGACCAATAATCAATATTAGAAATAATAAATAAACAATATTATAAATCATAAGAAAAACAAAGTACAATAAAACAAAAAAAGGGAAAGAGGAGGGAAAATGTATTGAGGTAAAATTGAATTGGAGTTCAAAATATTGCACAGATGTTCCTTATAATCACCTCTAAATTGGCCTAGTGGAGTACTTTCTTCGATTGATATTGGAAGAATATTCTAGAGTAGAGGACCATTATAACAAAATTGAAGATTGTGTAATTGCAGTGTGATGCAAAGGAATACAAATATTTTCAGAAATTCAAGTTTTGTAATTGTGTATTGCATGATTCTGGGTAAAATTCTTGCACAATTTTAACATAAAAGCAACAGTTCATAAATAAATTCCATCTTGAATAGGTAAAATATGTGTTTTACAATACAAGTGTAAGCAAGTAAGGTATGTAACCATTACTATTCCTACTCCTTACCTTTAAAGAGCACAGATTAAAAAAAATACTTCCAGCATAGTAATGGAAATAGCAAAACCCAGTACAAAACACAGAACAGAAGATACTGCTTGAGATATGAACTACTAGTGTGTCAAAGGTCAGATTTACAATGTATTTAAGTTATCAGTTATTCAACAGTCAGTGATCGAATAGGAATTAAACCTTAATGGCTTGAAAAAGTGATTTAGCATTCTACATGTACTTTGGACCTCATAAATACACATGTATCATGAAAAGGTTGTTTTGTTGGCTTTATAGAACACTGTAAAGCCATGTTCTGTATCTAGCTTGCCCAACATAGCAGCAGCTACTACAACTCACGGTGGGAGCTGCCTGACCATGTCCTGTATCTGGCTCAGCATAGCAGAGTGCTGCTCCTGTTTCTGTCGTTTGAGTTCTACCTCAGAGGGCGTCATACCGAACCCTTCCCCCGCCAGGCCCCCACCTGCTCCGGCCCCCAGGTAAGGGTCCATGTGTCCACTTCCAAGTTCCAGGAGCTTTCGTCATAAGCAGGAAACTTCAAGAGCTAAGATAGGAAGAAAAATGTCACAGGAATGTTGAGCGTAGCAGGACATCCAATATTACAGATTATTACACATGTCCTCCTTCACAGTATGTATGGCTAGTGGCCCATTCTCACCGCGGGGCCCTTAATCGACGCACTAGCAAAAATGCGTATCAGAACAAAATGGTAAGCGTATTACGCGTGAGACTACAGAATCACCGTCGGCACAACAGTTTCTGTCATGCTACGCAATTACGAGTCAAAAAACGCAAGTTTCATCTAATTATCGTCTTTTGAAATTTTAAGCTACAAAAAATCACATTATTCGGTAAATGTCAAAATTATTTGCCGACCAGAAAGTCCGTTTTCTCCGAAATTCCTGCCGTGCACCCGCTCCGCGATCGCTTTGGTTGCCGAACGGGAAAGTCAGTTTGATCGTGATGCGCATACCTTCGGCACTACATCATGCGCGTTCCCGAGAAAATGTGATCGAAATGAAGAATCTCGTATTATGGCAGTCTCTTTTTTTCGGACCTCGTTCCATTAAACATCTAGGGTAGCCTTAAAGAAAATAGAATACTTCTATCAATAGTCCACTTCAAACGTAAATCACATGAACAAGTAAACTACAAATTTCTTTTTTTTTTTCTTTTTTATTCAAATCACCAAGTCACCATAAAATCGAACACATAATCGATCAGGAAAAGCCCATTGACAATACACGTAAAGGGTGCGGCGTTTAAGGGCCACAACTTTATCGTCGACAAATATTGACAGGCTAACAGTTTTGCACTGAAAATACATTTATTCGTAAGTGCCTACTCAAAATGTTTCTGTAATATGATTTTGAAAATATAAAGCGTGAAATTAAGTGTGATTTAGTGTAAGAGTATATCGAAACACGCATTTGTTTTCGTTTCAAATCGAAAGTGCGGCGAATATGGCCCCCCCATCATATACTGTAAAGGCCTATTCCTCAAGAGAAAGAAGTCATAGTGTACATGTATTGTAAATGGGGCAATCATTTCCCATAGATTAATTAAGTTAGACGGTTGTCCATATATTTATTAGTTTTCTAGCAGTTTACAGTCTAAAACACGGAACATTCATCATGTATATTTTTTTATTCAGAATTCAGCAGCTACCTAGGCAGAAATAACCGTCTCATTCGCGGCATTCTTTAATCGAAATTACATTTTTGGATCTAGATAGGGCGTTCAGAGGAGCCAGATGCAATCTCAGCGGATCCAACGTCCTACAGTACAGACACATGACAAAGTCAAAGACTGATTTTTCGGTCTAGCGTCTACCCTACCGCTCACGCTCAACCCATCCACCCGGACTGTCGGTAGACACAGTCACCGTCTCGCTCTCACTCCTGTCCTGGGCTATGCCTGTGGTTTGACGGATAATTTTGATTGATATAGCACTAAAATATCAATCTGATAATATGCACACACCACACGCATACATACCTAGAAACACACATTTGACTGGCTGAAATGGGCGTCAATCAAGGGAGAGTTATTCATCTCAAGGCAACGTCAATGGACGAACGTCGGACGTACGTGCATAGGCCAGGCCAGGCAATGAGTTCGAGTGAATGAATGAAGTTGTTGTCGTTCTTGGTGGTTGATGGCGCTCTGCAGCAAATGTCTAAATTTCGGGCGCTGCGAAGCGCTCTGCAGCTTGTTATAGGTCGTTCTTGCCTTACTTGGCTCTTACTTGTTTAGAGGGTGGGATGCAGGAATTAGTTTTCTGTTGAGTAATATATGCAGTTATAATGATGATTAGAATATTCGTGTTGCAACTTACAGTTTGAAATATATTACGAATCTTGTTTCGTGATCGTCTGGATACACAGTCAAAAAGGTAATAGAGATACAGTATAGGACACAGGATGAACACAAACACTCAATCGTTAAGTGTCAACACAACTCTTAATCTTTTCATGTTTTCCAAGTATATTTCACGAATAACTCGAAGATATGATTGTGATTGGATGGAATTATCAATATTTATTTTGCTTTGTTGATTTTTTTTACTATCAAACAGAAAATGAAAGATTAGCCTTTTGTGTGCCAGTCAATTTCTATGGGATTTTAGTATACTAAAAAAAAAAATGATGAAATAATCCACAAGTGGCTCGCTAGGATTGCTATATCCTGGCATAATCCTGTTTCATGTTTCTATATTCATATACATTATTAGATAGACAAAGGGATGCAATAAAATACTTCTTTATTTCGTATAGATATGATATTGATTTAATCGAAATATATCTATTGATGAAGCTGAGAAACAGTATAAAATATATGAATATTAAGCTCACAATTTAGCAAACAATATTCAATCCTAGACCCAACAAGCAGGCAAGCCAATATGAAAAGGCAGTGGTTATTACCACTTAGTTATGGGTGGAAGTTTGAATATCCAATTTTTGTACAAGGCTCCATTCTTTAAATTCTCTCTCCCCCCTCCCCCCCCCCACCTCTCTCTCTCTCTCTCTCTCTCTCTCTCTCTCTCTCTCTCTCTCTCTCTCTCTCTCTCTCTCTCTCTCTCTCTCTCTCTCTCTCTCTCTCTCTCTCTCTCTCTCTCTCTCTCTCCTGTTTTTCAGAACCCAGACCACCCGCAAAACAGTGGTGGGTATGACGACACAACTTCGATACTGTACTAAATGATACTAACTAAAAACGATGAAATTAATATTAACGTCAGTCAGTCACGATGAGACAATGGGCAGAGAGCGGGTATACAAAGAAATACAAACAAGCGAACAAACAGAAAGAGGAAGAAAGTAAAATGGACAGAGAGATATGGAGCGGCAAAGAAGACAGAATGAGTAAGTGAAAGAGAGAGAGAGAGAGAGAGAGAGAGAGAGAGAGAGAGAGAGAGAGCCAAAATGGACAGAGAGATATGGAGCGACAAAAGAGAGTGAGTGTGTGTGTGTGTGTGTGTGTGCGAGAGAGAGAGAGAGAGAGAGAGAGAGAGAGAGAGAGAGAGAGAGAGACAGACAGAGAGAGAGAGATAGAGAGAGAGGGGGGGGAGAGTAAGAGAGAGAGAGAGAGAGAGAGAGAGAGGGAGAGTAAGAGAGAGAGAGAGAGAGAGAAAGAAAGAGAGAGAGAAAGAGAGAGAGAGAGAGAGAGAGAGAGAGAGAGAGAGAGAGAGAGAGGGAGGGAGGGAGGGAGGGAAGGGTGGTTAGCTGCAGAACGGCGCGTCAGTCAGCGAAACGTATTGGCGTCAAGTAACGAAAAAAATATGATCAGATAATTGATTAACTCCTATTTTGTCCTCCCGTAAAACGAAAACAATGACCGTTGCATGCTGCCGATTCAATTTAATAACCGTCGGACAAATCTGATTTCTGTGCGGAAGTTATCAATGACGGCGGCAAATGAAATAAACTATTTAGCCCGGGTTAACTGAGGACACGTTTACTCAAATATGATCATATAGACCAAGATCTGATAGGGGAAGAATGATTGTTTTGACTGAAAACAATATCTTGTGATTGGACAAATCAAGTTATTGTACGTCTGGTGATGGTGGATCATTATTTTGGTTATTGGTATCATTAGTATCAATGCATTAGCTGCAATACACGTATATCGTCTCCAACTGATTTCCGGTGATATTACTAGTTGGATGTACAAAACTGGACAATGTTCATGTTTTACATGTGTGTTTTTTTAAAAGATGATTGGGAAGAAAACTGAATGGAATTACATTTCCATGATCACCATCGCCGTCATCATGAACATCGCCACGATCATGATTACAATCATTCCGATCATCATCGCCATTGGTAGATTATCATCATCTTATTTACTATCATCACTATCATCGCCACCATCATTACCTCCATCATCATCATCATCATCATCATCATCATCATCATCATCAACAACATCATCATCACTACCATCACCAATACCATCACCATCACCACCATCCTCATCACCACCGTCGTCATCACCACCGTCATTATTATTATCATCATCACCATCGTCATAATCATCACCATCATCATTACTACCACCACCACCACTTTCATCATCAATATCGTCATCATAAGTATAATCATTATCCCCATAGTCATCATCATCATCATCATCATCATCATCATCATCATCATTTCATCTTCATCATTATCATCATAATCAGTACCCCCACCATTATTATCACCGTAATCATCATCGTCATTACCGTCATCATCATCATCATCATCATCATCGCCGTTATCATATCTTTACCACTGCCACCGGAATCGACATCACCGTAATCATCCCCATCATCATCGCCACCACCAATTCCCTCTCCCGCTCATCATCCACCTGTGAGTCTTCATTTTGGTCTGATTGGTATGCTAGGTATACTATCTATCTATCTAAGTGTCATATCCGGAGACGTAGGTGATCATGGAGTGCCACAAATCTCTGTTTCTAGCTGGTTGAATCAGCTCCACCTCCCGCTGACCCGCACCTCTCTCTGTAATCCATGCATTCAGACTGCCGAGACTGGTCATCCAATTCATTCGTTTCCTTCCTCAACCCCTTTTCCCCTCTATCTATGTATACACTCCGTACACCTTCGACATCCATGATCCTGATGATAACGACTTGAGTTAGAGCAGTACTCAAAATAGTACAACGATCAACATTTTATCCGGAGGACCGGGGATTCAAAATGAAAGCTCCAAGTCATTTAAAATATGAAGTTTTGAAACTGATGGGAGCTCTTCCACTGAACGCACTTCAGCCCCCCCCCCCCAAACATACACATATATACACACACAAACACACACCTATACACACACATACACACATGCACGCACACACACATACACACACGCACGCACGCACGCACGCACACACACACACACACACACACACACACACACACACACACACACACACACACACACACACACACACCCTGGCTGCTAGGAGGAGGAGGATTCAACATTGAGCATACTTAATCATCCATACCATGTACGATAATACAATGCCCCCCCCCCCCTTTTATTGTCCTAAATATCTCAACAATGTCGTGTAGCACAAGCCGATAAAACAGATTACTAGCAAGAAATACAATGCTTGACAGCTTCTTGAATGTACATGTATCTGAGAATCTTTAACCTCTGACTTCTAGAATTTCACTTCTTATGTCACTAACTCTAGACCATGTCGACATGATGAAGATAAACATTATAGTGCATCGTCGATCCATTCTTTCTTCGGTTGACGAGTGTAAAGGACGGAGACCGCATTACACCAATTACCGTTTTCCTAGGTCGAAGGCAATGTAGCTCTAGCTATATTTACCCTCTTCCTGAGAGAGAGGAGTGGTGTGTGTATGTGTGTGTGTGTGTGTGTTAGTGTGTATGAGTGTGTGTGAGTGTGCGTGAGTGTGTGTGTGGGAGAGAGAGAGAGGGGGGGGGGGGGAGCGAGAGAGAGAGAGCGCTTATTTAAACCGACGTCATCATGGTCATTGTGGTATGGAAAATTGCTTTCATTTGACCATTAATTGATTACATTTCCTATTTATTTAGTTTTGTAAAGGTCACGGTTACACAGTCACTTCTTAAATGATACTGAAGCACATAGTCATAGGACGAGAAAGCAAGGGGGGGGGGGGGGTAGGTGTGTGTGTGTGTTGGTGAGGGGGGGGGGGTAGAGGTGAATCATACTCTACATAACCTACAGTCAATATGAAACTTGTAATTATCGCTGTTCGTCAATGATGGATACACCGGTAATTAATGTCTCCGTTGTTGTTTTAAATATTTGTTTTCTTGTATATCTAAGAAGTGGGTTGGGCTTGGTTGTAAGCTGTTGATGAAAGCTTTATATCAGTGATCACTGAAAGCCCCGATAAATGCTAGAGCCAGGTGATTCCTAGAGAAATAATACAGTTTAGCAAAGATGTATTTTGATCTAGTCTGCAGCGTTAGTTACGCGCCTATCATTAGCAAGACATGACCAAAAATACGATCTGTCTATAAGTGGCCACTGTCTCCAATACGATTCTCACTTTGGTGACATTTTGAATGTTTTCCCCTTCTTATAATCTAACTTTATGATGGCTTTAATTGGTGTTGTTGTAAGTACAGTATAGGTTTTGTTGGATGGTATCCATGGCTACGCCCAAAGTTGGCAGCGGAGGTCATATAATGCGAGCTGCTCTCAAGGATGTCCGTTCATTAGACAACTCGGAGATGGGAACGTTGTCAACGCGTCGTGGTTATCATGGTTATCTGCTAATCAATGTGGTCTTAGAGATAAATCTCTCCTATTCTGCGTCATCGCAAGTTATCACATTAACCCGTAGAACAAGCTTGCTTTAAATAGGCCCCATTCATATTTCTTTACCTATATCCACTGTATGTTTGATATTGACCATTATGTAATATTTTGCATCATTATACTAGTTTTGTTTATGTCAAAGACTGACTATGCTGATGTATTATTGCTTTTATTTTACATGTATTGAACAGAAATATGAATAAATTGAAATTGAAATTGAAATTGAAACTTTGGCGAGACCAAACGACACCAGCCTGAGTGCAACGACAAGACTTTGGCATGGCGGTTGGATTTTACCTGTATAAAGAATGAAGCCGTCAACGCAACACTTTCGAATAGTTCTGCCTATTCTAGAATCTTCATCATAATGCTTTTTGTACCGATTGCTCAGCTTAAAGCCATGCATGCACAATAAACAAAGCTAGAATGACTAACGAATGAATTATGACATATTGTTACAAACCGAACGAAATGAAAGATCTCGTGAGATCTCGTGAGATCACGGTAATCACCACGAGCTAATTTGATACTACTGCACTTGGCAAAAACTTATCATGACGGGCGTATTATTTGGCACAGGTGTTAAGTGAAATTCATTTTACGGCTCTTAATCTAAATCATTTTTTGTTTGTTTTACAACCTAAACCTGTTGAGATGAAGGAAATGATTTCCTGAGACATGGGGTATCGTGCAAACACTTCCTTTTCATTGAAAGTATTTCATTTCTGTTTGTTCATTTTTGTTCTTTCAACCCACACATTTCTCTGATTATCCTTAATCCATGTTATTATCATACTTTTGGTGAACAAACTTAGCTATATGCTGCATGATTTCCAAATAAAGCATTGTTATACCTTGTATGTTTTTTGAAAATGATGAAAATAGCATAAACATGATAAATCTTAAATGTATACTGAAACGTTGAAAGTAATTATATAGCTTTATTGAACAGATAAACCTTTTAATAAGCAAATAAGGTTTGAGTGACGTGTATGAAACATCGTAATTGGATGAAAAAGAATATCATGAATTATGATCCACACTCTTTTGACAGCCAGGATTTAATGAATTTTCACGAATGTTCCCCGTTGCCTCTATCCTCAGCTTGGATAGAAGTGTTTCCGGATCCGGAGATAGCGATCACGATGGTTGGGCTGAGATAAAGATCGCGCAGATGTTGTAAATTGACAGAAATTTGGATGGATGGTGGACATTGCTCTACAGCTGGCACCCCCTCCTTCCCTCTCCCTACCCCGTTCCTCGTTCTCACACCGTCAACTGCGGCAATGCTCTACTCCTTCCCCAAGTATCAAATTTGATATCAAGACATGTTTGATGAGACGTGAAGAAAGACAATGACAAAGAACATTATACGAATGTTACTTGTCAGTCATTTACTATCTATACCAACAATGTGTAAAATACAATTAATTATTTCGCGATGCCAAAATTATCCTTTGTTTATGTTTTGACATATTTGACGAGGAAAATGTGTTCGGATTTACGGACACAGATTAATCTATTATTGTGCGTTTGTGTTTGTTGATGTATTTACACCTGTAATTAACGTGAGTGTGTGCGTGTGTTTACGTGTGCGCGTGTTTGTGTGTGTGTGTGTGCGTGTGCGTGTGCGTGTGCGTGTGTGTATACGTGTGTGTATGTATGTATGTATGTATGTATGTGTATGTGTGTGTGTTTATGTATGGATGTGTGTGTGTGTGTGTGTGCGCGCGCGCGTACATGTGCTGAGGCAGTAAACTTGGCAGGAAAGAAACGGATACGAGCTTGCTCTGAAGAGTCCCGCTCCTAACGTTTAAGCAGTTAGGAAGCGATGTAGTGCTAGGCAGAACTGAGTCATCATAGGCTGGGAAACAGCTACAGCACTTGTCCTGTGATGAGGTGATAGAAGCGATGTTAAAGGTCCACCCTGCATCTCCCAAAATCAAGCCTCATAGCGCATCAAACATGATCAGTGCTGTGCAATATAACATTACATGTACGAAACTGTACGAGACCGGTCGAGAGATAAGCCATTAGATTTTTACACAAAAAGGGCATGTTAGACTTCTTATGTACTTTCTGAAAAGAAAGTCACTTTTTGCAAGTGAATTACAAGTGTAATATGAATCGATGTGAACAAAATGTGAAAAGGAATGATAAATGTCTGTTTTACAGTATCATTCGTTATCGGCAGTTAAAGCCCTCTTACAGTTCTCATGCTCACACTAAATCACGTCACATTGAGCTGCATCACTGGCAAACATAACAAAGGAACGTAAATTGAAGGGAGGCTGGGAAGGGTGGGATGGGGGAGGTAGGGGGCGTCATCGGATCCTCTCTCCCCTATAACTTTCCCACGCATACATCTAAAGGTTACCTCACTTAAGTTCATCATGCCTTGCAATTATTGTGTTTTACGATGGCGTCACGGTATATGCGTGCGGTGTACATTTCTCCATCTTATCAGTAAAAAGAAAGTGCGTAAAGGATCTTTTAACGCAGGAGCTGTGAGGGGTGTTTAATTTTTTTGGCGGGAAACGAGGGATATTAGGTTCGGTCTCGCATGGCTTGACCGTGACTCCAGCGGAAGTTCATAGGGAGAGAAGCATGACTGGATAGCCGCATCCCCCTCCTCCTTCCCCTCTCATTCTTGCACCCCTTCCCCTCCGTCGCAGCTTGTTTTATGTAATGGCGGATGCGTTGAGTATGTGGATTGATGGTGACGAGCAATGATATGTACGGGGAAGGTGAAACAACAGTTTTCTTCCATTTTTCTTTCTCTTAAAACATACTCAATGAAGAATACGTGTGTATAACAGGGAAAAGAAAAAGAAAATTAAAAAAGATGATAGACAAAGAAAAAAAGAGAAGGAGATGCTGAAGAAGGAGTCTACTGGAGTTATATTTAGAGCCAATCTACCCCCCCCCCTAAAACAACCAAATAAACAGAAGCAGACGCAGAAGAAGAAGAAGAAGAAGAAGAAGAAGAAGAAGAAGAAGAAGAAGAAGAAGAAGAAGAAGAAGAAGAAGAAGAAAAAGAAAAAAAAAGATGAAGAAGATGATGAACATAGTGAATTTGTTTGGGGAACAAGATACAATGTTTCTTTAGTTTTTTGTTCGTACCCGAGTTCGTAACGAGTGTTGTTGTATATGTATGTTCATCTCGCGGTTGACAACATCCGTCAGAAATAGCTTAAAAACCATGATAACTGACATACATCATCATAACCTTATATTGCTCAGGAAGACATTCCATGGACATATCCGTGTTTTCGTGCCAAAATCTCATCCCCTGGGGAAATAAAAAAATATTTTAGAGCTGTAATATATCTATAGAGCCAGCTGGGGAAATCCCCCTTCCAAACCCTTTATTCTACACATCTGCGAAATATTTAATGACCATACTAAACTAACAAACACGTAGATGAACTCTAAAAAACAAATGATAAAAAGGATCTCTGCCATAATATGGATCAAACCAAGAGGAAAGACATTAAATTTCGTAGTCATGATCATAGATGATATTGGACCTCTCACAGAACAACATATTTTCAGTATGTCATGGTATGTTGACATACTACACTGTATTTTCAAACTTCGTAATTGTGCGCCTTCAAATATTTGTATAGAAGTATATGATACTATATTTGGTAATGTCATTTGATAAGGGCCAATTGTAAGGGTAAAAGCGGTTAATAGTTTTTTTTCTTTTTTTACGAAGGAATGTTGTTCGTGTGTACTCGAATGCTGATTATCGTTGTCATTCAAATACAACTTGAAAACATTACCAGTTACTGGTATCAATTTCCTGATTGATTCCCCGATTCCCCGCAAACTTGTCAAATTGCTACATGTACACACTGTTTACCTGAGAAAATAGATGACACCATAATAGAATGATAGGATGGCATTATGTAATGCATGATGTAATATGATTTGAAAGGACATGATGTGTTAGATTGCAGACAAACAGACATGTAGACAAAACAGTGTACGAACAAAAGCGAATAGATGAGGATAGTAAGACAGTGAGTTATACAGGTAAAGAAAGAGTATGGGAGAGAGAGAGGGGGGGGGGGGAGAGATAGAGAGAAAGAGAGAGAGAGAGAGAGAGAGAGAGAGAGGTGGGGGGAAGGGGTGATGGGGGGGAGGGAGAGAAAGAGAGAGGAGGGATATATAGAGAGGGAGAGAGAGCGGGGACAGATAGACAGAAAGAGACAAAGACAGAGACAGAGAGAGAGAGAGAGAGAGAGAGAGAGAGAGAGAGAGAGAGAGAGAGAGGTATATAGCAGATGAAGACAGATGAACGAACTCTTGAGAGGGAAGTGGGTGAGGAGGGGGGGGGGGGGGAGGGGGTAGAAGAAAAAGTGACCTTAAACAAGTTAGAGGTCGTCTGCAGGCCGCAGCGAATTTCCACTTCTATTGCCCACTGTGCACGTCCCCTTCCCCATGTTCTCCAAGCCACGTCAGGGCTCGGTATTTCGCTGCTCTCCGCTCTGCCTGCCGACGGTTTTATCAGGGCTACTCATCAGCCCTCACTTCCTGTTACTAGCCCGTTAGGCATGTAAGACTGTAAGAGGGGGCGAGCGAGATGGACGGGCGTAGCCAGATGCAATGGTAAAGGGGAGGCTGTTCCTGTGTGTGTATGTGTGTGTGTGTGTGGGGGGGGGGGCAACTAATGAGAGTGGATGAGTGTATGCATGTGTTGGGGGGGGGGGCAGTGGGGGCGGGGAGGAGGTGTTGACTGAGAATGGGGTGATTGTAATTCATGAGTCTGTGGGACTTTGTGTGTGTGTGTGGGGGGGGGGGGCGAACACGGATGAAAATATCCCCTATCCCATTTCTCTCATGTGGGACAACTAGGAGCGCTCAAATCATTGAAGGCAGTCGATGGGGTAGAAAGGGGTGAGGTTGACGCGGGGGACTAGTATTCCACACGAACGTACCGATAATTCAAACAATCACTAACGTCGATTATTGGCTCCCTACTCAGTTCCGCTCCGAGGCATGTATAGGAACGGACGTTCTCTATTGGGCACATAACTACCCCTGTCTCCGTGCCCCTGTGTTTTTGCACCCCTTGCCCCCTCCTTAATTTGCAGTCTGCGGAGCTTACTGTAGTATAATCCTGTTGTCTGATTCTAACCCCCTTCGCGCGTAGCCAGTACACCAGCCTGACAGTTAGAGCTTACGTGTTTGGCACGAGCCGTTCGTACGCTTCGTCAACTCCACTCGGCTAAAGGTTTGTCCTCAACAAGACCTAGTGAGAACCTTCGAGAGCTCTATCTGCACTACACGTAGCTATCGACGCAACCAAATATCAAGGCTGTTTACGTCGGTGTTTTCTAAAAAAATTTCAGACGGAGCAGTGTTCATTTGGAGTCTATTGGGATACTATTCTCCAACGTTGAATAACAACTGCATACTCTCGGCTGTTGGATGTCGGAAACATCTATTGCTTGCCCTAGATAAATGAGTGACTCAATCCATGTCTGTCAAACTGTAGCATACCTGTCTGTGCTTATCACGTACTTGAGACCGACTTAACTCATTGAGTGCTACCGCTACCGTTTTACACGAGTTTTGTACGCACATCATACGGACTTGATAGAGCAGAATCGTGTGTGCCGCAGCCAGAGTTAATAGAAAAAAATGGCAGCGTGTAAGCATCTGACCTTCACCTGAAAGTGAGTGATTCACAGCATCATACTACGACTCATTTGCCACTGCAGGTTGGCATGATAGTGGCAGGTTGACGTACGGACTCATACGGGAACAGTTGAGCGTTTTGTGGTGAATACTAAGCTAAGCTGGATTTGTATTGGTTATGATTTATTGATACATCACTGATACATCGTCCCATTAATGTCGAACTTTCCAATCTAACGATGATGTTTAATCCGCTCGGGGAAATAAGTTTTTTACTGGTATTTATGTTTGTATGACTTGGAAAACTCGTAGATTCGCATACTGAAACGTGATCGTTCTTGAGCCCGTGTTCGACCAAGCTTTCACAAAATGGCACAGCGTGCGTTATATGTGTTCGTAGTCATGTCGACCACAGCGGCATTGATCAGTGCAGTGCACTTCACCGAGGAGCCAGCTGACACCATGATCGACCAGGGAGCGCGTGTCCGACTCTACTGCGTCGTCGACGGGCTCCTACCGAGCCAGGAGGTCGTCTGGAGAAAGAACAACAAATCCATCAGTATCGGTCTCGACTTCGTCGGCGATAAGTACACCATCGACCTGCAGCGGTACCGTATCATCGGTGGGCCCAACAGGGGATTCTTCGATCTCCGAATCAGCGAGGTAAACCGCATGGATGGTGGCGAGTACAAGTGCATGGTATACAACAAGACTGGGAATCTTCTAAACACGGTCATCGCGCAGTCTCGCGTTGCGCGCGTCACGGTGTACTACACGCCGGTCAAGAAGTACCCCTACTGCCCTTTCGGTGAGGCGTCCAGGGAGCTACGGGTAGGGGAGAACATCCCCGCATGCGTGTCGGAGCACGGACGACCGCCAGTGACGTTGGAGCTCCAGGGCCCTTACGTGGCGGTCCCTGAGACCCACATCGACTACTCCTCGGTGACGGGCTTCGCGGTGCTTACCATGAATGTGTCGGAGGCTGACGAGGGGAGGACGTATACCTGTCGAGTACGGAGCCCGGACTTCCCCTTCTACACGAGCACGTGTCAGGTAGGCCCCCTTCGGGTCGTTTACCCGCCTCGCGTGGCCATCAGGCCCCTCAAGGCCGTGATGTCGGCGGGTGACGAAGGCGTCTTCGTGTGCGAAATCATTGCCCAACCTCAGCCGACCCGCATCGAGTGGTCGTTCATCCCGCCGCTGGATCCCTCGCGATACCGCCTGTACGACGACAACAGGACAATGGAGATCATGCGCCTACGTAGTGCGGACGATGCCCGCCTCTTAGTCTGCTCCGTCGGCAATCGGAAGGGGAATTCGTCGTCAGAACGGGTCCTGGCGCTGACGACGTCGCATCGTCCGCGCGACCCCGGCGCGGCGCCAACGCACGGTGACAACGACAACAGGAGCCACCCTCATTACTTTTTTACGAGATGCAGACAGGCGAATGCCGTAATCGTCGCATGCCTGGTCGCCGTAGTCATTCTCGTACTCGCCCTCGTGTTCGTCGTGTGCTGTCGGGCAAATGCGTGCTGCAAAGATAATACCTGTAGAGGAATCAGTTACAAGAAGCAGAGGGGTAGGGTGGAGCCGATAGACGCAAATTACACCCTTTCAAACGATAACACGCATCTGTTTATCAATGGCACGTGACCTGAGATCTAAAAAAAAGATTTTTTTTCAGAGACATTAATGTTAGTATCAATGGTATTAACCTTCGGTACCGAACTATGATACGCGATGCTTTACCGTGTATGCGGGATATGACTGTTTAGCGGTTCTACTGAATGTGTTACTTCGTGGTGTATTTGTCCGATCCGTATTTGAGTGATCACGAACACTTTGTCACTTTTTCACCAATGAGCAAAACCGAGAACCCGAAGGCAAACATACGGACATGATAGAAAATAAATGAACTAAACCATCTGTAACAGAGAGTTCTATGTATATGTATCATTATATACAAATGTTAGTTTACTTTGGTATGTCTATCTGATCAAGATGATAGAGTATACAGCAATAGTGATATGAATGTTTGTTGTTGATGTTTTATATGATATTGTCACCACTTAATTTTGATAGTTGTTTGATAGATTACAGATGAACTTGTGTTTCTATCAAATGAACGAAAGATATAAATGAAACACAATGTTTCAATGAGAAGTCTCTATGAACTATGTATTCTGAAATATATTTGTCAAAGTCTATGGCATACAGCAAAAACATGACAGAGAGCATTATTCTTGTTGTAAATTAATTGATTCGTGGATTAAGTTTTTATCCGCCACTAATGAATTTTTGCACAAGTAAGCAGAACAGCATTTGTCTGGTAGAATAAAGATTAATTATTTAATAAATCGTTTGTGATTGGCCACTTATGGAGGTTATTGTCACCTGTCGATTCAACGATGAAGGAAAAGACTTTTAAGTCGAAATTAATGTGAAGAGTAACATGACTTTAACAATGATGCATCTTGTAATAGTTTACATTAAATATATACAAAACCAAAAACGGCGACAAATTCATAACATGTCTAACTATGACTGAAATAAGAGATAACAAGGTATATATTGACTATTCATTCCAAGGTTTTCACCAGTTTCATTCCATTTTACGCTTAAAGGGATAGTTTACCCTAAAAATATGTTGCTTTCAATACATGCAGAAACATTTGGCCTATAGAAACATATCAGTAAAGGTTTGATGAAATTCCGTCAAAAAGATAAAAAAAAAAGTTATGATCTGTTAATGTTTTGATTTTGTGATGTCACGTGCGAGGTGCACTCCCATATATGGTGTACTTTTTTTTTTAAATGTCGATTTTCACAAAAGGATATGCATCATTTTACCTTTTTTTATACAGATTTGATGCATAAAAAACAAACACGCTTTTACACACATGCCTCTATGGAGAAAAAAGCGCTTCATCAAAAACAGAAAAAGAGCAATTTATGGAATCATAAATCACACAACTTAATAGGAGAGCACCTCGCACGTGACGTCACAAAATTAAGATTTCAAAAGATAATAACTCTCTTATACTTTGACAGATCTTCGCCAAACTTTCACTAATATGTTACTATCACATTTCTGCTTTTAATTCTTTGATGAACTATGTGCCTTGTAGTTCCATTCCAGTATACATTTAACCCTTTTATGCGCCACCGTTGCACATTTGCACAAGGAACACACATCAATCCCATCATGTTCATACTGCCCTACTCTGACAAAAGGAAGCAACTAACAAAAGAGACGTCTTGTTATTGAGCAAAATGTGTCTGTCATTTGCATTGGCATCAGTGCGAAACCACATCATGTTAGATTAAATATCTCATGAATATTTCTTGTAGCTGTATGTAGGGAATGCTGGGTAAAATCTAAGAGTACTATAATAAACCAGATTTGAGTGAATTGTCACTTGCTTCCTTTTGTCAGAGTAGGGCAGCATAGAGCAGCATCTTGTCTGGCACATAGAGGGTTACTACATCAGAGTCACATTTTTTTTGAAAGTCTTTTTCTTTTTATAGATCAAGTCATGGCAATTTCGTTTATGCAATAAGGCGCTATACGTGGGCGCATGTTTCATTTTCTTTGTCATAAGCACGAAAACAGAAACTGCCATCGCCGATCAGTCACTAGCAATTACATTCACACCATGACATATACCATGATCATGACAATATTAGGAGCACCGTGATTTAGAGGTATGTATGTGTGTGTGTGTGTGTGTGTGTGTGTGAGAGAGAGAGAGAGAGAGAGAGAGAGAGATTGTGTGTGTGTGTGTATGTGTGTGTGTGTGTGTGTGTGTGTGTGTGTGTATGTGTGTGTGAGAGGGTAGAGGGGAGCTATTATCAGAAGCATTGCTCGTGTTATATGTTCAACATAATACACATATTAATGTCAACTAATCAAATTGTATGGGTGAGCCGTGAAAATGTGTGCATGTGTGTGTGTGGGAGGGGGGGGGGGGGGGGGGTGCGGTGGTGCGCCGGAAAGCCTCGAGCTATCACGTCATAAAACCTTGTAATAATCCCGATGAATATCAAATTCGGAAATCATAATTCGTCTCTGGCTTAACATGCTTAATGTGATTAACATTTCCTGAAGCATTCAAGTATAATGATGAATAATAGTTCCCTCACTTTCTTCATAACGCAATTGCGTTTCCTGCTACTAAGGATAAGTACTTGTTTTGGTGGATTGGGTGCAAACCATCATTTTGGTGTTTGTGTTTTAGTGTGTGTGTGTGTGTGTGTGTGTGTGTGTGTGTGTGTGTGTGGGTGGGGGGGGGGGGGGGTAAATGAGACTTACAGTAAGTCTTACAGTAAATGTATTATAGCGACGAAAGGAATATTCTGCTGGCCTCGTTTTGCCAGTCATGACTATTGCTTACATCTTCATTTCATTTTATTTATTTATTTTCCACTTGATTGTCAAAGCATAAAATGAAATAACAATAACAAATACATTCTTCAAACAATAGTGTGAATACTCTTGAACATGTATGATACACGTTCAAATAGCCTGCCATTGCTGTTGTATATTAGGGCTCCGTTTGTGTACCGAAGGCTTGTTATGCCGAAGGTTCTGTACATTTCCCCAAACATACCGAAGGACCATATTTCCGCACGCACTCATGTTCTATGCCAAGCTAAAGGGTACAGTAGGCCTTATCTGAAAATGTAATAAGGCTCGTTTGCCTGAACATATTTTCGACGCGTTAATCTGAAAGTTCGATGTTCTAAATTTAGAATGAGGAGGTTGAGCTCTGAATGTTAATTTTATCCAAACTGGTACGCGGTTTATTATTCCAGGGGTCCTAAGAAGGGTAATTTAAATTTCGAAAATGGAATAATGGATGATAAGGTTTACAAATAGACGCCATTGTTTTCAGACTTTCGAACCGAAATGTAATTTGAATCAGTACATGTACTACATTTGTTGTATCTTTCAGTTTCAGAAAATAACAAGTCCTTTGTCCATTTGGGAAAGATAGAAACTCTTGATTCGGACTTTCACTGAGATAAATCAAAACCTCATTGTCATTTTCGAAAATTGCCGAGCCTTCGGATCGAATGACGAACTTCCAGATCTACGAACGTTCGGAAAACAAAACTTCGTCACAAAGAAATGCCAGCGGTTAACATGAAACCAGCTAGCTCTTGGGGCATGTGGGATGCACATGTATATTTCCATGGACGCTGTACAAGGATATTGCGTGTTGGGTACATACGGAGGCGACTAATTACGCTCCACAAGCAAGGTATGATAACAATGATAGCCCTTTATAACGTCACAATGAGTGACCTACCTGCCCACGACGAAACTCGTATAAGCTGTCACTTTAAGAGCACGCACGTTTGCTGAATTTCCTGAAAAAAAATATGAGTTTTCGATCGACGTTACCTAAACCATGTAAACTAGCGCATCAAAAGTCACTCAAGAATTGACCTTTGATTTCAACTGTTCGGGGTTACGACATATCAATATGCAATGTCGAATAACGAACAATATGTTGAAGAATAAGGAAGAAAATGTTTTAGCGACTGATTTTTTTTTCAGACCAGAGGATTCCAGACACACAAAAAAGGGATGTTCGTATGTTCATCTGTTTGTATTGCGTATGTGTGCGGGTTTGTGTATGTGTATGAATGTGTGTGTGTGTGTGTGTGTGTGTGTGTGTGTGTGCGAGTGGGTGTGTAAGTGTGTGTGTGTGTGTGTATGTGTGTGTGTATGTGTGTGTGTGTGTTTGTGTGTGCGGGCGAGAGGGTGGGGGTGTAGTCTGAATCTGAAAACATCTCGAAAAAAAGATATATGCGCCTGGTAGTAAGGCTACAGCTTGACTTGCAGGTCGCTCTGATAGTCCAAACTTACAATTAGTCTGTGCATTTTCAGACCCTGATGAGCCCCACTCACTGACTAACTGACAAGGGCTTATGCTTGCAAAGAAAGGTGGGATTTGGGGGAAAACCCCTTCCAGCAAAAGAATATACACTGAAGTGACCTCATTTTCAGCAGGAAACGTTGCTTGGTGATATTTTCTTTCCCCGCCCCCGGTGTTAGGGTGGGGCGCTGAACTAGCAATAATAACACCAAGCAGACACGGTGGCTCCGGGCTATGATTATGCTTCTCTCAGAAGATTTGGAGACCCCCAAAATGGTGAGAGGGGTTCAGAGCATGGTATGGGTTTCGATAAACATCCACTTCATCCTTTTGTCCACCCATTTTCTGTCAGGGCCGTAACATAAAGGTTTGCGATCAATCGCAAAATGGCATTGGCCAATCAATATCATTGTTGCATGCGCTTTTTGTTCAAAAGACTGACCAGCAACCAATCACAATTTGTCTTTCGAATTTGCGATTGATCGCAAACTTTTATTTTACTGTTCTCGAGTATGTGAACTTTTATCTACCTAACCGATGAGGGCGTACGAGGGAATGTGAGCGGTGTGAGGTCAAACGTCCATAATCTGGACCCGTTGCATAATGCTTACTCTGCCATGAATGGTAACTACCATGGCAACACCACTCCACAGCCAATCAAATCCAAGGTTTCCATAGAAGTTGCCATAGGAAGCAAAGTTACCATTAGTGGTAAGTTTTATGCAACAGAGCCCTGGACTACCTTCATCCATGCAGCAGCTGGGATAGTCCATCCTGAAGTTAAGTTAGTTTAAATAAAAGAAAAAAGCATCAGAAAGAGGAAAGTTTGACGAAAATCCGTTAAAGGATAGGAAAGTTATGATTTTTTAAAGTTTTAATTTTGTGACATCATGTGAGAGAAGCTCTCCTATATGTTGTGTACTATTTCTTGTTTTAAATTGTCACTTTCTCAATAAAAAAAAAAAAAATTGTATCATGTTTACACTAGGTGGCGGTTTTTTTTTCGATACTGCGTGGTATGCAATTTTGAGGAACGTCCTTATTCAAGCAGGCATCATGAAGAGGACAAAGCACCTCTGACGAAATGATGACGTTATTCTGTTTTGGCTCCAGCCTTTGTTTTGAAAGTTAGAGTCACAGTCAAATGAGAAAATGACATTAATGAGTAACATGTGGTAACTAGTTTTAGCCTCATCTTTGTTCTTACATGGACACTGCCACGAGGGCACATGGTTCCTAGAAGGTTTGTGTTCCTCCTCTTGTTTCTAAGTTTATTTTGCATCATAATCTCTCTATTTCAATCTTTTTTGCTTTATGCTTTATCTCGCTTTTTATCTCCAGTCTTGTTTCTTCTTTTACATACCTCCTCTTCTTCTTCTTCTTCTTCCCTCTTCTTCTTCTTCTTCTTCTTCTTCTTCTTCTTCTTCTTCTTCTTCTTCATCTTCTTCTTCTTCTTCTTCTTCTTTATCTTCTTCTTCTTTATCTTCTTCTTCTTCTTCTTCTTCTTCTTCTTCTTCTTCTTCTTCCCTCTTCTTCTTCTTCTTCTTCTTCTTCTTCTTCCCTCTTCTTCTTCTTCTTCTTCTTCTTTATCTTCTTCTTCTTTATCTTCTTCTTCTTCTTCTTCTTCTTCTTCTTCTTCCCTCTTCTTCTTCTTCTTCTTCTTCTTCTTCTTCTTCTTCTTCTTCTTCTTTTTCTTCTTCTTCTGCCGTTTCCTGGCTCTCCTTAAATTTTCTTTATCGTATTCTCCCTTCAACCAAGTTCTCTTCTCCTTCTTTTTCTTCTTGATCTTCGTCTTCCTTCCTTTCTCTCTCTCTCTCTCTCTCTCTCTCTCTCTCTCTCTCTCTCTCTCTCTCTCTCTCTCTCTCTAACTCTCTCTCTCTCCCCCCCCCCCCCCCCCTCTATACATCAACACTGACTATCGATACCTGTTCAGCTATGTCGTGAACAACTTGGCACCTTGCCTCAAGCTGCACTGCTGTCCGGTCTAAATTTTAGATGTCGACATAGTCGATGCCGTGGATGTGGGGTAGACAGATTCGTTCCACATCCCCAAGAGTGTGCAAGGCACACACCCTCGTCAGTCAACCGGTCAATCTGATCCAATGGTTCTGAGATGAGACTAGATCGTAAATATTGAGACACAACAGTACTGACAAGTTATGGCGCTGGTCTATTTTACAGACAACATGTATTGATAAAGTGATCCAATTGAATCTATGCCTGCAAACTACACATAGCTTACGATTGTGCTACAAAGCATATATTCAACACATTTCGTACTGCCTACGTCACACCAAGGAGGTATAAGAGTTAGCTTATACCTCCTTTTTCACACAAGACACAATTTCCAATGGGCAGAAGTGTTGTCCCTGACTGTCCCACGTCGAAGAGTCAGTCTTCTAAACCCCTCTTTTGTTAGACAACATCAACAGTAATGTGCATAATTATTGAACACACAATAGTTAATCGTACGTACCTACCTGGGCGTTCCATATCTAGTCACTACTGCGCCCTCCCCCCCCCCCCCCCCCATTCCCCCCGGTGTTTATCGATGCCACCACTACCCCCACCCCCTTGCTGGAGATAGTCAGTCTATATTATGTTTTGTCTCAAGCATGGCGTTATGTTGGACTGATTTTTTTTTTTACTACTTGTAGTAGTACAGTGTACTAATACTAAAGTAATAGACCAGTTCGTAGTTACACTGTGATCGGACAATACACTGAATAAATACTACTAGAATGCAGACTGGGATCTGTTCATTAAGCCGTATAGGATGGTGGATGTGAATACATCATACAATGTGCCCAAAACAACAATACAAACAGGTGCACATGGTGGAATGTTCTTTTACTGCCTTTCAAAGCTGAATAATTGTTGTCATATATGCATGATAATGAAGAGAAACCTGGTTGAGTATCTAATGAATTTTAAATTTACTCTGTGAGTTGTTCAATCAGGGATGTGTTATGGAAGGATATGAAGCAATTTTCTTCCTTTGAACCCATGTGCCAAGCCGCTGAAAAGTTATGTGTTCTTAACAGGTGCTGTTCAGGTGTTTGAACAATTATGAACATGATTGTGTGGCAACGGCTTCTCAGAGAGAACAAAAGAAATGTACAGTCTCATTTCGCTTGTCCCGTTCTGTTAATGGCATTAATACTTCCATGAGCATAACAGGTATCAGCAAACACAAATAAACAAGCTTTTCAAGTGAAATATCTCTGTTTCACGCAAACACACACAAACGCCGTTAATGATAATACACAGCTTAATATATTATTTTGAGATTGGTTGAATCCCCCAAATGCACAAGTTGTCGGAAAGTGAAGAAATTGGTCAATTTTGTAAGTAATACAAACAGCTTTTATGTCCGATTTTTAATGATTCCTCAATACTTTTCGAAGCAAAAGCAGAGTAAAGGATCTGTCATTATCTGCCGTTAACTTCCTTAAAGTTTGCAAACAAATTTGTCAAAAACAAAACGTCTACAGATAAATGGGAAATTAAAGAAATTTCTTTTCAAGTTGAAATCAGCTAAATGTCGGCTCGGCACATGGAACATCAAAGCATTGTCATGATTATGGAATGCTTTTGACATTCATGAGCACGCTTTAGAACCCATACAGATGTTTGCATATATTATGCTCGAGTTTCTACTCCTTCGTAACACCTCCCTGGTTCAATTGACCCGAGGTTATTCGTACCAGCAACAATCTGCACATGCGCACATTGTAACTACGAACTCGCTTATTGGCTTGAGAATTGTAAGCTTTATGTCACAAGATGGCGCACTTCTGAATGGTGAATGTGGTGAGCAATTCTGCCAAGCTGCCAGGATCTAAGTACTGCTGTTAAAAAAAACTTTTAATACTAATGAAAAATAATATTTAAAATAGTTGTAACTCAAAACACACTGCAATTTACACATCATGAAGAAATGATGCCAATTTGTTTAGATGCATATTTTATAACACTTCGTCATTGATTATCCCCTCTGTGCATTAAAAATTTGATTTTCATTTTTTTGTTGACAAATTTGGCTTTGAACATAGGTATGTATCAGCTTATCAATTCAAAACACAACAATGCTCATTCTGCATCTAATCAAATAATTCCCCACTCTGACCAGAGAAGTGTAAGGAATGGAGTCAGCACGAAGTGTAATTTATTTTATTTTACGCGTGTGGCTCTTTGATCGACGGAGATCCGCCGCCAAACAAGCAAGACAAAGAAGAATGCATTTTGAGGAATATATATTCTGTATGCAGTATGTGTATAACCTTGTGTGAATAAAAACTGAATATGCTCTGGACAATAAAACATAATATCGAACAAGCGCAATCAAATCCATTTACAAAATGGTGCAAAACTAGTAGTTTGCAAGAAGTGGGCATTGAAAAAGCAAAATTTGTGGAGATTTTGTTCTTAGTATCAGCATGGTTTAGTCAGGGACCCCCCCCCCCCCCCCCCTATTTCCAAATTTACCGTCGGCGCCCCCCTCGATTGATAAATCCCAGATCCCCCGGCTGTTTTCCTCACCTCTTTTTGTCGCTGGTGGCCGATTAGTTCACCAGTTGATCTGGGAAAAAGGATCAAAAAGGAGGTAGTTATTTTCTTTCATACCAGGCCCTTCCGTTACCGTACTGTAGGCCTACTCATTTTTTTTTTTTTTTTGAGTAGACTAGTTCCTCAAAACATTTAGTAGACCCCTTGTTACGGTGTTATATTCATTGCCAACTTTCCCTTTCCCGCTAGGCCGTTCCGTTACCATAGGCTAACTCACTTTAGTAGACCCTGGTTCCTCAAAACATTCATTACACCCTTTGTTCATTTGTTCATTGCCAACTTTCCCTTTCCCACCAGGCAGTTCCATTAACGTAGGCCTACTCATTTTTCCTAGACCCAATTCCTCAAAGCATAGTATCCCTTGTTGTCAACTTAACGTCAATCGTTACATCCAGCGCCCCGATCATTTTAGGCCTAAAAGTAAACCTGGGCCTGTCATCTCAGAATTGTTTATCCCTGATGCACCAACACAGCCTTTAAAGGGAAAGTTCAACATGAAGTAAAGTTGGTTTGAATACAAGCAAAACATGAAAATACAACTTAGTGAAGTACATGTACTAACGAGGTACTCTGGTTTAAGTTGTCTATCACCTTTGGTGTTGAACATTTCACTAACATTTTTCTGCTATAATTAAAATCATGTTTTACTTCAGGCTAATTAAAATCAATTTTTACTTCAGACTAAACTTTCCCTTTAAGGAATACTCCTCCGTAGATTTTGTTCTGTTTGTTGGTAAAACTAACACAAAAACACACGCATCCACAAAAGCACATTCATGAGCCTACACATATAGTTTTCTTCATTTCTTTCCCGAAGTGTCAAGCCTACATGTATACAAATTAGACAAGTTCAACGCAAAACTAGTACAAGTACGTGTATACATACCGAATCAAGTATCAGTCACGGTCACTACAATGAATCAATTTTCCATTTTTAAACTCCAATTATCATCATTAAAAAAAAACGAATGCACTTAGTAACTAATGGAGTGAAAGATGGTAGTCACATTCGGTATGAACTCGCATGACCCTGTCTGCAAAAAGACTGCATTGTTTATTTCCGTAGTCTTCTCAAGTCTGTTTAACACCTCTAAAGCGACACCCTTTCCACCCGGTTTCCCACCTTGCACTCCAACCTAAATGTTCGTAGACTAACTTAAAAGTTAATACTAATAGTTGGCTACGACTGACCCTTGAACTGAGTGATTTCAAGCCCTTTATTTTCAAAACGGCTAGTTAGCTCCTGAGGATCAGGAGTCATTAAAAGTCATTTATAAGTTTCTGCGCAAACAATAGCAGGCATTGTCAACACGCACTGGTAAACGGACGAGCTGTGTTTATTTAGTTTAGTGTATGGCGTGTGCGGCTGGCTAGTTCGCTGAAACTTCTCTACCGAGATTTGTACGACTTCTACGGCGGAGGTATCGGCTGACATGTCAGCTGGCACACTGTATACGCACGGTGCCTAGCCTGCATGCATTATTATACACGCGGCTCCACGGACCTGTAGCTGCGTTGTGGCTCCGTATCTCGGAAAGTTTGAAGAACTAGATCTACTCTATCTCTTGATGTCACGATTACCGGTTCCCACAGTATTTGAATCAGAAGGATGATGTGCTTGACCTGACAATGACCAGTGTCTACATATGAACGTAAGTGCCACAGTTTATTTTATATTTCGGTGATATTTAAACTTTGAGAAGTTGTGTCGTCGCGTAGATGCAATGTGTGTACACGTACTGAATACCACTACGTGCTCTTCACTCAATGGATTCTTCAACACTTGACAGATAATCATAATATGCTGCCATGACTCATGAGTCAATGTGAGTTTTGTTTTACAGTTATTTTCTGTTATCTAACATATAGTTTGTTTAGGGACTGTAGCCTCGGTCATATCTTCGTATTGTGTTATCATTTGATAAAAAAAAATACAGAATTTCATTCGTAGAAATGTTGAATATACTTGGCATACGTTTCTTTTGACGCATTATGGACGTTTAGATGATGCATCTTGTTCGAAGAATACAGTTTCTTACGCGTGCATATGCATCACCTATCCTTCTCTCGTTAAAGCGTATTTAGCTTTAGTGCGCAAAATAAGGGCACGCGCGAAATTAGGTCACACCACCATACTGTGTAATCTACATACTAGCCCCGGGACTGCTCCCGCGCAGCGGGAGCGTCCTGAGGGCTCGCCACCAATTTCACAGCATGTCTGGTCCGACTACCCGAGAAATCAACCCGTGCACATGAATTAATTACTCATTTCAAGTACATTTATCGCATATAAATGGCTAAATGTATTGAATGTATACCTGAGCTATAAAACTGTTTGAAAATGCCAAGCAACGTTACATATTTCCTCTTCACATATGATCATCATCTTTGTAACAAATACGGTTCGCCGAGGCTGCCATCTTGGCTGCTTCAAAAACGTACACTGTAAAGGGGAACTGGCGCATGCGCATTAAGTTTTGCATCGCAGCTGCTGTCGTGCGATTCTGAACCACTTTAGGTCGAAAACAATTTTTAAAAATGCAACATGGATTGAATTCATCTTCAAACCAACTACGGAATTATTCAGCTATACATTTTACTTAAAGATTGTCGGTCCCTTTTGCAAGCTTAAAATTTGAAATCGTCTTTCACGATCGTAAATTAAAGAAAGTGTGATCCAAGACCATTTCTAAGAATATAGCATGTTGAAGCTTTCTATATATGTAAAAAATTTCAGCCGTTAAATTTCAAACCGACTTTTTTCGTACTACGAAAAAAGTATTAGTCTTTGTTACAGTATCTATGTCGTTATTATGCGTGTGTGAAATCCTAATTTTATGAGTAACTACTAAATTTTGGAGATGATTCCTTCCATAGAACAATTTTTTTCATAATGCGTTTTATAATTTAATAAGCAGATTAATCAATAAAGCAGATATTTCAACACAAACTGCTAAGAGCCTGATGTAAAGACTATTCATCAGACGTTGTTTACGTGCATTATTTGAATTTTAGACTACGTATCAGTTTCAAATTGTGAATAGAGCTTGCTAACACTTCTCTATATGTTTTGCCAATGTTTCGATGGTTTTGTGGTGATCTGAAAAAGGGACTGGCTGTCTTTAAATATGTGCAATAGATTTGAGATTTGAGGTACAGAATTGCTGAAACTAACTAATATAATCACTGCTAATCTCGACTCCCTTACTTCAAAGCTCCGTGCTACGCAGCCCGCTCACGCAGTAACCTACATACATGTATTATTTGTTTCAGAAGAAGCAAACTTTTGGAATTAGGACTGTATAGGAATAACTAACCTTCGGAATTAGACATCTTCAGAGAATTTGAACCTTCGGAATGATGGACCTTCAGTAAAGTGGACTTTAAGAATCAAGGAGCCCTAAAAATGACAGAAAACTTAATATACCATTTCTTCATGAAACAAACAGTACAGTGTGTGTAGTCTGTAGATGATTTGCCATTTGGTCCAATCCCAGTTGGTCCACTCACCATTTCATCTACCATCACATGCTGATACATGTATGTTTGGGTTAGGGTTAGGGTAAGGGGGTCTAGATTAGGGTTAACAGTTGAGGGTATGGTGTAGATTACAGTTGTTGATAAGTTAATCTAAAATGGTGTTTTAAGGGGTTCCTTGTAAGTTATAGATGAAATGGTGAATGGACTAACTGGGATTGGACCAAATGACAATAAACCTATGTGTATACCCTTGTGTGAATGTGTTGTATCAGTGTGTTTAACCTCACATCTCCTTAGCTTCTATCCCTCGCAGTTCATAGTTCATGAATGAAACACATGCAGTGTGAACTGTACAGTTCAGTGCGATTGCCAGTAGTACTGTGTATACATACTACTACATGTAGGGCACTGTGTGTTTAGGTTGAGACAAGGCTCTCTTTGTAGTACCCTGCCCTTGTGGTCATGGCTTCGTCATTGGGGGGTAAATATGATAAACACTGCTGTGATAAGAGGGTGCAACTTGAAAGGGTCTTCTCTACCACATGTACCCTTTAGGTAGATGTTTGTTTGCAGGTATATAAGCTTTTGTCAGTCATTGGATCTGTCTGAAGACTGAAATTATAGACTAATTATAGCACCCCCCCCCCCCCCCCTCCACCATCCTTACCTCACCTCTCACATGGGATGCACAATACAACTTTTCAAGTCAGACTTAAGTTTGATCTTACAGAAAATGTGACGAAAGAGGTTTTGGAAATCGGTGTAATTGAGAGTCCAGCTGCATTTTCCTGGCGACCACTTTACTACGTTAGTTGTGCACTAGTGGTTCTGCTCACCTTCTGCTTCTAGCCACGGACAAGGAATACTAAATCATGCTGCGTAAAGTTACGTGAGATCTAACCTTATTTAGGATGTACGTCTTCACAACAAGTTGAGATGTTAAGACTACCGTTGTAGTGGAAGATTTTGACTGTTAAAGATGGCTCGTCCCTTTTACAAACATCTGCAAACTTCATGAAAGTTTACACATAATTAGCACGTATCTTTGGAATACCAACTGTGAAATTTTAAGGTCAGAGGTACGATAACTACGGTAGAATAAATGAAAATCTAACTAGTTTTCACTGAGATTTAACTATTTTTGTGGTGCGATAAAAAGAAAGCTCGATCAATTATCGAAGATTATTTCCTCTCAACCGAATATTACGCTTTATCGATTCCAGAGAAAGGTTATATAGCCAAGTGCTCTCCCTCAAATGATGACAAAGTCAGGGAACTTTCAGAATTAGGTCTGCAAAAGGGACGGGCTACCTTTAAAGATGTTTACACCTCAGGACTGCCATGCTCCTTCAGAAAAATGTGCCAGTGGTTGTTAAATCTACTGTTACGTGTACTTTGCGTTTAGCTATCTGTACATGCGTGCGTGTAACACATACTCACGAGTTACATGTTGGCCTACATACAGGTTTGTTGGATCATGGTCGTAAGGAAGTATAGACGTTAACTACAATGTGAAATTGGATACATGTGGGGCAAACTGGGTATGCATAAGGGATATGATTTATAAACATGGGGTGGTATTACAGAACGATAACTTAGGAGAAATCTTATCCTAAGTGGTATTCCAGAACGTTCTTAACTTTTTTCCTAACTCCGCTCCTAAGATTTCTCCTAAGTTTTCTCCTATCTTTATACATACATATTTATGCAAATCATAAAGTTAGGAGGATTGGTATTCCAGAATGCGCGTAAAAGAGGATTTAGGAGAAAACTTAGGAGAGCCTCCCCCTGTCTTAGCCATTCATAACACACGCAATAAAAAAGAGTAGCATTTACATGTATTTGAGCAAGCACGCGTACATGATTAATGTGCATGCACATAGTTGTGCGACCACAAAGTTAGGATCAATCCTAGGGGGAGGGCGTGATGAGATGCTGTGATTGTGATTGGCTGTTCATAAATGAAACACTTTCCTCCATTGGCTAATAAATGCGCACTGGGTGGGGTCAAACCCTCCCTAATTTGCATTAAGATAGTCCTAAGAGGACGTTCTGTAATACCAATTTCTTGCTCTCCTAGGCACCTCCTAACTTGGGGACTTAGGAGAAAACTTAGGAGAAAACTATAACTTCTGTAATGTACCACATCCAACCTGTGTGAAAATTTTACTTCGAAAAACAGATTTGTTAGTGTAGTAGGGATATTAGGCTCCGTCAGACATTAGGCATATTACTGTTTGTACCAAAATATCTGTTGGTACCGTAATTGGTGGAAATCAAAATATCTGTTCTTGGTATTTTGACTCCCGGAGTGATGTAGTCATTCTACAATGTACTACTATTTGTATTATGTCCGTAACTGGAGAATTGGCGAACCAGGAACTAGCCTGCATGCCCCGCGATCGCAGAGATCACCCTCTCGCAAAGTGCCCTGCAAGCACAAGAGTGGCACGGTCCGGTGATCACAACACACATCAGTGCTGTCTAATCTGACTGCCAAATTGTTTTTATTACAGGTTATTGAAATAAAAATACATCAATTTCTGGTGTGAAAATACGATGGTATAACTAAGTTTCTGTAATATTCCCTTGGAATGTCTGCACTTATCGAACCATATGCTCACATGCATACATTGTATTTGTTTGGCAATGAAACTCCTGATTTGTCAGAAAGTGAATATTTTTGTAATTCAGAATCAAGAGATATCAAGAATATTATCTCAAGACTTTCGCCCCCTAAAGTTAACGTCCCTCAACCAATCTCTTACCTCTCTGCCTCTACTTTGCGATCTGCAAATTTTTAGCCTGAATCGAGTTGTAACCTTTGAGCAATTAGTCAACTACCGATCAAAAATGTCACTCACATGTCTAGTACACACGTATAGTGTCAATGTACGTAATGGTGTTGCTATTACAGACATTCCTAAAGTGTATTTTATGTACATTTCGTGACTCCCCACTCTACAGCCAAGTATGCACCTGTCTAAATCAAATAATTGTGGAACGTTTGAATAAATGAGTGAATGATGGAATCATGGGCCGCATATAAAATAGAAAGAGAAAAAATAGACAGAGAGCATGATTTTCTTTCATTTCATCAATTCATGTTTGTGCACAATGGAGTTTGCGGGTCGAGATCTGTTTTCCCTCTCAATGCCCCACAGCTTCGGGCTGGCGAAAGGAGTGGAACGACTGTAGATGTTTGTTTCCTTTCCAAACAGAATGAGAGAATGTAATCAAAAAGTCTGCCAAAGGCCATGCAGAGGAAATGGGAGATGAAAAAGGCGGAGGAGAGGAGGGGAATTGGCGACCAGAGAGAGAGAGAGAGAGAGAGAGAGAGAGAGAGAGAAAGAAAAAGAGAGAGAGAGAGAGAGAGAGAGAGAGAGAGAGATGGACAGAGAATTGCAGTGTGCCATTGTAATTAGTTCACAATCAGATCGTGATTACTTGTTCAATTACGTTGCCGCAGAAGTCAAAATTGAGTGTTTTTGTGTATTGGAAAAAGTGGCTGAGTCGGGCGGAGTTGCGGTAAAGGTGTACATGCAAAGGTCATGGGGGGGGGGTAAGTGCATGGGCAGGGGGTGGGTTTAAAGGGGGGGGGGGGGGGAACTAGCCCAAACCCCTCCCCTGCCATTTAAAAAAAAAAAAATGCATATTGAAATCAGAGGAAATCTTTATTGGCAGGGAAAAGAAGACGTCCAAGACAATGCATATTGGCTGATTACCATCAACGTGTAGTCTACATGTATGTCCACACTTCAAACATTCATGAGGAAAGATTATTTTTAATCCATTTGCCAAAATATCATTTGTTCAAAACTCATAAGGGCTATTTACACTTACAGTGTTTGTTAAATCGCCAGCCTAGAGTAACAACTGCTAGGCAAGTACCCCTTGGGAACTGAAGAAGAAACATTTCAAATTGTCATGCTCTGGAGTGTGATTTTTCTAACAATTTCAAAACATTAGAATTGTTGGTCACTGCTAATGGTTGCACACTATGAAAACTTGCCTACTTGGGAGATTTTTTGCACCTGACTCTTACATTCCACACATTCTACCATCTAGCCTGGCCCACTTATGTTGTATAATGTACCGGTACCTGCCAATATGTATGGCAGTACAATGTAGGTACATCTTCCTTAGCCCGATCAGATGAAATAGCGAGCTAGTTTGCTGATCTGGGGAACTAACGTGAAGTTGCAATCGCGTCTTCATTAGATTGAAACTCGGGATACGTAAGTTAAAAAATTGGGATGCATAAATAATTATCCCGATGTTCGCACATATACGCCGTGTGCGACGGGAAGAGGCCACGACCGCATGGCTTCGGTTGTGAGCTCGCATTCACACACGTATAAAAACCTGTTACGTAAACAATGCCTCGTGCGCGCTGATGTATGCCGGGATCAAGAAATTTTCAGGCTAATGAAGATGCTCCGAGCTAGCTCAAGCTAGTTCGCAAAGTAGCTCGAGCTAGCTCGATCTAGCCCAAGATTTCTTGGGAAATTTTCTCGACCAAATAGCTACCGATTCTGCCTGATCTAGCTAATGAAGATGCAAATAACTAGCTATTTTATGATCTGGCTAGGCTATTCCAATCAGAACTAGCTAGCTACATGTATTTTGCTACATCAGGCTAATGAAAACGCACCTAGTGAGACTCCAGACTTGTTGAGATGAGATTTGTATGGTGGGATAAAAATTCATGCTGGTTCAATGGCAGGCATCGGTCTAAAAATCTACATGTATGATTTTGAACCCCCCTTGGTTCATCACTGGTTCAATGTGAAACTCAATCTGAACAGGGTTAACACCGACTCAAAGGGAATATACTGTACTGTAGGAAAACAAAAAGCTTTCAAAAGGGTGATCGTGAGCAGTTTTCTTGCCAATGGCCTATGTATTGTCCATTTTAGAAACTTCCTGCAAGTTATTTGCCCTCAAATGATCCACATTTGCAGTAATTGAGGTTTAAATCAGAAATCCTCAAATTGTTTGACCCAAAAATTTTAAGAGTTTGTGATTTAATCACTTATTAGTCCAAATGTGGATCATTTAAGGGCAAATAACTTTCTGGAAGTTTCTAAAATGAACAATACATAGGCCATTGGCAAGAAAATTGCTCACAATCACCCTTTTGAAGGCTTTTTGTCTTCCCAGTACAGTATATTTCCTTTAAGAAGACAAAACTCTTAACAAGGAAGGTACACTGTATCAGAGAGAACGTTAGTGAAGACATCAGACAGCTGGTCATGTGATTTATTGTGTGGATGTCTTCAGACAGGAGAGCTTACGATGTCACAATGTCAAGTTTTGTATTTCTCAGTCCAAGTGCTTTTAGTGTTTGATGATGTCATAGTAATATGTACTGTGCAATGTACATGTACATAGAATCTAGATGTGTACTACATGTAATAGAAATGTGCATGAAAGAAAATGAATGAATTTTTGATTGAGCAATATGGTCTGAAACTCTAAGAAGCCTTAGATGTCCCATCAAATTGAAATTCATGTGGACTTCTGTTGATGCATACTACATGTACATGTACACGTATTATACCCTTTTTACATTGGCAAAGTGTAATGCCCCATACTATAGTATATTATTAAGAAAATTGTATGGGGCTAAGAATGCCTGTGTAAAAAGCCTCAATAGATTATACAGGGTAAAGGAAAGTATGGGGCTAACAATGGTACAATGTAAACCCAATGTAGAAATGGTATTAGAGAATTATGTACTGGTGTGTCACAAAATCAACCGTCCAACGCAAATATATATTTTTCATACCGTACAGTACATGTCTAAAAGATGTCAAGAAAGGAGGGATTAGTTGCCAATTTGTGTACAAGCATGTGATGCTACTGTATGCAAAGAAATCGTATTTCTAATGTTCATCTCATGTCATGAATCATGATTTGGAGGATATATTTTTGAAGCAAGCTACATAACAGTGTGCAGAATTTTTTAAAAATATGATATTTAAACATGTATGATGTATAAGCTCATTGATTGATTTGTTTAAGAATGTACATTACTTGTATAGTGTAATACATTACACAGTGTCTATTTAGCTTAAACACTTCTTGATTTATTGATTTAGTATACAGTGTACTATAGAATAACATGGACTTTTATGTCACAGAACTTTTGAAAAGAAAGTTCAAACCGAAAATATGATATTCATACTGTAAGCAGAATAATCAGATAAGCAATTTTGTACAGAATGTGGCAAGGAAGAAGGTGTTATGATGGCTATTTGAATTTGGATTTATTCTCATTTTGTGTGATGTCATATATCTATAGGCAAGGTTTTTATTTTGCATCTCATGTAAGTAAATCACCTCTCATCCCCTCTAACTGCAATAGATATTAAGTACATAAGTGATTTCATAGGTATGGTATTACAGTATATTGTAGGGGATCTTTCCTATTCCTTGAGAAAGAGTACTGGAGTGTGACGTCATTTGAGCATTATTGTCAAGACAACTGGTTCTAAACAAAGTGGGTAGAGCAGCCAGCTATTATCATAGCAGGGACTCTGACTGTGATAGGAAATGCCTGACACTAGCCCGATAAACAATATCGCACCGCTTAACCTCTCACTGGGGTGAGTTTTTTTTAGAGCCAATTGTCATGACGACACCACTTTGGTACTCTATAATGATGTTGTTTTCAAAATAAATGAAAATTAAAAACATGTGAACAAACACACCAGAATGGAGAGTCATAATCAACCAAAACATCACAGCCTTGAGGAGGGACGAATCAAAATTAGGAGTAGGCAGGAGAAAGACCGAGATGCATGTACATGCAGATAGAGAATTAATAGAGAGTGAAGAAAGAGGAAATGGAGAGAAGAGAGACAGAGACAGAGAGAGACAGAGAGAGAGAGAGAGAGAGAGAGAGAGAGAGAGAGAGAGAGAGAAGGGGGGGGGGTGGGGGGTACTAAAGAAAAGGGAGATGATTTTATAAAGAAAGAAGGGAACAAGAAAGAAATGGGGACAGACAGTGAGAAAAGAACAGGAAAGGGAGACATGAGAGAGAGTTGAGAGAGAGAGAGAGAGAGAGAGAGAGAGAGAGAGAGAGAGAGAGAGAGAAAAAGAGAGACAGAGAGAGAGAGAGAGAAAGGGATAGAGAGAGAGAGAGAGAGAGAGAGAAAGAGGGAGAGAGGGGAGAATGAGAGAGGTACATTGTAGAAACGTATTTTGTTGTGCACATAATGCACTTGTATATTTAGGGGACTTAATCTCATTAGCTGCAGAGGAAATTGAAAGCATTGTATCCAATTGATCTAATTGCTACTCCACAGAGAGAAAGAGACAACGCTTTCACGCTCGGCGAAACATTACCCATAGGGGGTCTGATTAACTTGCCTCTCCCCCTCACTCTCTCTCTCTTTCTGTCTCATCATATACAGAGCCGCCCCACCGCTCAACTGAAGCGAAGCCTGAATAAACTAGCCAATCAGAGATCGCCTGTGGCACTGCGGCTGGCTGGCTGCCTGCATCCGAAGCCAGCTCCTCCGCACATTCACTCTCCCCCTCCAGTACTCATCATCGCCATCACCATCACCATCAGCATTCTCCGCTAATAATGCATCCTATCTCGGAGGTTGGATAAACGAGTACTTATCTCCCACTCTCTCGTCTGCCTGCTCACCGTCTCCCATCCGCCAGGACAGATGCCCCATCTTCCCCCTCTCGTTTATCAAGTCAGTCGGATGCAGCAGTGAAAATCTATCCCTTATTCCTCCGAGGACGCATAATGCCCCGTGACATGTGCGGAGATAACCGAGTCTGAGAGCATCTCATCTGGTTTGGGGAATTCTCCCTGGTGCTAGTATCGGAAACTGTCTGCAGCGGAGCGGACGAAAGCGGAGACTGACAGTGCAAGTGGAATTAGCCCACGCTATTATTCAGTTGTCGTAAGTATACAGCCAGTACACGATGAAAGTGCTTCATGTGTGAAGTTTGTGGAATTGTGCGATGGGTATTGCTTGATCACTTCTTTTACGGTCGACTTCAAATTTGTATTTTTTAAACAGAAATTATGAAAAAAGGGATGGGCATGGGACATATATTCCTAAAATTACTTCTTCCACTGTTATCAAGTAGCGACGTTTGCCTAAATGACTGCCAAAGACAAAGTCGAGATAGATGACATCTACACCAAGACACCTTGCTCATTAAAACCAATGTACTCCATTTGTTTTTATTTCTCGTACTACATTGTTCAATTTTGTAACATGCACATGCTTTCTTCCAAGAAATGCAAGACAGTTTATGATGCAAATTAATCAGGAAAATATGAACTTGATGTTGATGGCAGGGATAGTTATCAGATGGGCTCTGTAGACCCCTACATGTACATGTAGCACACATATTCACCTTGGTAAATCTTGGCTTTCAGGAACCCGTTCTACATGTACGTGTTCAGCCTATATGGGAACATGATCATTTACATGAAGGCGTCAACCGGTTAATGTACATGTATAGATAGGGTAGGCCTTTTGCAGGTCAAAAAAAAAATAGATTGTGTGAATCCCACAGAAATTGTCAGAAATACAATACTGTACACTACAGCTCAAAGGAATTGGCATCGGGTAAAGGGAAAGAGAAGAAAGGGAAGGATCCGCAGTTTTAAACTGCGGCATATTTTGTCCAGTTCAGTATAAAACATGATCAATGCTTTTTAGGCTAAAGCATCGTGTTTCATGCTGAACTGGACAATATACCGCAGTTTAAAACTGTGGCTCATTCCCTTTCTTCCCTTTCCCTTTCCTTATGCCAATTCCTTTGAGCTGGAGTGTACATCTACATTGTAGGAACGGAAATCTACTGAATCAGACTTTTGTTTGGTGCTCCCTCTCCAATCAAAAATTTCAACAAGAATAAATTAAGTTCAAAGAGCAATAGAGCATCTAGAACAGCAAGCTTGATTGATCATCATGCATGCTGCAATGAATCTCCTAAGTTTTAAGACAGAAATGGAAATTGATTTTTCACACACACTGGTAGATTTTACATTGCTGTTCTGTACAGTATATTGATAATTTTTTTGATATGTCAACATATTTACTGAGGTACAGTTGTGAACTACATACTGTATGAAGCAGGGAAAAAAAGTATTTGCAATGGCTACCTTGTACTTGTCATGAAATGGGTATCGTGCGTGTAACATTAAATAATTTAAAAAATAATTATACAACTCAAATCAAATGAACAAGACAAAAGATATCATTTTTTTTTGGCTGAGAAGTGCTAGCCTCTGACTGTTACTGTGGTAACTTTTGGAGAAAGACAACCTGTCAGTGCTGACAACTTTCATGAAACGCTCCCCAGGACCCCCAAAATGAAGCAAGAGCAATTCTGAATTTTCAATACATGCTCAGAATTATTGCTTTTACTTTGATGACTCTTGTAAAAAGTCTGTCTTTGCTTTTTGTTTGATTTGCACTTTGTGAGCCAGAAATGTACTGTACTGTACAGTACACTACTGTGCATGTTACACTGTAGGGACATGTTTAATGCCCTGTACATGTATGTTCACCATGCCTCTGGATAGGGGGAACATTACTTGTAAGTTCACGTGTAGGTGGAGCAATTTGTAGGGTATCACCTACATGTACAGTACATGTACATTACATGCCCTTTACTGAAAAATGTCCATTTGACATCTTATGTACGTACATGAAAACATTGTATTTGGCAGTGCTAATACAGTGTACCATGTATCGGAACTGATCACATACAATATTTCCCTAACAAAACACTGACAAAAATACACAGTGGCTCAGGGCCTTTCTCTTTCTCTCCACCCCCCCCCCCCCCCCCCCCGTTATTGCCTTCGTCTCTCCCTGTCTCTGTCCCAATCCCCCTCTATCTCCCTTCTCTCACCCTTCCCCTCTATCTGTGTCCCTCTCCCTTTTCTGCCCCCTCCCCCTCTATCTGTGTCCCTCTCCCTTCTCTCACCCTTCCCCTCTATCTGTGTCCCTCCCCCTCTATCTGTGTCCCTCTCCCTTCTCTCACCCTTCCCCTCTATCTGTGTCCCTCTCCCTTCTCTCACCCTCCCCCTCTATCTGTGTCCCTCTCCCTTCTCTCACCCTTCCCCTCTATCTGTGTCCCTCTCCCTTTTCTGCCCCCTCCCCCTCTATCTGTGTGTCTCCCTTCTCTCTCCCCTCCCCCTCTATCTGTGTCCCTCTCCCTTCTCTCACCCTTCCCCTCTATCTGTGTCCCTCTCCCTTTTTTGCCCCCTCCCCCTCTATCTGTGTGTCTCTCTTCTCTTTCCCCTCCCCCTCTGTACAGTATCTCCCTTCTCTCTCCCCACCCCCTCTATCTGTGTCCCTCTCCCTTCTCTGCCCCCCTCCCCTATATCTGTGTGTCTCCCTTCTCTCTCCCCTCCCCTATATCTGTGTGTCTCCCTTCTCTCTCCCCTCCCCCTCTATCTATGTCCCTCTCCCTTCTCTGCCCCCTTCCCCCTCTATCTAAAGGGGCATCCCCCTCTACATGTATCTGCGTGTCTCCCTTCTCTGTCCCCCTCCCCTCTATCTTCGTGTCTTCCTTCTCTTTCCCCTCCCCCCTCTATATCTGTGTTTCCCTTTTCTATTCCCTCCCCCCTCCATCTGTATGTCTCCTTTATCTGTCCATCCCCTCTTTCCGCATGTCTCCCTTCTCTGTCACCTCTACCTTCTACGTGTTCATGCATATCTCCCTTTATCTGTCCTTCCCCCTCTATCTTTAGCTCTCTCTCCCTCTCTCTGACTGATCACCCTCTATCTGTGCATTCCTCTCCTTTTCTCCAAGTATTAAAATACTGTATCAAATCTCTCTCTCCCTCTCCATTCCCGGAATCCTGTCTCCCATTAAACCTATTCAGACGATTCTCTCTTTGTCCACCTTTGCACAGTAGTTTTGATTGATTTAGATCTCCGTGTCATGGGTGAGCTGTGAGTCATTCAGCGGTGACAAAAGAGAAACCAAAACTTTGTCACACTTTTTGCACATTGGGTTCTTGTTGAGTTGGTCTTGCCCCCATACACATGGCCTGGCTGCTGGTTCCAGTAAACAGGGATGTGTTCAACCTGAGTTGCAGTATCTTCTGGTGTTTTCACAAGGATACCATTTTGTGAGGTGCAGGTAGCCATATTTGCGTTTGCCTCCACTGTACATTTTCTGCACCTGGCTGTAGAGAGTGCTAGATCATATAGTCTAGTTTTGACTGTGGTAAGTTTTATTGAGAAAAATGTTTTGTAGACCCATCTGTAATTTATGCTTAAATTTTGTCAAATAATCACTGTATTTTGTATGTTTTCAGGAGTTGTACATCCGTGTTCTTACTGTTGTGTGCATCATTTTTGTTAAAAAAAAAAAAAAAAATTCTGTGAAACTTTGCATGATCCATATGGGAACAAAATTAGTCTACATCCTAACTTGTAACATGTAAGCCAACGTACGCTTATATACTTTATTCTAAGTATAATTTTTTAACTTCATTTGAACGCATAGGGACATGCTACATGTATCTATAGAGTATCCTTGTGCCATGCGCTATAAAAGGCACACACATTATTATTATAATGATAATTATTATTGTAGTTTGTTAAATCTAAACAAAGAATTCAGATAATATGTGAGAACCCTCCTTTTCTATAGTTTGCCTTTCAAGCTCATGGTCTTTTTTAGATTTTAACCAGTTGCCTACATGTATACACACTGTTATCACATCTTATCAAAAAGTTAACAGGAAGTCAGCATGTGATAAGCATTGTTCTGAAAAACCCTGTTCATGTCAAATGACTCTGCAATACTGTACATATATGTATATCAATGATGCACTTCGATTTCAGCAATTTTCTTGCAAGCAACCTCTGTTCATGTACTCTAAAAAAGCTGTAATTTTTATGCGATGTTGGATCTGTTAGATTTGTTGGTTATATGAATGGTGTCCTTGAATAAGCGGTATTTGAGAGCATGCAATGCTAAATCAAGGAGGGACGTATACAACATGTATGAGACTGGTGCTAACTACAATGTAGTTACAGCATACACGCGATGATGACGCACATGTATTCCACCAAAATATACACTGTATCAGCATTGCGCTGGGCAAATCACATCCTAAAACGCCATCATATGTACATGTACCCTGCTGCACAAGCTGCGATATTTGCTGCTATTCGGCAGAAGCAGTTAATTATAAGATTTGCTATTAGCAATATTGCAGTATTTTTTCCTATCGTAGGTTTCAATTGGCAATATACATGTAGGAAGAAAGGAGAGAGCCAATACTAGATTTTTGGCCAATTTGAAACTTTGGGTTAATGGGTTGCTTTGATCATTTAATTAAAACCATTACCAATACAAATGTCTGTTTACAGTTTCTACCAGGTAGACAAGCATTTTCTCAATTTCCTATCAAAAAATAAATTTGTTATTAAAACATCAAATATACATACTTGTACATGTATGTCCCTACTCAAGGTATAAATGTATTTCCAATTCCTTTATTAGGAGGAGAGAACTACTCCTTCTCTGCCAGACTCCATGCTGTCCGATGAGAATCATGTGTTTTACCAGTGCAAAAGTGATAATGAGGTGTTTTCCTTCATGTCATGGTATCCAACTACAGTACATTATGAAAAGGGAAATATGCACAACCTTTTATAGTACAGTTTGTGTGCATTGTACAGCAAATATCTGTGACATTTATGGTACACAGTATACAGTCTGTGATGCAAGCAAGGAAGAGGGCTCAAAAGAAGAACATGCCCATTGCATTTAAGATAAACAGAAAGAGAGTGAGAATGAGAAACAGGTAGACATTCAATTTTTAAAGGGATCTCTTTTATGCACACTCTGGAGACTGAATCAGCCCCAAAACTTTTTTCCTCCTTAATGGTTTCTAAGAATGCTGTAAGTCCTCATGGGAGCTCCATCCTTCTTCCAGCCACCAATCCTTGGTGTGTTCATGCGCACAAATGAAAAGCTATTGATTTGTGGTTTTTCAAAGCTTTATAAAGCAGGATATCCTTTGTTGGTCGGTCAGTGGCTCCTGTGGAGCAACCTGTTTTGTCCTTTCTTTCTCATCTCAGTGTTTGGTGAGTCATGTGTGATATTGTGTCTACTGGAGGCACAATGGATTATATTGTGACTGGGATTGATATAACTTTACCTGACTGCTACATGTACACTCCAGCTCAAAGGAATTGGCATAGGGAAAGGGAAAGGGAAAGGGAAGAAAGGGAAGGAGCCTCAGTTTTAAACCGCGGTATACACCTGTATGTTGTCCAGTTCAGCATGAAACATGATGCATTAGCCTAAAAAGCATTGATGTTTCATGCTGAACTGGACAAAATATACCGCGGTTCAAAACTGCGATAGCATGTATGAATTGTCAGTCATTGCTTGCTTTACAAAAGTGAATATCTGTCCTTGTTTATGTTTGATATGCACCAACCGTAGTCTACATTCATATCCTCATTGTTCCCGTCAGTGCGAGATGTGGAATAGCTCCCATTAAATGCATTGGAGCGGACCAGTGCAGACCATACATAGCACACAGCTGTCTCCAGCCTCTAGGCTATCGCTAGTGATCACTTCATGTATGATTTTGCTTCCACTCATTTTCCAGTTCCGATATTAATATTCTTCCATTTTGTCCACTTTTTGACCTCCCTTTCTCTAATATTGGTTCTTGAGGCTTTGATATCAGTTCATCAGATTACCATTTGCACCTGTTCTGTACAGTTGCTACTGTTAGCAAAATAATAGCACATGTTTTTAGAGCCATGACCAAAAAAGCACATAAAAAAATACAAGTTTGCTTGTTTCTATGCTTATTTATTGTATCCATTTCTTTTTTTCTTTTTGTTTCCTCGTCCAAAGAGTTTTGTATTGATTATATTTTTTTTTATCCAATTCAAACAATTGTGTTCATCAGCTAAAGAGATCTTGCTGAAGGAATACAAAGTAAACAATTGTCTTGTTACAGCTCAAACCCAAACAAAATTATGAATATTTCAATACATGCAAAACAAACAGAACATTTAAGGTCACTTTTGCAGCATAGTAAAAGATAAAATCATGTTTGCTTAGCAACAGCAATCTTACTTCTTCTACATATCAGTCAACATTGTTTTCTTCCAGTATCTTATTTTTCTGAAAATTCATTACACAAGCTACTTTGAAGTTTTGTATAGTCTTCATGATTCTGATCTTAGTTTTGGATCTTTTCCATTATTCCATGCAGGAGAGAATCTGAACTGTCATCAAGGCAATAAAGATGAAGCCCCAAGGTCTCCTTCCGTGTGCAGTCTCCATGTTCATTCTTCAGTTGGTGAGCGGCAATATGACGTTCAGCCAGGAACCCACCGATGTCGAGGTTGATGTGGGGGGGTTCGTGCTGCTGCCGTGCGTCTTGGCTGAGGACAGGCTACCAGAGAACCATCACATGGTCTGGACGCACAATGGCACTCCCATCCTGGAGGATACGAATCCCCTGGAGGGACTGACCAATGTCCGCTACAGGGGCATGGGCATGGATGTCGTTAGCAATATAGCCATCCAAGACGCGGTGCGTGAGGATCACGGGTCGTACTTTACGTGTGAGGTTTATAACGGGAACGTGGCGCAGGGTAACGCCACGCTGGTGCTGCGGTCGAGGAGCGCCAAGGTGACAGTGAGGTACCCCCCGAACAGCAAGTACCCCCTGTGTAGGGTGCAGCCTACGGAGGGGGAGGATCAGGTGGACGTGGTACTGTCCTGCTGCACGGAGGTCGTCAGTGTGCCTCTGTCCATCGCCTGGACAGCACAGGGGGCAAACGCCAGCTGGAGGGTCACTCCTCTGGCCGCGACGGGGTATGAGAAAGGCGAGAGCTGTTCCACCTTGAATATTCACTCCGGCTTTAACTTTAGCTCCTACCAGTGCGAGTTGGAGGATGCGTTTGGGCAGCTGAACAACTTTGAGAGGGACCCCTGCAAGGTGGAAAAGGTGAGTCCGACCGGCATCTCGCTCAAGTTCCTGGACCACCGCAGCGCTCAATTCACCTGCACAGTGGACATGCCTGGCCAGTTCAGCTTCCTGTGGCACCTGCTGGACGAGGACAAGCTGTCTGTGGAGCAGGTGAGTCTGCTGAACACCGAGCCCAGCCTGGTGCTGCAGCTGAGTAGGGTCAGCAACGGCTCCTACCTGTCCTGCTCCATCTTTGAGAAGGTGGAGGGCAGCAGCATGGGCTCCACCGAGCTCAAGATCGTCCTGCAGGCCCAGCCGCCGGGCCATTCCACGCCCACCATGCTCATCATCGGGGTGGTCATCGGCGGCGTTGTGGCCACCCTCATCATTGGCCTCTCCACCTACTTTATCATGGTGCGGTGCGCAGCGCGCAACGAGCGCTACTACGCATCGTTAGAGCGGGGCTCCGAACCGGGGATGCAGATCGGGCCCGGCAATACGTACATCTACCATCAGAGCGGGGAAAATGGGAGCGCCAATGGAAGAGTGGTGACTGTAGAGGGCGGTGTGCTTGAGACGGACGCAGACGAAATCCCGCCCAAGCCAGGCGGCCACAGGACAATTTCTTGGGAGCCGGAAGACATCGTGATCCGATCAAACGGTGGAGTGATCAACCATTCTGGGGACCCCAAGAGACGGAACGTCGAAGGGTTGGTGTACGCGGACCTTGCCTTTCAGGAGGGGGAGGAGGAGCAGGATGCAGAGACGGAAGGAGAGCAGGAGGAAGCTTTGAGGGGGGCTGTAGGGGGGGAGACGAATGGCACGAAGCCAGGCCAGGCAGCCAGGCAAAACAGTATCGAATATGCCAGTATCGTGCCTCCACTCAGATCCCTTCGCTTCTAGATTGTGGACAACATGAACTCCCTGTGTGACCAGGGATTGGACGCGTGGTAGTGATAACCATGTACAATGTAGGTTCTGAAAGTGATAAACCATACTGTAGAAACAAGCAAGGAAATTGACCTTTACATATTTTGTCTTCTCAAATTATCCAGCAACTCATTCAGCTAAATGTAGCATGACATATTCTCTACCTGTATTCCCATATTATCATTACCTTGAATGTTAGAAAACGATGTACTAGGTTTGTAAAATACTGATAGTACTAGTATGGTGGAGTTCAACAGTACCATTTTAGCAATGTGCACCTCCTTTTTTTAGCCACAAACAATGCCTTTAGTTATTTGCAATGTTTTCAATGAATACAACATGTACATGGTATGTACAGTAATGTATAGTTTGTAGATGATCATGTATGTCACTTTTTTCTTACTACTGAAAGCATCTCAGCACTTGTGTGTTGTTTAACTTTCATGTAGCCTTTGTACGTTCAGTGCAGATAATCAAGATGAATGGCGCTCTTTTATTGGTATGACCGTTACGTGTAGCTCACTTTAGTTATCTGTTTTCTATGATGCATTTATAACAAGTTGATTTGACTAGAAAAGAAAAATATTTAACCAAGTTGTGAAAATCGGAGGAAGATCTGACAAATTACAAGACAGTTACAGTCATACAGGTGTGAAATAACCCTAGTCATTACCTCCCCCATATTGCTCACGGGCAACTTTCAGTCGTTTCAAATGTCAAGAACATTGATTGCATGTGCTGTCACTGGCAACTAGTTTGCACAGACTAATTTTTATGCTAGATATTCAAGTAGGTACAACAGACAAAAATTGCGTACATGTACATGTATGCGTAGTATGTGCAACGACAATGTGCAAATCAAATTGTGTCAGTTATACCACTTGTACATGTAGATGTACTGCACATCTAGAAGCCTGAATACGGGGCGTATAATCATAAAAGAGCTGTTTCACATTTGATATCTGCTCTTGCTTCACCGTAGGGATGTTGGGAGAGTCCACATGTCCAAAATACCGCATTTTACGGCTTTTTTGGTGTTCGTGAACATTTTTTGGTGAGACTTGCTTGAAACATTAGATCAACGTCCATCTCTAGTATTGTGGTATTATCATGATTATGGTACGTATGTGAACGGGGATCGGGTATGTGGGTGGGTGGTGTGAGTGGGAGTCGGAGCTCAAAGGATGTGGGGTCATGACCGTGACCCCTCTTGCGTCCTCCCACCTCACAATTACAACTGCAATTGGCTAATACAATCACCAGATTTCGACTTGGCGACGCAGAAGTGTGTTTGTGTGAACACATTTCTCCAACTGTTACTTATACTATGCCAATTTATCTCAACATGTACATGTACTGTACTGTATGAAACCTGAAAGAGCATTGGCAAATCTGTACACATGAGGCCGGTCACATGTAATCTTCAGACATTACAAGTGAAGAGTAACTTATTTTACACAGGTTAACCTTCTCAGGACCAACCAATTACAATTCCATGCCAAATACTACACAAATATTTGACTGTGGGACTGAGAGGATAAAATGCTTGACATGGACATAATGTATGTCAGTGTAAGTACTACATGTACGTACATGCATGTATGTACTTGGAAAACCACACATGTTGTGTCTGGAAATACAAGTACTGTATGTTACGGTTTATTTCTGGTATGTACGTAGAAACATTCGCGAGCAAAAGCAATGAGGACATTTTCAAGATGGAGTAGTGCTTTTGAAGTTATACATGAACATGTAGTTTTTTTTATCCAAAAGGCTGAAATGCATTGTATGGTATAACAATGACACAATTTGTTGATCACTTTGAAATTGTTTTCTTTAAATACTATATAGAAAATAGTAAAACTTAGTATTTCCCGTATAGTATTAATTAGTACACTCTCACCATGGAAACATTCAAAGAGCATGTATGTGTTTTTGTTTAATATATAAAGGTGTATCATCATCATATATCTTCAGTGCATGCAGATAGAACTTATTATCAACTTCAATGGATGCTTAATATACCCAAGTATGTTGTACACCTAAACTGCAAGCTACATGCGATGGAATCAAAATATACCAATTTGTATGTTACCATATACCCATACGTTGAACTCTGTAAACATTCCAAAAATTGCAAGCACATGATGTAAATCAGTCATTAAAACAAGATATCCATTTCTGAAATCTCAAAATAGATACTTGTAGTTACTGGCAGATAGCAGAATGATATCTATTTTGACTCAATACTAAAGATAAGTCTGACCAAAAAAAGCACACACAAAAATAGAAAAAGGAGCCGTAAACTACATGGTAGTTGCTTTCCATTCGAAGGTGACACCCACAGATGATTATTTATTTATGTCCACACAGGGTATATATTAGGGCTCATGACTCAGAGAAATAACTACGATCAAATTTATGAGAACGTTAATAATGGATGTTCATCCCAAATGTAGAACTGACATGGTTAATATTATGGGTTGATGTAAAGGAGCTTTGCTATAGCTAAAAGCCCTGTATCAGAGATGCATAGAAGCTGCACGTTCAATAGCAGTGTAAAAATGACCTTTCCAAAATCATTTTGGAATTAGATGTGGTGTCTAGCTTTTGGTAGGTTCAAAAGTGAAGCTATAAGAGTAAGATAGACACGGGGTAATTCACCCTGAAGATAAGTTGGTTTCAAGCAAAGCAGAAACATGAAAGAAGCATATTACTGTAGGTTTGATGAAAATCTGTCGAAAGGATAAGAAAGTTATGATCTTTTGGTATTTCAATTTTGTGACATCACATGCGAGGTGTTCTGCTGTAAGTTATCCTTTCATTACATTTCCATTTCTTCAAAGAGAATTAAACTGGTTTACCTGTGCATTTAATATATATTCTTAGCTTAGACACGTTTCAACAATGGATTTTTTTTTTCTTTATACAGATATGTGTGAAAAAATATTTCTAATGATGTATTAAATGCACAGGTAAACAGGTGCATATATTTTTTTTAGAAAATGCAAATTTTTGAGAAAAAAATTGTACACAACATTGTACACAACACAACCTGTGATGTCACAAATCACATTTTATAAAATCATAACTTTCTTATCCTTGGGTGGATTTCCATCAAACCTTCACTAATATGATTCTTTCATGTGTCTGCTTTTATTGAAACAAAGTTCATTTCAGGGTGAACTATCCTTTTTAAGGTATGCTGCTAAACCATGCAGAGTTTCATGAGTTTTGTTAAAGGGGTACTCGACCTTTAAACAAAAAACTCTGTCTTTTTACAACTTCCTGCCTCCGATAATGAAACTTTTATTGCCCTCCATTCATCTCTGGAAAGTGATGACGCGAAACAACTAGTGATGAATTAGCAATGTTTCCTTTTTCATGTTGTACCAGCAATTTTAATGAATCATGATACCATATTTAAGTTTTTGTGTCAGTTCAGTAAACACTTATGTGCACGCTTCAGCTACACCTACACGTGAAGTTTGGCATTGTATGTCAGCAACATTAACGGACCAATTGTGCAAAAAATCTACGAAGGTTCAGAAACAATTAAGTTATTTTTGTGTGCACAGACGTCACCAGAAAATACACAAACACGGGGCTCAGGGCATTTTATACCCACAAAATCCAAACATCTATACCAGCAACAAAACAGAGAAGGTGTGAAAAATCTATCAAGAAATTAAAGATACAGTGATATTTGATTGCTTTTTATTTACCTTTCTATCCGGTAGTTTGTCAGGTTTAACGGAACAAAATGATATACTTGTGCATGAGCGTTCGCGCGATTTGTAGCCTCCCAAAAGGAAACAACAGCCCTAGTGACATGAACAATGTCATAGGGTACAATGCATACATGTAACATAATTCAGTGTGTGTGTTGTTTCGCGACATCAGGATTTAAAATTTGCCCCCCCAAAAAAAAGAAAAAAAGAAAAGATGATTAAATAAACAATAAATTAAAAAGGGTTTTATTTCCCCCTGTGCCTTGTTTGAATGCAATGGCATTGATGTAGCACCATGGTTACATAACAGATGGTTTGATATGGCTTTTCCACTAACAATTCGATCCCTGTCAGTACAATGAAACAGTGAAACCTGTATATAAAGGCCGCTCAAGGGAGACAAGAAATGAGATCTTTGAGTACCTAGGTGGTCTTTATGGACAGGTTACTTTGATACAGGTTTTAATGAGAAGCATTCTGCCCTACTCTGACAAAAGGAAGCAAGTAACAAATCACTCAAATCTGGGTTAGTTGTATTCTTTGATTGTACCCAGCATTCCCTACATACAGCCAAAATCTGGACAAGAGATATTCATCTTGCTGCGAGATATTCAATCTACATGTAACATGATGTGGTGTTGCACTGATGCCAATGCAAGTGACAGACACATTTTGCACATTTACAAGAACAGTCTCTTTTGTTAGTTGCTTCCTTTTGTCAGAGTAGGGCAGCATTGTTTTAAGGAAAACAAAGTGTGGTCTTTAATAGGCAGGTGTTCTCTCTATACAGATGGCTGCTAAAGCAGGCCTCACTTTATTTGATTGTGAGCATTTCAGTGTTTTGCTATAAACATTTGTGTTTTAACCCTTTGTGTGCCAAACAAAATGCTGCTCTATTGGATTTGTGTGTAAAATGATCCACCTATGGCACATTAGGGGTTAAAATGTCTGAACATTGCTCCATTCCCATACATGTACTTGGTTCCTTTGCCCAGCTCCGTCACCCTCATTTTGTCTACATCTGGCCCTGTTGCATAAAACTTGCCATTAATGGTAACTCCGACATCTGTGGTAACTACCATGGTAACATTGCTGGGCCCTGTTGCATATAGGCTTTCAATTATTGTAACTCACCACCAATGGTAAGTACCATGGCAGCATGTGCAATAATGAGAGCTCATTGGATGTTGCCATGGTAGTTACCATAGATGGTAAGTTACAATAATTGAAAACTGATATGTAACATGGTCCTGGACTGCCAGTCAAGTTCAAGGTTTCCATAGAAGTTTCCCTTGGTAGCAAAGTTACCGTCAACAGTAAGTTTTATGCAACGGGACCCCGGTTTGTCAGTCCCAACCTCCTAGCCCTTTTTTTGTATCACAAGAGCTGAGAATGGGTTTTATTCTTCAGACCTTGCTTCACGTGAAGCTGTGTAGTCAAGTGAAGATGAATTATTGTATAGGCCTAGTTGTGTATTTATTTTTTTAATGAAGAGAAATTGACATTTTAATGAAAGAGAGAAATAGATTTCTTCAAGTGTAGTGAAATGTGTTAATAGTATTTTGATGCCATTGCATATTGTGTTCAGTTCGAATGGAGTGAGTAATATTTGTTTTTTTTAGTTTTTGTTTCTGTTTTGTATTACTATTAGATTTATTACTTTACTGAAATGAGTCTGTACTGTATAAAATGTGTAATGATGAGTATTACAATGTTAATATATGATGCCTTTACCAAATCTCACCATGTACACACATGCACATACACAGACATATACACGCTGTCTTTTTCTGATTTCCTGTCGTTTTCTCCCTCTCTTCTCTCACTCTCTCCTTCCCCCTTTCTGCTCACCGCTATCTGTCTCACCCTTCTCCTTTTCATCTTTCCCCCTTTTTCCATCTTCTACTTTCTACCCTCCCCCGTTATCTTAAAGAGCTATATTTTGTACTACCGCTTAAACGTATTACGGTATGGATGGTACTTAATATGAGTGAAGTACATGTACTTTCAAATCACTTATACTGTACTGGGTCAAACATTTTACAGCATTTACAATGTGTTATACCATGTACTTAATCTTGCCTCAAATTTATTCATCATAATTATGATCAGGTTATAGCTTCTAGCTCATCAAAATACATGTATTGATACGCTTACTTTGATCAGTAGTTGTGATTGTCACGGAGACACATTTTATGTAAAACAGTAACGTAGCGAATGTGGTAGTACCATTAAACTTGGGCACACTAGTAACCGCGGTAAGTGAATCAAATAATTCTAGCTTGTGGGTTCTTTGTCAAACAAAGAACGCACTGAAATAGTTTATTCCCCCTTACGTTTTATCGGAGCCATGTCGTAGTGCTTAAATTTGATTGACCGGACTTGCTTTGGTAATAAAAAGTCACTGCCATTTTTTATACTGTGTTTTATGATAGTACTGTATTTGATTACGTTGACTTCATCATAATTATGTCGAGCTCATTGTACTAAGGATGTCAGTGTAACGATACCAATGTCTTGTTAACTAAAAGTTGTATATTAATATCATATGTCTCAAAATAAAAAGCTTTTGGGCAAGAATTTGCAATTACTATGTGCATAATCAACGATGTCATCACGCTGCTAGGGGAGAGAGAGAGAGAGAGAGAGAGAGAGAGAGAGAGAGAGAGAGAGAGAGAGAGAGAGAGAGAGAGAGAGAGAGAGAAGGTGTTTAACATCAAGTGGGCACATGCAATAACTGTACATCAGATACACCTGGGTAAAGTTCAGAGTAAAAAGCTTTGTCTCTGTGTCTGTTAAACTTTCTCTCTTCCATGTGTTTCCTTCTACTTCTCTTTTTTTTTTTTTTTATTTCATTCGTTGTTACTCCTTCTTTTCTCTTTCTTTCTCCCTCTTCCTATCTCTTCCGTTTTATCTCTTTCCTGTTATCTCCATCTTATATTGACTCTTCCTCTCCGCCTATATGTCATGTTATTGCATGCCTCTCCTTCCTCTCACACTATCTTAAGTTAAAAATATTTTTCCCTCTATCTCTCAGGGTTTCAACATGGTAAGACGGAATAACAGGATTTAAATGAATTTAAACCAAGGCTGAAGGTAAGGTAGGAGAAACAAAAGACCTTTGATTTCGCAATCCCGGAAGTTTCCCTTTCCCCGTTCGCCTCTGTTTGTCAGTATGCCTTTATCTCTGTTTATCTGTACCTATTTCTTGGCATGTTTTATCTCTGTTTATCTGTCTGTGTATAGATCTCTATTCATTCTCTCCGTGTTTATTTTATTTGTCGCACACACACACACACACACACACACACACACATGTACACACTTTTTTTTTCAGAAATTTTTATTCAATTCCATTCAAATTATACATGACAAAAAATAAACCGCAATTCCACTTGGTATTGCGGTTATAAATTAACAAAAAGTTACAGATTTGATCACATATTTGATCACAATAACAAAAATATATTATTTTCTTTGTACCATTGTCACAAAGTGAATTAACTTAGATAATTCATATATGTTTTATATTTTAAATTAATATGAACAAATAGAAGGGATAATAAATAACGGAATGGAATCATATATGTGTATACATTTTCGACCAACAAGTGCCCCTGCTGACCTCATTTCCCTACATCTGCCCTGTCCCCTTTACCTACCTATTCCTCCCTTGTATCTGTCCCCCTCCCACCCTTCTTATGCACATACATCCCCCCACCCCCCACACACACACGTATACGCATACCCACAACACATACACCACAAACATACACAATTACAAAAAAAAAAAAAAAAAAAAAAAATAAAAAAAAAACACAAAACACACACACACACACACACACACACACACACACACACACACACACACACACACACACACACACACACACACACACACACACACACACACACACACACACACACACACACACACACACACACACACACACACACACACACACACACACACACACAAGCACACACACAACACAACCACACACGCATTGTTCCTATGTTCCTACTCACATTCTGACTTTATAGAGGAAAAGCATGCATACAGAACTTCCAACACAAATTTAATACCTCTACTGCGTAATAAAAGGTTAAGCTTGATAACAACCACGATGGCACGCAAACTGTACAGGAACTGGCATATGCAAAGTACACCTGACCTATAAACATTATCAAGCTACATGCTCAAACAATGCACTACAAACAATATAGCAGTAATTCCACCGGCTCTGCACAAATACTTAATTTTGTTTTAAGTGTCCCCATTTTCTTAGATGCAACTCTAGCCTTCCCGTTTTACTCACAATTTTCTTTTCCTCCTCTATATTATTCAAAACAATTTTCTGTAGTTGCATATCAGAAGGTAACTTACCTTCACTTCTGGATTTAAAAATTGTATATTTTAACAACATTATTAGTGTGTTTATACACTTAATTCTATATGAGTTACCAGACATTCCCAAAAATACCTCCTGCCATTCAATATTTTTCAATTCCTCCAATTCAAAATGTTCAATAATTGACTGCCATAACGGTCTGACTTTAACACATTTTAAAAATAAATGTAAATAAGTTTCTACTTCTTGTCGACAAAATGAACACACATTGTCTAGAACAAAACCAAATTTAAAAAGCTGCTCCTTTGTATAGATGACTCCGTGTAATAACATAAATTGGAATTCCCTGTGTTTTCTTAATAGTGTTGTACTCCGTGGCCTATTAAAGATATCCCTCATTTCTTTTTCATCAAAATCAAAGTTAGAAACACCATCTTTTATTATCAAATTATACGATTGTTGTAAATCTTTAACAAAATATTCATACACTTTCCTTGAATTCAAGCCCTGAAGGTTTGTTTTCTGTCCAGAAATTTCTAATGTGTGTGTTTTCTAAACACACACACACACACATGCACACATGCACACACACTTTTTTTTTTTTTTTTTTTTTTTTTGAAGCACACGATGTTTTATTCTAGCAATATATGAGAGTTTTCTTAATGCGTCTACTACCGTGCCTCATATTGCGTGTCTTATTAAACTCATCACAAAATCGACAAATCCCTATATAAAATATTACACATTTGTCTGTGATTTTCAGCTTGTGTTCATTTGCCACTGTGGCATACCCAGGGCAAGTTCATGAGTTATCATTACTTTGTTTGCATACACACACACACACGCACACACACATACACACACACACACACACACACACACACACACACACACACACACACATACGTATATATATATATATATTTAAACAACACATACATACATGCAACACACAACACTATCACCAGGACAATACCACCTATATATCCCACTACCACTATTACAGTACTAACATAATTATCCCCCTTCCAATATACACATCACAAGCCTTCACTCTAGGATTAGTCTGGCTTCCAGACTGTCGGGCATTTTCAGTCTAAACTTCAAGATTTAATAATCAGGTCTGGCTGCAGTAGAATGTCTTATCATTCTCAACTATATACGTCTCCGGTTCGTCCAAATACTAAGACCGACTGAGAAAGGCGAGTGATGATACAGTGACTTAGATTTTAGGGTACTATACAATATTTGTTAATTGGGATCAGAAATATCCAACAGCCTGTAAGCAGGAGATAATGCACATTTCCCAATAAAATAGTACGCAGTTTATAGCACGCTATCTCGCAAATGGCGTCACAAATTGAGTATGAATTTTATAACCCTGTGACGGATTTTGTTTGGTCAAACCATCACTATTTTTTTCCTATCTTGTTTTTGCTTGTTGATATCAACTTAACCTCAGGAAGGACCTTCCCTTTGATATCGATAGCTTGACTTTTCATTTTCCGGGGATCCCGTGATGATATCGCGTAACCACCCCCTCTCGTCTCTTTCTTACCATCAGCGAGTCGCCTTTCTTCTAAACGAGCCGGGTTTGGAGGTTATGGCTCGTTTACATGCATAATTAAAGGACAGAGACAGGACATCATTATGTCGTTTGTGGAGTCTTGATGTAAAATTGTGCGGGGTTTTCTTGAGTGAGAGAGTGCACTACCCTTGCTTTCATAGTTTGATATTATTACAGCAATGGAAGTAGTAGTAGTAGTAATTTTGGTAGTAGAAGGGGTAGTAGTAATAATAGAAGTAGTAGTACATGTAGTAGTAGTAGTAGTAGAAGTAGTAGTAGTAGTAGTAGTAGTAGTAGTAGTAGTAGTAGTAATAGTAGTAATAGTAGTAGTAGCAGCAGTAGTAGTAGTAGTAGTAGTAGTAGTAGTAGTAGTAGTAGTAGTAGTAGAAGTAGTAGTAGTAGTAGTAGTAGTAGTAGTAGTAGTAGTAGTAGTAGTAGTAGAAGTAGTACTAGTAGTAGTAGAAGTAGTAGTAGTAGTAGTAGTAGTAGTAGTAGTAGTAGTAGTAGTAGTGGTAGTGGTAGTAGTAGTAGTAGTAGTAATTGTAGTAGTAGTAGTAGTAGTAGTAGTAGTAGTAGTAGTAGTAGTAGTAGAAGTAGTAGTAGTAGTAGTAGTAGTAGTAGTAGTATAGTAGTAGTGGTAGTAGTAGTAGTAGTAGTAGTAGTAGTAGTAGTAGTAGTAGTAGTAGTAGTAGTAGTAGAAGTAGTAGAAGTAGTAGTAGTAGTAGTAGTAGTAGTAGTAGTAGTAGTAGTAGTAGTAGTAGTAGTAGAAGTAGTAGTAGTAGTAGTAGTAGTAGTAGTAGTAGTAGTAGTAGTAGTAGTAGTACCAGTAGTAGTAGTAGTAGTAGTAGTAGTAGTAGTAGTAGTAGTAGTAGTAGTAGTAGTAGTAGTAGTAGAAGTAGTAGTAGTATAGTAGTAGTAGTAGTAGTAGTAGTAGTAGTAGTAGTAGTAGTGGTAGTATTAATAGTAGTAGTAGTAGTAGTAGTAGTAGTAGTAGTAGTAGTAGTAGTAGTAGTAGTAGTAGCAGTAGTAGCAGTAGTAGTAGTAGTAGTAGTAGTAGTAGTAGTAGTAGTAGTAGTAGTAGTAGTAGTAGTAGTAGAAGTAGTAGTAGTATAGTAGTAGTAGTAGTAGTAGTAGTAGTAGTAGTAGTAGTAGTAGTAGTAGTGGTAGTATTAATAGTAGTAGTAGTAGTAGTAGTAGTAGTAGTAGTAGTAGTAGTAGTAGTAGTAGCAGTAGTAGCAGTAGTAGTAGTAGTAGTAGTAGTAGTAGTAGTAGTAGTAGTAGTAGTAGTAGTAGTAGTAGTAGTAGTAACAGTAGAAGGAACATGTGGGGGAAATGAGTGAGAAGCATTGCTTGGTTTCCAGGCTGTTCGATATTTCGAACCAAGACTATTAAATAAAGAGCTCTGACTGATGAAGACTACTCATTATCGATTTTTCCACTAGCTCGCACAATACGCACGACTGTGCAAAGACTAGGATAACATGACTAGTTATTCAACATGTTCAAGTATTGGACTCTAGTTGTCACTTTGAATTATAAATGTTAAACAGCATGCAAGACCAGCTTACCATGCTCACGAAAGTAGGGAGCTACATGTAATAATAATAATAACACTTTGTAATTAAATAGTGGTTCACATGAAATACTATCATCTCTAAGCGCTGCACAATATCATTACCCCGGTCATTGGCTGCATGTAATATTGTGACACCTGTATTAACTCAAGGGGTAAGTTTGAAACATCATGGGAGCCAGTAAGGCGCACTCATTCCATTCCTACTGGATACATGTAGAACCATAATACAGAAAAGTACACAGCGCATATCGAGGAATCGTCCAATTTGACTTTCAGCAAATAATTCATATTGGCTATAAGCACGCCTCGTCATGGTATGGTGATCATGATGATGGTGGTGATGGTGTTAGTCGGAGATGGGGCGGGAGCAGGGGTGGGGGGTGGGGGGTGGGGTGGGGGCTGCATCATAAACATTATTTCGCCATCTGACTGCACGTGCAACTGGAGTATAACTAGATGACGGAGAGTGAAATGTGGGGGCGGGGTGAGTGGGGGGGGGGGGGGCGGTGGGGGCTTGAAGGAAAGGAGGAAGAGTTAATGTAACGAGTGAATGTGATGGGGAAGATGAGAAAGAGGGGGTGAGATGAAAAGAGAATGAACAATTAAAAGAGAGAGGGAGTCTGGTAGAACGAGTTAAAGAGGGACAGATAGAGAGGGTATGGCAGAAAATAAAGACACAATCATAGTTTGGTAGAGAAAGAGAGGGATAAATACAAAGGAGAGAGAAGGAGAGAGAGAAGATGGGGTCGGGGGGGGGGGGGGAAATTCTGTATCTAGCAAAAATTCCTAAATGTGTGTTTATTTTTACTGATGGAAAACGATAGATTTCATCTTATTTATGACTGAAATACTGTTGCCAGCGATTTCCATTGAAAGAACAATGAAAATCATAGAGTCGAAAAAAAAACAAAGAAATTCAAAAACAATAAAATACATAAGAAAAATTGGATATTGCCATTTTTTTAATCCTTATTTTGAAAATAATCCGAAGAAGAGTGTCTGGACTGAAATCTAGCAGTTTTGGGGCTATATTTAAAGATTTACAGCCAAATTATGATTTTAAGCATTAATTCGCATAATTAAATAATCAAAAATACATTTGAATATTTTGGGTGCAATTGACAATTGAATTGTGGAGATTACGTCGTGGGTGACGTACGTGCCAATTTTCGTCGCGATCGCGCGATCAATGGTCGAGATCTGGGGGGGGGGGGGGTCTGTTTTTTCAATCTGTATTTTTAATCTGTATCAATGTGTAAACAAAGGTGAACAAATAAATCAATAAATACACAAATCTTGAAATATTCGGGCCACAATAAACCAACAATCAGCACGCTCATGTGAAAACATATCATATCAAGTTTAATAGTCCCAAAATGGTTTTACAAAATATTATGGTTACGTTTTGCATACATTCCTTTACTTAAATTCTTGAAAAAATGATGTAGCGAAATGATATTACAATTCCCATAAGTAATAGCTGGGGGGTTGACGGACGGGACAGCGATGTGTTATGGGAAGTGAAATTCCCAGGGTCAGAGAGACGGATTGTTTTAATCAGGAATGGAGGGCTCGCAGATATAGGTACGTGCCTTTTCGAGAGGCCCCTTCGTTTACACTAATTACCAAATTGCACTCCACACATGTCATGGCAACCGAAGAGAAAAGACAGGCCGGGATATCGCCTACCTAGGCATGTTACTAACGGTACGGTAATGGGGAGTCTGAGACGCCGAGTCTGACTGGAAGTGAGTTAGGGTGATTTGGTGTGTGTGTGTGTGTGTGTGTGTGTGTGTGTGTGTGTGTGTGTGTGTGTGTGCGCGTGTATGTGTGTGTGTGTGTGCGTGTGTGTGTTTGTGTGTGTGTGTGTGTGTGTGTGGGGGGGGGGGGGGGGTGCTGGGGGTGTGCCGGGGCGTGAAAGGGAGTGGGTCTCTTAATTTGAATTCACATACACTGTAATATAGCCTAAATATGAATTATATACCCATACATACACGCTAAGACATACACACATACACACATACATACAGATACACACACAAACACACTCATACATATTTACATGCATGCATACATATACATACGCACGCAGACACACATACGTACAAACGCACACACAAACATGCGTAAGGCATAACTACGCATACACACGTGATGACATTGCTTCTTTGTGGTATTATCGCAATTAATACGCCTCATGCAATTAAAACAAATATCATTAACTTTGGGAATAAAATAAAGTGCAAATCGGGCTACTTTACAGCTAAGTTTATGATAAATATGTAGGAAATAAAAGTCGAAAACATAACTAGAAAACATTACGATTGAGGCGTGCTTTTGATTTAGGGATTTAAGGCCTGGATATTATGAAACGTCAATATAGTCATTTGGTTTAAATGCAATAAAACGAAAAAGGTCGTTCCACTCCTAATCCAATTACAGGAAGAAAACAGGGAGTCGTGGCGATATATAGGTTACAAAATAATTGATAGATAAGAAGATGATGAGGGAAATCACCATGGAAACTTCATTCCTGATTAATCGGATCGCATCTTGATACTCCCACGCCCTTCTCCTCCTCCATCTAAGGGAAACAAGAAGAAGATGAAGAAGTCTTGTTGGTCCATGTTTTTCCCCTGAGGCTCACAGCCCAACCGCTGGCGGGAGAGATTTTTGCCGACCATATCCGCTGTCTTCTCTCATACGTTCTCTCTCTCCGCCTTTGTCGATCCTAGTTTTTTGTTCACAAAGAACGCACTCTTGTCATGATCGTTCTCCTTCTTCTGCCTGTCTGCTGTCTGTCTGTCTGGCTCTCTCTCTCTCTCTCTCTCTCTCTCTCTCTCTCTCTCTCTCTCTCTCTCCCTCTCTCTTTCTCTCTCTCTCCCTCTCTCTCTCTCTCTCTCTCTCTCTCTCTCTCTCTCTCTCTCTCTCTCTCTCCCTCTCTATCTATCTCACCCCTCCATCTCTCTAAAATGCCTCTCTTATATATTTGCCTGTTGTCCATCACTCCTTTGTGAACTGTTTCTCCGCCTCTCTCGATCTTTTTTAATTTTTTTAAATATATTTACCACTACCTCCTCTATATTTCCTTCTCTCTTTGTATGTGATAATCCCTTCCTTCTCACTCTTTCTTTCCCTCTCCCCCTCTCTTAACCTCTCTCTCTCTCTCTCTCTCCCTTTCCTTCATCTCCGCCGAACCCCTATCATTCAATTTCTTCTTCTTTCTTCTACCCACCATCTCTCTCTCTCTCTCTCTCTCTCTCTCTCTCTCTCTCTCTCTCTCTCTCTCTCTATCTGTCTCTCTCTCTCTCTCTCTTTATCTTGATCCATCTTTATCTCCTCTCTCATTCTCTCTTCTAAACTCCTTCTCTTTTGTCTAGATTACCCACATCTTCATCTCCCCACTCTCTCTATATATCTTACGTTTCTCTGTTTCTCTGTCTGTCCCTCCCCCCCCCCCCTCTCTCTCTCTCTCTCTCTTTCTCTGTTTGTCTCCCTCTCTCTGGACCCTCGCTCTCCGTCAGGCGTGGAGCGATGCCCGGGCGACGAGGCGTGACAATCACTCGTTGCTATGACGTGGCTTTCACACCTCCTCCTACAAGTCCGTTACTCCCCGAACCCCATCATCTTCGGCTCATTTTTTTCTCATCCTCTTCCTCCTTCCCACATTCTCATCCGATCGCCATAACATCCAACACAGCGGCCCCTCGAATGTATACATGGAAAATAAATAACCACCCTCGGAAATTTTCATGAGGCCGTTCGCCCTGTAGATGCCGCCACGCAAACTTGACTTCAGCCGCTTAAGTTTTTTTCAGGATAATCAGCGAACATACTAAAAAACACAAACGCCATAAACATGTCAATCGAAATACATACTAAATGTATGCAATATATAGCTTTATCTCTGACTATGTTCTTTACATGTCTGGATCAGACTCAATGATATGCTATCATCTATCTATCTATCTATCTATCTATCTATCTGCATCATTCGTGTAAATACGTGTTACTGTAACACTCACATATTAAGTGCATGTTACTATTACTAGGATTACCACAACGGTAATTGTCAATGAATAGTATAATAGCAATTGAAAGAAGAAATGGTAGTGATTTCAGCAGAACTGTTCATGACTCATGATTGGTATTATCATTATATCAAAGATCTTTCCCAATACCTCTTTTATCATGTTTATTATGATAGTATTCGATGTTACTAGGCCTATTATGATGCATCATAGACCGAATCAAGTTTTGGTTTACATGTATATGGTTAAAGTGCCAATATTTGCTTTTGCACTGTTAGGACTACCACAGACGATATCATTGACTTAGTTAATCACTGACCCCACGTCATGAAACCTGGTCGCAAAGACAGCGAGTTGTCACTTCACATACTCCTCTGGGACGCTCTTAATAACAACGTTATGGAGAAAGCGAAATGAGGTTTACACGGTCGTCTAGTGCAAACAACTCCTGCGCGCTGGACATAGCAAGTTAGCTTACCCCCAAGGGAGAATGATGCATGCTGGGATTACAGTACCCGTTGATGAGGCTTTCTCATTTAAAGCTGAACGCTTTATACTGTAGCACGGCAGGTCACACTTAAGAGAGGGCAGAATATAAATCATGATGGGTTGTAATCAGCGATAATGATTGGTTATTCTCTCGCATTATTTTAGAGATACAGAGATTTATACAGTCCACCCTGAAGTTAAGTTAGGTTTTAATAACAGTAGAAACATGAAAGATACATAAGTGAAGGTTTGATGACAATCCGTCAAAGGATAAGAAAGATTTGTTTAAAGTTTTGATTTGTTGGCGTCACGTGGGAGATGCTCTCCCATATGTGGTGTCCTATTTTGGGGGGCGAAATCTTTTCAAAATGATATGCGTCATTCTACATTTGCATTTAATATAACATTAGACACACGTTTTTACAAACATACCTCTATGAAATAAAGTCATCCCTTCATCAAAACCAGAAAAAGAATACTTTATATGGAATCATACAGCACACCCTATGGAAGAACACAATAAGATGAAAAGGGAGAGGAAAGGATGATGAAGAAGAAAAAGAAGAAGAAAAAGAAGAAGAAGAAGAAGAAGAAGAAGAAGAAGAAGAAGAAGAAGAAGAAGAAGAAGAAGAAGAAGAAGAAGGAGAAGAAGAAGGAGAAGAAGAAGAAGAAGAAGAAGAAGAAGAAGAAGAAGAAGAAGAAGAAGAAGGAGAAGAAGAAGAAGAAGAAGAAGAAGAAGAAGAAGAAGAAAAAGAAGAAGGAGGAGGAGGAGGAGGAGGAGGAGGAGGAGAAAAAGAAATAAAAAAAGAAGAAAACGAAGGAGGAGGAGAGGAGGAAGAAGAGGAAGTAGAAGGAAAGGAGGGGGATGAAGACGAAAGGAGAATAACTGACGGGTATTAGAAGACATTGTGATAATGGTGACAATCGACCTGTGTGTATAATTATGTTGTGTCTGATATGATTTAAATGGGAAAGGGGTAAAGGTGGGGTGCGGGGGAAGATTGAATTATTGCAAGTTGTGCTTAATTACGGAAGAACAGATAAACTTTACCTCTGTACGCTCTAAATACGCTCACGGTCCACACAAGTAAACACCTCAAAAACTCAAGTTTGAGGGCTAGGAGGCTTTTGGGGAAAACAAACAGAAAACACAGAATATTCAAAAGTTGTACGCATTCCATGATTGCGTAAACATCAGAAACGATACATCAATATAAAGATGAAAAGTCAAGCTGTCTGATGGTACCACATTTATGAACGATGAAAAAGCAACTAAAGACATATGACTCCTCTAACCTCACTTGCAGAACCTATTTTGGGGGGTTTATCAAAATAATGAATACCTCGTGCGACAAACAAGAAATAAACAAACGTATTAGACACACTCGTTCGCAATGACAAAAGCTACAACAAAGAATAACATCGCAATTTTCGGGAAGGTGAAAAATAAAAACAGCAACTCTTCTATATACAGAGTCTGGATCCTGACAAAACCAGGCTAAATAGCCATCAAATAGCCACCATGATTGATGGATGATGTCGACCTTCTTGAATTATTGATGAGCGTAGCATTCATTTTTACCAAATTGTCTGTAAAGTCATTTCATGATCATTTATGAAGGAGGAAACGTATTGAATGCCGAGGACTCGAACTTGCCCTTTTGTAGCCTCGTTAAAAGGCTACCGCATTCGCTGGTGTGTGGGTTGAATGGAACAACTACTGTAGGAATTTGCCATTCGACGTTACATGTGTCTTGATATATACATGTACACGTAGTTTTCTGGTCAATACATGACTGTCGCCTATTACGATGAGAAGTTTTACGATGAGAAGATTTCTCCGTCGGATTTTGGATCTACGTCCTATTATTTCCACGAGACTTGAAGATGGTGGAGAGGAGGGTATGGATTGAAGTCGTGGTTTGGAAGAGGGAGGGGTGGGAGCTACGGAAAAATATCATGTCCTCAGATGTTGACGACAAGAAGTTCATATCAACATAAGATTGTTTTCACCGACATTAACATCTCTGCCGGGCAAAACGCTGCCCCGTTTGCTTCGTGTGTACTAACCCTATCTCGGCGAGACAAAATATCGCTCTTTGCGGTATATGTATAATATAAAGAGCACAGAGTTCATCGCTGCTGCTAAAATACCACGCAGTGAGATTCACTGAATAGAAAAGCTACACTTACCACCCCTCCCCACCCCCACCCCGTATTCTGAAACAGCCGCGCCGCTGCCAACGAACAAGCTTCAAGAAAAAATCATTTAGTTAATTGCGATGCAAGGACATCGGACTTCCTATTTCTGATACACTGGGACTTGTAGCTCAACGGTGCAGTTTAAAAACAATGATCAGTAGTAGAAGATCGAACTACCACTCGCATCTAATTAGGCAGCTTGAGTTGTTTTTTTTTTTTTATACAGAGTGTATTGTGATATACGGAGGACGTACATGTGTATGAAAACACTCCATTATTATGTTTATACTACCATGATTACTACTGCAGTTAGCACAGTAAACACTGTAAACGTCTTCAGCCTGTACAATCAGAATGGCTAGACAAACTCCCCATGATAATAAAAACCGTTTTGGGTACGTTATCATGAATTGAATTGAATGTATTTGCGGTTGTTAACAACAGTATAGATCTGTAAATCATTGAAAATTGCGTGCAGCCATGCTGTACATCAACACCTTTTACAATAATGACAGATATTAACATTAAATGTGCTATTGAATATGTTATAGACTCTGATATTTTCAGAAACTGTAACAAAGAGCATTTTTGCAAGAGAGAATTGGAGCACAATTTGTGATTATAAAAAGTGAGGCTTGTACAGCGATATGCCCCTTGTATATGTATTATTACTTAATTATATTTAGTTTCATATCACGATTTGTAATTAACATCGTGGAAGTTGACACAATTAACTTCAAAAATTAAACTCATGCTACTATATTATTTGTTCTGCCTAATGGTGATAATCCCCTTGATAGTTGTCATTATGATAATGATACTCATCATCATCATCATCATCACCACCACCACTTTCATCATCGTTATCATCATCATCATTATCAACATTATCATCATTATCATTATCGTCATCGTTATTATCATCATCGTCATCATCATTATTATCATTATCATAGTTACCATTGTTATCATCATCACCACCACCACCACCACCATCTTAATTATACCACCCGATTCTCCTCCCCCTCATCAATAATGATGTAGGATGATAATAATAAATAATGATAAAACGAAGAAGATTCTCATGATGGGGCAGTCTATCATATTCTGCGAACACGCTCACTCCCCAAGGAGCCGTTACACGTTCTCGCCGACCCACCTTCTTCCAGGCTCGGTCCCCGTGTCGTCCCCGGCCCGATCTCCCGGGGGTGCGAGGCGTCAAAGCTACGCTGATGAGCATGCTACAAGCTGCTATCAGCGGCTTCTCGCCAAACGATGCAGGGTGTAAAGGAACAGAAAGGGGGCCCTGGTTTTTCACACCCTGTCGCTGTCATAACGCCCATTATGCATTCATGCGACTCGGGGAAGCCAGCGTGTGAGGGAGCGCCAGAAGTGGTCGCACGTTCTACAGGCACGAGTGGGCTAGAGGTGGGGTGGGATATGGGTTGCTGGAGTGGGGTGGGATGCCGTGGGGTGGGGAGGGGCTGGTGGTGTCTATAAGAAACCTTAGTACCCATAATAATTATGAATTATGCTGTAAAGTCACGTCTGGCGACATAAACGCGATGTTCACTGCTTTTATTGAAATGTGTTATTAAAGCTTCATGTGCCGTGGGTATTTTCTCTGACCAGGAATGCACACACATACACTATTCATACAGTATCTATTTATCTGACACTGGAAGAGTTGATACACATACGCCCAAATCTCCCACCACCAATCTACAGGCAACGACACTACTGTGACAGTCTGCCAAAACAGATCGGCATAGAGCCCAAAGCACCAATTATGACCTTCTTGTACGTTATATAATAATAATAATAATAATAATAATAATAATAATAATAATAATAATAATAGTAATAATAATAATAATAATAATGATAATGATAATAATAACAATAATACTAATAATAAGAATAATGATTGATAATGATAATGATAATAATAACAATAATAATAATAAAAATAATAATAATAACAACAATAATAATAATACTAATAATGATAATAATATAATCTATATAGCGCACTTTCCATCTTAATTAGATACTCAAGGCGCTTCAGAACAAATTAAAGAGAAAAAAGGGGAAAAAGGTACAAACTTTACAAGTTAAAACATATATGGTTGTATGTCAAAAAGCACCATTATACAGGTATGTCTTTAGGTTGCCCTTGAAGGTGGTCACTGACTTCAGGGTTTTCAAACTCCGTGGAAGAAAATTCCACAGGGTTGGCCCTGCATGAGCAAAGGCCCGTTCTCCCTACGATTTCTTTGAAACGGGAACTTGCAAAAGACCGGATGTTGAGTAGTTGTGAATCAAAGATTTATTGTAACTGGGGATATAGGGAATTAACTCTGACATAATCATGTGCCCTTTTTCACCACTATAATGAACACAAGTCCCATAGGCCCGTATTGACAACAGTGATTTAACTTTGACCTCCTGCTAGACGTAGACTAACTTTATGGGGCGGAAAATTTATCACCCGATGTTGTCACAGCATCATCGATTTTCATCACATAATCACAACTGTGGGTGATTTCAATCATGAAGTGTAATCGTTGTGTGGACAAACTATTATGATTCCGACGAGAAGAAAATAAATGATCTTGAAGCAATGATAATGTTTCCTGTTCTTTTGTTTGGCTTTCCACAAAGTAAGTCCAGGTTTCAGTTAAACTATCGTTGCGAATACGGGCCAGAAATTGCAAAAACATTCCAACTTCTCCCCAAATGCGCCAAGAGGACATCTATGACGTGTATATGTATCTTAGGTGGACTATCATGCTATCAATCCTATTCTTTTTTCAAGTAAAAGAGCCTCGCTAATCGCGGAGAGACCTTAGGTTGCGTTCATGCGATCAAAACGCAAACATGAATCACGACAACGACAGAATCAGCGTCCAGACGACCTTCTCTCCAGTCACATTTCTAGTGGGATTCGGGCCGATCCAGTGCGCATCGCAGTGCGCAGTTTGATCCAGGAAATATAGGTCAGCTTTTACGTGCTTTATATTTAGTGCTTGACTAGCACCGGAAGTAGGCCGGCACAATGGCGTCATAGAATCATGATTCAAAACGCGGTTGCGTTCAAGCGACCCCTTTCGAAGGTGATTCTGCAGAAACGCGTTTCTAAATGCGTTTCATGTTTGCGTTTTGAATCACGTTTATATTCAATTTCGTCTGAACGCAATCGTGATTCTGCAAAAACGCGTTTACAATCATGATTCTAATCCACTGATCTCTCCACTAGTGGGGGGAGATCAGTGTTCTAATCATGAATCTAGGGCAGAAAAGCGTCGCATGAACGCAAACTTAGTTGCTATAAGCTAGTTCGTATGAGCAAATTATTGCTGGTAGAAAATTATCTCAGGTAAATGGCACTACTCACAGAATTCAAATGGAAATCCATGAGATAGTTGACCAACTTTCAACTTATTAACATATGCAGATAGGGCAACAGCTATTCAGCTCTAAGAATTAGGTAGTGAGAGAACATTAATGTGCACCTGCTTCTATTGCTGTTCCGGGCACACTCTAAAATGTCTTTACATCCATCATCATACACAGCTTCATGAAAATATCCCAGTCTACAGTAGTAATATCTATACAGTGGGTTGCCCGACCGAACATGGTGTAACTACAAACTGGGTCATGTTGCATGTAGGTTTTAATTTATTGTAAAGTACCATTAATGGCAACTCTCATAGCAACAGCCAATAAGCTCTCACTAATGCACCTGTTGCCATGGTAGTTACCATTGATGGTAAGTTACGATGATTGAAAACCGATATGCAATATGACCCTGGTCTAATGCAGCATTGATATATAGCGCCACCTGTTGGTAGATTTCCAATAATCAACGCCTCTTACTTCCGTAATTATTCTTTTAGATCTAAAGAATTTTGAGGACATTCTTTCACGTAACAAGTTCGTAGATAGGAGTTCTATGATAATGAAAGTAGTATAAAAATATTTCATGATTTATAACGAGGAATCTTGTTGAATCTACTAGCTTCCAAGGCTGAGTGGGGTACCCCCACACCTTCCAGTTCACCGAGGGGTTCAATAAATTCCACACAGATTCCAAATAAAGATCACAATAGATTTGTTGTATATACTTAATTAACAAATTATTCGTTCATTATTCGCACTTTTATCATGGACCCTATGGTAGTGTCCATGTTCTAACCAATACATCGTTAGATGTAAATACGGAGGAGCCTTTCATTTGTTTTTTGTTTTTATGTCTTGCAGGTTGAGCAAACCAAGTGAAATTCAAGATGCGTTTCGGCCTTCTATGAGCGCGCCCCATAGCCTTTCGCTAAAACACAAAAACACTGGAAATAGATGTATCACATAGATTTTTTGTGTTGCACATTTACAAGGGAAGAACCGATATCTAGGCAGAGAAAAGCAAGCAACTTTTCCCCTTATGACATCACGATATATTTTTATCCCTATGACTTCAGAACGTAGTATTTTTCTTCCATCTGAACTTCTTTGAATTGCTCCCTGTCTTGCAAATATGTGACACACTTTTAACCAATCAACGAACGGGAATATATTGATGAGGGTTATAAAGTGAAATAGAACGTTCTTGAGCAAGATCTTGTGCTAACCACTACCCCTCTCTAAACATCGTTTATTATACACGTGTACTTCAGACTCATTGACCAACACCTACTGACAAAGTGTCTGCGAATGATTATAAACCCCACCGCACCCCCTCTCTCACCTTTTCTTTCAGTCTCATTTTCTTTTCTAGAAATGCCCACCATTTCTCATTATTCGTACAATCTTCATTTACTGCTATGCCTGCCTACAATTCCGTCTAACAGTCTGATTTCCATCTTTTGTCTCCGTTTATGGAAATTATCATACAAAGCACGCATTATTTCATTTAATAATGACCTATTCAGAACCATTGGTGTTTTTTCCACATGGCAACGTAACGTAATATTTGTATTGCTATTTGCATCACATGCCCGCTTTTTGCCTGACGCAACGCCCGCTTGGTGGCGCTCTGTTATCCAGGTTGTTTTTACAGAAGGTCAAACTACGGCGCTGCTGTCGGTTAATTACACAAAGAGTAATTACTATACACCAAACGCCTCGTAGCTCATGAGCGATTCTGTTTGAAATTATCGGTTCAGCACGTTCGAGGAAGCATAGCAGAAAAAACTTAGGTATTGTGTATTTTTTAGAGTCATCGGTCAACGAACCTTCCGTCTCTTGAATCATAAATATTACTTGTTACTTATCATGAATGACTACTGGACTATTGATTGTTTCTGTACACTTTATCATGACTAATTCCATGTGTTACTGATCCGGATATTGTATTTAAAAGCCACATCTGTAGGTGGGGGATGCACTCATTTGCTGTTGAAATTCGGCATAGAGCAACATTTTTGTCTGGCACAAAAAGGGGTTGCATATTTGGGGCATGGGGGAAAGTATACAGAGGCTATCTCCTCGGTATATACAGGCCCCCCCCCCCCCCCCCCCTCCTGCCCACTGTCCAATGCTGTCTAACTGAGGCAGGTTTGCTCGAAACGATGATCTGCTGAGTTTAAAGTCAGAGGCGAGGGCGCTATACGGGCGTCAGTGAAGTCACACGTAACATGCATAATGGCCCGGCTTCTGAACAGAAGATTTAACGGAAACAATATACTTAACCTGTACTAACTGAGTGGGACGCCAAATATAACAATATTATTGATTCTATGTAATTTAGTGTGTCAACATAATAATTATAGCGAATAATTTCAATCACACACCTTTTTGGTTCTGCGATGAAAAATAATGATTTTGTGCTTTTTGACAGCATCGAATGATTTATTTGCGTCCCAAGAAGTTAGTCTACGTTAAGTACACGGTTTAAGTTAAACCAACCTAGTGGGTACGGGCCAATGTTTATCGTCAAAAGCACATTCAAGGTTTGGCGACGATTGCAGAATCATGATATCGTGACGTACAGGCAGTGCTGAAGTCAAACTGTGCCCCCTGGCTTAGCACTAAGGTTAGAGTTGTCATCGTTTCGAACCACTGATCTCTACACTAGTGGGGAGATCAGTGTTTCGAACACCCCGCCCATGTACTCAGTCAAGACCTGTGTCGTTCCGTTCCTTCCCTCACCCTCTCCCCCCATGTTTCTGTCCTCCCACCCCACCCCTCTCCCCCCCCCCCCCCCCCCCACTCCCCCCACCCAACGCACTTCCACATAGTGGCAGATGGTGCTAATCAAATTTTGCATTCATGAGAAAATGGCGCCTTCGCAGTCCCCAAGAACGTCCGTCCGTGATATCTGTAACAACACAATGCTAATGACGCGCAGTTCGTGCTAGCTGCGGCATGCTGTCACAGTGCGAGCTATGTAATGTGTCAAGGATTCCAAGGCCTAGCTACCGGCATCGCCAGGGCATATAGCTCTCTGCCCATCTCGAGGTAGGACTTAACACTCTTTAGCCATGCTTTAGCCAAGGGTCCTCATCAAGTTTTCATGAAGCAACTGATTATTAGGGGGCTCTCGCCTGCGCCAGCCTCATAAGACATGACAGAATAGCACAATTATACGTATATACATTAAGAATGATGATAACACAAGCAAATACTAATATAATGAATAAACGTTCAGCCGATATGTTATTACTTTGTTTTATATAATAGCTAATCCCATTATTCGGTTTCGTAAATTTCCTTTTGTTACATGGTTATGCTTTTTTTTTTCTTCTGTGTCGTCTTTATCTCGCACTTTAATCCCGGTCTCCTTCTTCATCCTCTTATTCCCTTTTCCTCCTTGTTCTGATTGTCAACTTGCTCCCCCAATCGTCGTCTCTAAAGAAGTCTTTCTATTTTGTCTTCATAATTTTATTTCTGGTAATACGCTTTCGAAATTGTAATAAACTTCAACTCTCGTCATATTAAATTTCTGAAATAAAAGTATATCTTCCTCCCTAAATACTGAAAGGTCTCTACCATCCCCCCTCCCCCTTCCCACCGCCCCTCCCCCTTCCCTCTGTCTCTCTCTCTCCCCTCCAGCTCTTCACCCACTTCTCTCTCTCCCCCTACCCCTACCCCTCTCTCTCCCTCTCTTTCTTTATCTGTCTTTGTCTCTCTCCCTCTCTGTCTGTCTATCCAGAGAGGTGTAAGGAATGGAGTCAGCACGAAGTGTAATTTATTCCTACAGCGGTCGCGTGCATTGAGATCACAATGGAATATTTGACGCGTTTGGCTCTTTGATCGAGGGAGATCCGCCGCCAAACAAGCATGACAAAATGTAGGATGCATTTTGAGGAATATATATTCTGTATGCGCAGAAGATTTCAGAACCACTTCATGAGCTGAAGTGCATGTGCAGTAGTATTACATCTTATAAAGATACGATTCTGTGAATTTCAGATTATATTGTTGCTTCGTTTTTGTGATAAAAGGAGAATACTGTAGAAAACATGCCAGAGAAATGCCTCCATATCGCACATTTCCGAATCATATTTCCTTAAAAATATCTTGTAAATCGTTTATTGAGTGTTTAATCTTTCATGGAAACAATCTCAATTTCGTGTGCGGAGGTGTCCGGAAAAGTTACGGACCAAATTCTTTCTACAATTTTTTTCAAAATTTCCCTTCGCTCACCCCAAAACTAATTCACAGTGTGTGTAAATAGATCAGCTACGAGCTCCCAGCGAAGGCTGAACGGTTGACATGCTTCTCAAAACAGATTGTCTTTTATTATTCAGAGGAAGGCACTACCTAATCAGAAATACAGCTAATTGTTTAAAACACCTGAATGTCTTGAATTGTTATGAGGCGGCGGACCTCATAGATCAAAGGAAGTCTATCCGTGCGCAGTCCATCCATGATAGGTCCATGGTCTATCTGTCTCTCTGTCCCTCTTACTCTGTCTCTCTCTGTCTGTCTGTGTGTCTCTCTCTGTCTCTCTGTCTCTCCCTCTCGCTCTCTTCCGCCCCCATCTTTTTTTCATTTGCTTACGTCTAGATCTCACACACACACACACAAACACACACATACACACACACACACACACACACGCACACGCATACACACACATATATTATATATTATTATTAGACAAATAATCCTAAACAGAACATTCTGCACATGTTGCCTATTGGTTGTTAACCATGTGTGTGCCACATAAATATTGCTTCATGGGAACTGTGTATATTACTCGTGAATAAAGTCACATGTGGCACACAAAGCGTTTATAAGATATTGCAGTGTGAACACCACAACCAGAACATGTGTATAAGCTCATTAGCTATTAACATGTCTTCACACTAAATGTTTACCCGTTGCACGCTACTTCGCCATTCATCCAAGCTTATAGAGCACATAGCCCTGCCGTTCCGGTATAAGGAGTCAGTTGACATGCACTCTATGCGCCATTGAGACATTATAGCACTGATAATACACATCATTCCCATACGTAGGCAGTATGGAGTCTGGGCGTGAAGGAATCAAAGGAAAAGTCTACCCTGAAGTTAGGTTGGTTTTAATAAAGAAAAAACATATGATATATAATGAAGGTTTGACAAAAATCCGTGAAAGGATAATAGATTCATGACTCAAATGTTCTTTGAATGTTTCCATGGCGAGAGTGTACTAATAAATACTATTTAGAAAATAGCAAAACTTTCGGTAACACCATGTGGTTGTATTCATGACTGTTCGTGACTGTTCATGACTGTTCGTATTCTTAAATTTTGTGACGTCACTTTCAAGATGATCTCCTATAAGTTGTGTATCTTTTTTGGAAATATCCATTTTCTAAAAAATATGAATACCATGTTACTTGTACATTTGATATTATCAATATCCGCATGTTTTTACACACACACCTCTGTAAAAAAATTAATTGGTTCTTCAAAAAAAAAAACAGAAAAAAACAATTCATGGATTTATACAGCATACGACACAATATGGGATATCAACTCGCCCGTGGTGTCACAAAAACAAAAGTTTAACAACTCACAATTTTCTTATCCTTTGACAGATTTTAATCGAAGCTTTACTAATAACATGTTGCTTTCATTTATCTGCTATTATTAAAAAATGGAGCTTTAGGGTGGATTTTCCCTTTAAGCGCTAGATGGCCGAGCGAAAGAGCGTCCGGCATAGCGGAAGGAAGGCGAGGTGCGGTGCAGCCGCCCATGAACACTACGATGTGACACGCTGATGGGAATCATGCTCGCCGTCTACGGCAATGACGACCAGGGGGTTGAGAGCCAGTCTGCGCACACAAACCCTACTAAGCCACTTTTACACACACACACACACACACACACACACACACACACACACACACACACACACACACACACACACACACACACACACACACACACAATGTACGTCTGTAAGTTTTATTTTCAGTTTTGTTCGTAGTTAGATTTCAAAATCAGTTATAAAGCCGCCCATTTTAAGTACTAACGAATGTCACCTCCGTTGATATACTGCGTAGGATGAGGATAAAATGAAGGACCTATGATTATACTACTACTACTACTACTACTAGTAATAATAATAATACTAATACTGATGATAATAATAATAATAATAATGATAATAATAATAATAATGATGATAATAATAATGATAATAATAATAATGATAATAATAATAATAATAATAATAATAATAATAATGATAATAATAATAATAATAATAATAATGATAATAATAATAATGATAATAATAATAATAATGATAATGATAATGATAATAATAATAATAATAATAATAATAATAATAATAATAATAATAATAATAATAATAATAATAATAATAATAATAAAAACAGTCCATTCTTATACAGCGCAATTTTACAGTTAAGTCCTCGCCGACAAATAACTTTGCATCTGAGAAACAGCGGCCCTCTCAAGTAGGAACCTCTTGGAAGTTGTGGGGGTTATGTTGTGTGCATTTTCCATCCATGGCTTTTCCATCCATTTTTTTTCTCGCCGAAGACATACAAGAGAGGTTCGTTATCATTTATATAACCTCCACACCTCTTTTTTTTTTTGTAATGCTTCCAGCTTTCATCCCCGAACATGCCGTCTCGAGATTCATGGTTATAAGCTGTACGTGCTGCATATCCTGTGTCATTGTGTTTTCCTTGTAATGTTTGTCAGTGTTAATTTTGTTTGTGTAAAGAAATCGCCTTCACCCTGCTCATTAACGATGGAGGCAGGAAATCGCAAATGAGTATTTATTTTCGGAAGGAAGCTCCCGCACGTATAGTGGGGAAGGGCGTAGTACGGAACGCGCCGCGCACTCGCAAATGAATTGGCGTGAACCAAGTAATTTACACGCTATGCAGTTAAGCTATGAAGCTATGTACACAGCCTGTCTGTTTCAGTGCCAGTGCCACCGGTGCTTATACACACAGAGAATTGCGTCATTATCATGGTATTTAGCTATAATGGGGTTTGTTTATTATACATAAAGTCCACATTACCAACAATTTGTGTGGTTCACCATGGGTTGACATTGTATTATCTGTACTTGTTAGCCACACGATGCAGAGGCATATGGCATGTCACAAAATAGTAGCCTAGATAGGTCTCTAATGCTTGTTGTTGGTTTCCATGTTATGAGATGGAAACGGCGCAAGCACACAAAAGAAATGGCCTTGGGAAAAAAAGAAATCAGAGAACGGAAGTAAAAACGATAAAAGAAGATAGAAAAATATTATTTGAATCAAAGAGAGGGGAAAAAGAAATAAACATCTCATCAGAATAACAGAAAATGAATGGAGATGAATGTCCTTACTTCTTACAGATGTCCTTGCAGATAGCATGAAAGCAAAAGAAGAAGATGAAGAAAAAAAGAAAATATACATAATGAATAACATGGGGAAAAAACCGTTCGAGGACGGAAAAACAGGAAGAAGAAAACAGAATAAAATGGAGAGCATGGAGGAGGTTAGGTGACAGTAGAAGTCGGAATAAAAATATCATACACCCACATCAGTCTATACCTAAGATTGAAACACTATAAGTATACCACTCTGTTCTCACTCTACCTCTATCAACACCACCTGCATCATCCTGTTAGCAAAAGTTGATGACGAACATGGAAACTCAATGATTGTTTCAAGATCACATTTGCCCATCCCACAATGATCTAACAGTTATTTTGAAGTCTATCATGAACGACAACTACGTTAAACCGTATGGATTATCATATACAATTCATTTATTGATGTCATGTATCGACTGGGGAAAGCCCCTTTACTGGATGAGGTTTCTTTTACTATAGTGGTCTACTTTTGGGGACAATCACACGATCAAATACGTATACGTACCAGCATGAACAACTAAAGTATGTAACATACATGACATTAGCTCGCAGTCGTAAGATCATTATGATAAAGACTTATATTCCGAATAGAGATTTAACACAAACAACGTACTAAACCTGGACTAGCTTTAAGAGACGCCAAATAAAAAAATATGAAACATTGAATCAACATGTTCATTATCATTAATAATGTCCTCAGAATCACTATGGTTTATTGAGTTTGTCCACATAATAATTACTGCGAACAATCTAAAACACCCATCGTTCATATTGTTGTGATTCTGTGATGAAAGTCAATGAATTTGTGAAAGCATCAGATGATTTATCGTTTTTATTTTTAGTCCAGGATTAGCTCACTATAAACATCTATTCCGAATATAGTCCAATGCCTCGTGCATGCTATTTTGGGCCAAAATGAAAAGAAAAATATATGTTTCGTCATGTAATATGACTTGTATGAATGTTAGCGTTTATTTTGAGTTAACAACACAGTTAGAAATTATACCTTTAACCATCATGACCATACGCCATTGAGGTATTCTTGTAACATTTATGCACACAAATCACATGTAGCACGGTTTTGTTTGGCAGAGAACGAGTTAATAAATTAGTTCCATAGGCAATGATTTGTATTGGGATTAACACGGGACTCTCATTGGTAACGAGGGGGTTAAACGTACAGTACATACAAATTCATTCATTTTGATAATTGGCACCGGAAAATTAACGTGGACAAGATAAGTGTACGTTTTAAAGAATGTTATTTTATTTTTAATCACAGTGACTCAAATGCACTGAACATACGGTGCTTATCTACGTCGGTGAAGGGGAACAATAAAGAACATTCTTTAAAATTATTTATCCCGGCGCAAAACAAAAACAACCTTTATAAGTGTACATGACTTGTATTTCTTGTTTGTGATGTGTACAAGTATACGCCCAACATCATATCCTCCTAGACTTCTCAAAAAATACCGCCGTCAATAACATTTTCCACCACCCAGCGTAACAAGAGAAATTGACTAAACACTCCCGTCCTGTCCCCCTTGTGTATGCTGACAAAAGAAATTACTTCCGACTGTCATGACCAATCACGGTAGCTGTTATAGCACCCTATCCGTCAGACAGGAAAAAATTAACCAATCAGAATGCATATACAAAACCTCCAAAGAACAACAAGTTACGTACCCTTATTGAACTTCCCCCTTATTTCTCCTTACAAACGTAAGACGTATTATTCTGTTGACGGCGCCTTAATTGACTTCGTCTTTCCTAATTTCACCCTAATTTGCGCAAGGTAGTTGGTAAAACGACGGTTCTCAGTTCGAGCTTCACCTCGCTATACGCCAGTAGGAAAGAAAAGCTCAAGGATATTGCACTTCGGAACACACTCTTTTATACTCGTCGCAAAATGTTTTTACATGTTTAGGGATATTAAAGGCTAATACGATTCTTAATAATAGTGGAACACGGATCACCTCGGATTTACAAGACTATTGCAGTTTTTTTGTTCCTAGTTTAAACGGCTGAAATAATGAAATGGTGGAGACTTTGTTACAAGTATTTTGCATCATTTCTCTGATCGGACATTGTCGTGTACCGAATTCAGCTTAATTGCTTATGTCTTCCATCGTGCTGTTTGTTTGAAGTGACGTCGTCTTCACGAAATCTCAACAGAGCAAGTCGTAACTATCGAATAGATGGCGAACGTAAATGCCGGGATGGGTTCGCTTCTTCACGTGGTACTCTCTCTATTGTTGGTTGCCATGGGAACATCATCATTTGACATGTTTTTAGAGCAACCAGAGGACACCGTAGTCTTCAGCGGGGATGCAGCACGACTGCCATGTCGGGTGAGGATGGATGCGTTCTCCCTTGAAGATATGCATCACTTGGTCGCTGCTTGGCGGAAGAATGAGGACCTTCTTCTCAACTCCTCCTCCTCCTCCTCCTCCTCTTCATCGCCGTCGTCCTCCCCGTCCTACTCGATACAGTCCGCAGTTTCCCTAAAAACAACGTCTGACTTCGCCATCACCGGTAATAGATCCAATGGGGAGTACGACCTCGAAGTGGCGTCGGCATCTCCCGAAGATTCGGGGAGCTACGTGTGCGAGATGTATGTGTATTTCATGGTTCCCATACCGGGAACCAAGTTGCTTCATAATGCGTCCGTGTTTGTCGGTGCCACGGGATCTGTGTCGCTCACCGTCCTGCCAGATATCAAACCCACCTGCTCCTATTACCCCCGTTACTACAGGGGGACTTCCTCACCTACGTATGACGAAGGGACTCAGGTCTCTTTCGCATGCACTGCCAACGCCAATGGCTCTTCTTATGAGCTGGAATGGAAAATTGTGGGTAGAAACTTGACCTATTCAGAGCCAGAAACGACGGGAATGGATGAAATACAATTGGTTCACAACATGACTCTTCAAACAGCCGACAACGGCGATATTCTGGAATGCACGATGCGAAGCAGAATCTACCCCAATGTGAGCAGGAAGTGTGCTTTGCCTACCTTTAGCGTCGTCTACAAGCCGATAGTTAAAATCGTATCCGTGACTAACATGTCTACCGTTAATGAAGGGGATGATATCAGATTATCTTGTACTGTTGACTCCAACCCGATGGAGACCGAGATCGAATGGATCGTGACACCTCCTCAAAACATCGCATTTCACGGACATGGTATTGAGATCCACCAGGCCTCCGCACCCGACCACTTCATCAACGTCACATGCCTGGCGTCCAATCAGGTCGGGATCTCATCGACGTACTTGTTGGTCAATCTGCACCCGGTCTATAAGCCCCGCATCTACATCTCGCTCATCACGACGTCCCTGTCGTCTCAGGAGGGCAGCGGCGGGCTCCGGCTCCGCTGCAACATCGACGCGTACCCTGGTGCAGTGACCGTCCGTTGGACAGTAGAACCTTCTCGTTATGTCAGGGGTGAGCAGATCGGGAGAGAGCTGCATCTGAGGAGTACGTCTTCTGAGTCGGTATTTGTGGATGTGACGTGTATTGCGGGGAATAATGTAGGCAACGGCAGTGCACACGTGTCCGTCTATCTCCCCCCAGGTCCGTCCCATCTCCCATCTACAGCTGTCCCAGACTCCAGGACCAATCCGATGCTCTCTAACGACTCTGCGGGAAGGAATGGCACGGTGACAAGTCCCGGATCCCTGGTGCATTTTCCAGAGGACCGCACCACGGCCGAATCCCCTACAGGACCGCTAGAGGGTCGTTCGATTAGCCCATCGACGTTCCCCGTAATGGGCCGGAGTACTTTCTCGCCTTTCCGCGTTGTCCCATCAAACGAATCCAGTTATCACAACGGTTCTTCCGACCCTGCAACAACCGGGCAAGTCACTAATGAAACGATGGACGGATTCAGCAATGCCAGCTACCCTAATATTTCATACACCCCGATAAACTCAGAGAGAGCGGGAAGCACAAACAGAAGTCTTTTTCTGGGCGGCGTCTCGGCTGGAGTTGCGGCTCTCTTCGTCGTCCTCGTCGTCCTTGCCGTCGGCTTCTCTCGCTATCAAATCAACAAGTCCATACGGATCGGCGGCACCCGGGTGATGTACCGACAGAGAGATGACGCCCTGGTCCTTCCGCTCGCCCAGTCCGCAGCATCCATTGGCGAGGAGAATCTCTATGCGTGTATGAAGGCCGGAGCAGCTAGGCCGGTGTACCCACGGGCCACGGGCCAACTTGGTCGAAGTGCTCTCCAGATTGTGTCTCATGATAATTCGTGATTCATTTATTTCGTCATCTTTTACCAGAGAAGCCCTGACATTGAACAAAGCACTGTTCTCCTCGGGGCCCTGGCTACATCGAAAAACAAACATCATAGACAAACCAGACAATTTGATAATTAGATATAATATTTATACACAACATACATCTCACATTAACATTCAAGTAATGGATAGACCATACACCATCTCTCACCTTCATTTCTGTATTTAATGTATAATCCAGAAGAGATGATGAAATGATTAACAGAAACAGTCGCATGAACTGTGTCATTGACCGTGTGCTAATTGTAATTTGCTTTGTCTTTGACTTGATTTATCTCAAGTCATATCTTGAGGACAAGCTCCATTTAAGCTGTTTTTTGTGTATAATATCAACCTGTTGAGTAAATAGGTACTCAGTTCCATAATGAATTAAGAATAAAGGATCCAACACCGTCTGGCCAGGGGTGGCGGGATTTTATCGTTTTGGTTTTCGTTCGTTGTTGTTGCTTTATGGGCTAGGGGTGGGGTGGGGAAGTGTGTCCAGATGTCAACGTTAATTTCTTGACTTTAAATTATCTGTTATCTTTCATCTTGTAAAAATACGATATATATATATACATGATATATAACTAAGATTGCTTTTAGTGTAAAGATCTAATCGCATTGTTTTGAACTCTTGTTGTAAAATAGAACAATGTTGGTTATGCTTATATAAATCAGTCTTCCGAAATGGTATTCGTACGTCTATTATTATCACCAAATCAAGTAGGGAATTTCAATTTGGCAACGTTAGCTGATATGACACTAGATGGCGCTCGTCAACTTTGAAATAAAGTTCGACATTGGGCTCTGGCTATGGTCCATTGTCCGTCCTGACAGACTGCACATTTTAAAATCGATGGGCTAGGCAAGTTTCCAATCATACATGGTATTCACAACTTTTGGTATCACTATGTGGTTGTATTCTTCCGTAAAAGTTGAGCCACGAATGGAGACCTATTGGTTTCTTTCAATATAATTGTGTAATATCAAACATTTATTAATGACTTAATATCTATTTTGCTTCTGGTTCTCTTCATCTTCTTTTTTGATCCATGAAGTGGGTCAATATTTTTGAAAGTGTTACCATTTTCAAGTTAGTGTACAATGTATTTATTTGCAATAAGCCACGATCATACTTTCACCATCACATGTATTATTAGTTTTGGTGTCACCAACATTGCGTGAAACTCGTGGCCTACTTACTTTAATCTCACTTCATTTTTTATATTCGATTATCAGTTTCAGAATATTGTTTGTTTACACATAATACATGGGTACATATGATGACAATACGTTTTATTTTCTGAGAGTAAAAATTGGCGACCCTTATACAGTGCTTAACTCATAGTAATTAAACATATCCCTATGCGCTGTAGAGAAAGAATCATGCATGCGCTACCAACTGTGTCTTATTTATGTCACAATGATACTTGGGTGTAAACGATCAAATTTTATTGACTAACATGCCAAAAGTATGGATGACCTACATGTTACCCGTTCCAGTTTGATAGTGTTAAGGGGGCACAAACAATATCATTAATCGAAGCTTAACTCCTTCTGTGCCAAATAATATGCTCTCTGTGTGGTTTGTGTACGTTGATAGTACAATGCGAAGTCGGCAAACACAAGGAGTTATGTGAGGGAATAGAGTACAGAAGCGTGACGTCATTTGAGCATTATTGTCAAAACAACTGGCTCTACAGCGGTGATCACAACGGGAACTGTAATTGGGAATGCCGGACGCTAGCCCGATAGACAATATCGGACAGCTAAACCCGTCACTGGACTGAGTTTGTTTAGAGCCAATTGTCTTCACAACATGCTCATATGACGACACCATTTCGGTACTCTATAACGTCCTGTTCTATGTCAATCGTAGTTACAAGATTAAAATAATGTTTTCTTACATAAAAAATCTTTATTTTGTATTGTTTGTACGCGCTTATTTGGTTGATGGGTTGACAAAATCAATTCGAGCATTTCCACATGGGAAATGGCATCTGCCCTCCTGCTTCGTCCATTTACACCTTTCTCTCCGTCTCTCTCCACCAACTTCTTTCTCTCCGCTCTCTCCGTCTATCTCTTTCTCACCGTCTCTCCCGATCTCTCCCTTTGTCACCGTCTCGAGCTCTCCTTTTCTCTCTCCAACTTTCTCTTGCTCTCCTCCCGTCTCCATCAATCTATTTCTCTCCGCACCTCCTCCAATCTCTTTCGCTCTGTTTTTCTCCATTTATGTTTTTATCTCCGTCCCTCCTTCTCCCTGAATATATCTCATTTTCTCCGTCTCTAACCATCTATTTCTTTCTCTCCTTCTTTCTCCATCTATCTCTTTCTCTCTTCCTCTCTCCATCTATCACTTCTCTCCGTCCCTCTTCATCAAACTCTTTTTTTCATTCCCCTCCATCTAGCACGTCTAGCTCTTTCTCTCTGTCTCTCTTCATCAATCTCTTTCTCTTCGTCTCTCTTCATCAATCTCTTTCTCTCCTTCCTTCTACATCAATCTCGTTCTCTCCTTCCCTCTCCATCTACCCCATTCTCTCCACCACTCTCAATCACTCTCTTTACTATCTCTGTTTGTATGTGTGTATGTATATGTGTGTGTGTTTTCTTCGCAAAGGAAACTACGCCCAGAGAGAAAGAAAAAAAATATGTGCGTGTGTGTGTATGAGTGTGTATGTGTATGTGTGTATGTGTGTGTGAGTGTGTGAGTGTGTGAGTGTGTTTGTGTGTGTGTGTGTGTGTGTGTGTGTGTGTGTGTGTGTGTGTGTGTGTGTGTGTGTGTGTGTGTGTGTGTGTGTGTGTGTGCGTGTGTATGTGTGTATGCACTGTCTATGTGTGCTCCGGGCGGAGTTCACTAATCATGCTAATGGAATCTTTAGAAAAAATACCCCCACGTTCAACGAATCGAATGAAAAAATCCCTCAATAAAAAAAGTTTCCAGACATGTCTCACAGGGATAAATATTTTCCGTTTAATGGTAAATTCAGTAAAAAGCAGTGGGAGAGGAGTGCTACCGCAAAGATCACCAGACGATACCACGCCCAATATCGGCAGATAAACACGATTCTGTATATTGTGTGATCGTTGCTACAACGAGTGATCGTTGCTCTTCAATCTTCAATCGTCCTTGTACAAACAAACTAAATACTAAAACACGTGGACACAATGCGTAAAAAAAACCCGAGAAGGCTCCGAATTCTGAAATAAGTCATTTGCCAGGGGCCACCATAATGTACAAATATATTTTACACCATATAAGTTATACTCCATTTGTTGATATTCTACGACATATAGGCATATTAAAGATAAACGTCATTTGCACTTCATATTGTATTGTTCTTTCAGTCTGATCTGCTGGTTTATAACTCATATATAACAGCATACGTATATCTATTCCAGTTTGCCTTTAAGCATGTCAAGCAAATTACTTGCCTTTATTGCTGGCCAATACTAGCCATGCTAATAGCCGGACATTGATATTACACGTTATCCACATTTTAACAATTTTGAACAATGATTGAAAAAAGTTACCAGAGAAATCGAATCAAGCTGAAATTTAAACATCGTATTGTCATGTATTTTAGGAGCAGGTTTCGTGATATTTCGTGATGTTCTTGTAATAATCTTAGATTTTTTTATTAAATTTTCATTTTTTATAACTCAGGATTAAAACTAGCGTGCATCCGATAATCAATGTCCACTGTGCATCACACATGTCAATCCACTAGCAACTGCCACCGTCATGACCATAGTGTAATTTAACAATTCATTATGGTTTGGGCAGAAAAGCGTTGTGGAAAGACTGCACAGTGTGGACTGCACAGTGGGAACTATTTTGTTCTAAATCAATTATGCAATATAGTTTTAGGTCCGAATTTGTCACTTATTTGAAATCTCATTAAATATTCCAAGTTTTAAAAGAATATCAAATGAATGAACTTTCGTGAAGCCAATTATATAAAAAAAAAGAATGACATGCTGTAACTTTACGATGTCTAATATTTTAGCTTGATTCAAATTGTAACTTTTGCTAGTGTTCAATCTTGAGTGTCAAATGTTCTTTTAGCATCTAATACAATGGACTAGTCCGCAGCTTAAGGCACACTTGTTACAATCGATCACCAGTTTATATTTCAGTGCTTCAAACAGGAAAATGAAATCAAGATAATTCAAGATAAATCAATGAAAGCAGAACATGCATAGAAATGATTGCCAAAAGTTGTAGACAAATCCGACATATTAGAGCTTATAATAACCCCAAAACCATATGGATGGAATCGCCCAAACATGTGTATAATAGTGCTTGGGAATCACACCTTTTCCTAGTACGCTGCCCTACTCTGACAAAAGGAATCAAATGACAAATCACTCAAATCTGAGTTAGTAATATTCTTCGATTGTACCCAGCATTCTCTACATACGGCAAAAATCTGGACAAGAAATATTCATCATGCTACAAGATATTTAATCTGATGCCAATGCAAGTGAAAGAAACATTTTGCTTATTTACAAGAAACGTCTCTTTTGCTTGTTGCTTCCTTTTGTCAGATTAGGGCAGTACATATTTTCTGTATACAATTAGCCATAGCAGTGGGAACATACAGCGCGGAGGCGTTGCACTAATATCTGTCCCGATAAATACAATTTGTACACAAACATTTCGTTTGAACAAGGTTGGATTACAAGACGTGCAATGCTCATCTGAGACTTCAAGAGTAATCCTTAACCATATTGATATATTATGCCATTATACGGATACCTGGGAGGAGAAGGGATGGGGGGGGGGGGGGCAATGTTACCCAAAGGTGACATGATTATGCTATGTATCATGCAGGCACAAACTCAACTCATTGTCTCAAAGCTCGGCCCGATTGCACAAAACACAATGCACCTAGAAATATTAACCGCGTACTTGGATGATCGTCGGTCGTTGCCATAGCGACGATATCACACACGTGGGCGGACGGTACTGTGTGCTCTCACCTAAAATGTTCGATGAGTGGTGGGACCGTCATCGTTTAGGGCCTCATCACTGACCTCATCGTCGACTTCTTCCCGTAGGTGTGGCCTGTATGCTTTAATAGCGGCATTCGGAATAAGCACGGTGCACGTATAACCCTCAGTCGCTCATCCAACGCCGATTATAATCATCAAGGAGAACATATAGAAGCCGCATATTATATGTACATACCATTATATATACTATTCATAGAAGTATGAATCAAACAAAAGCCGAATTTTATTAAATACGGTCGTAAAAAGAAAGCAGACATGAATGCGTAGATACTTACTTACTACTCTTGCTACTGTTGCATAGCCAAATGTGTTAAGGCAGTGCTTAAGTCGATCTGATTCTAATCTGTAAACCTCCTTAGAGTACCGAAGTGTGACGCCACATTAGCATGTTTTCAAGACAACCGGCTCTAAACAACATGTGAGTAGAGCAAACATCGGTGATCACAGCGGGGACTCTTATTGAATTGGCCTGCTAGACAATGTCGGACCAGTGAAACCCTGTTTGGAACCAGAAACCTGCACAACAATGGAGATGCCGACATCTATTTTATGTCTTTTCTTTAGACCCTGTTCTCCGAATTACTGGGACAATTAGCACACTATAACTGCGACAAATGATTATGTAATCTGTGACTACATTATTCATACCACGAACCCTGTTCATATCTATCTCAATGCTAGTTAACAACTTTTCACTCCCACGTCAAGCGATGGCGCTATTTCGAAATCTCGCTGGTTATGCCTTGAACGTGATTCTTGCGTAGTCCACAATGTTTCCATCAATTGCTATACAGTGCAAGTTCCCTCCAGCAATGACTCCCGATTGAATTTGATACAGAAAAACCTACTTTTGCGTTCACCTGTACAGCAAGACCACCTGCATAATAAAGACCACATTTTGTGTCCCTCGAATTATGTTTTTAAATTCTTCCTATCGCATATAGCTCTCCGAATCTGAACGCGTGTTTTTTACCTTAAGTTCTTGGGATATGAACTTTCAGTCCACGAACATTCTGTAGCCATCATCTTGGTTGTGTCTTTTCATTCTTTCATTAGTCCATCTACAATCAATGTTGAGGTAGGCAAAAACACCGCCGTGAGTGATTGGTGGTATTTATTTTTCAAGTCCTTCGTCCATACCCTTCCATTTAGGTCACGAACGGTATTGATATTACGAAGTATACGAGGGTCGAAATTACAGATTCTTTGCGTGAATTGAATACGTACCAAACTCTAACCGGAAGTACACTATACGTCCCAAGAGCAATCGATCAGATATCGGTATCGCGAGGTGATATCGCTTGATATCGGCTATATGCGATAGGGAAATCAAAGTAACCTGTACATAAAGACTACTTTCTCATAAAGATCACATTTCTTCGATGTCGATACAGGTTTGAATGGATTTGGAAAATGTTAATCAGCATATACACATACTGACTCATAGCAGTAATACTTTAGTAGTGTTACATTCGGAATATACAGTGTTTCAAAAGCGTTTCCCACGTACATTGCATAATTTGCATACCGGTAATGCAAAAAGCAAATAGAGATTTACTTCATTTCTACATATTTTGAGCTTGATTAGACTTGGCTCATTATCAAGTAATATTCTTTACACACTTCGCAACGGGATCCCCTTGCTATATGAATAAAATTATAATCTTAAACCTACCCTGAATTTGGATTTGTTACAAAAACGATGATCAACACGTCACAATTTTGGCGAATGATATGTATCATAATAAATATGTTGACAAAACAGTGAAATAACAAAAAATGAAATTGAATTAGCCATAAGAAACATAAATTGCCTTCAGCCTGTGCGTCAATGTCACTGAACTAGAAAGAACCTGGAAAGAATTTGCACCCGAGCAGAGCATCGCCTCCGTGTCAGGCTAGTCACGTGATCGCCGCCATCTTGCTCGGTCAATCGTCGCGCGCTTTCCGTGTCCCACTCACACGCACGTCAGCGTTTTCTATCATTTATCAAAGTTCACCTGGATTTTATAATATGCCATTCAGCTTTCGCTGCTGAACTTTTAATTTTGTTACTAAGTGCTTGTTATGTAGTTAATGAGGACAAGCGAATACGAAATTTGATACCTTTTGAGATGGATATAGTTTGGGCGCGGCTGGGCACGTTTTTCATGTTACTTGTCTGAAAGGAAAATATCTGAAAGCAAGGATTCATGCATTTTCTTTTAATGGAATATGATGCGGAACATTGGGAAAATTGAGACTTTTATACTGCAACTTGATATCACGTTAAGAGCCTTTTAGCCATATTGTAACAATATTCCTTGATTGAATATTTATAGATGCATCATAGGTATTTCATGTCACAACTGCGCAAGCATATGGGGTGAGGATATTTCTCCAAATTCTCCTGCGAATCCGATTTTGTTTATACGTCAAATCCAGGCAAAAATCATCCAGAGAATCGGCGGCTTCGACCATGGGACATCATAGAGAAAATCTTTCTTTTGTGACTAGAAGGAGAGTACAATGAATATGCATTAATTAAACGGCAGCTGGATATCCATGTACTTCAACATCCTTGCCTACAAGGCACAAATCCATTATGGGCAACATTAACCACAATACCACGTTGTCTTTGAAAACTTAGATGTTTGCAGTGCACTTAAAAAACCCCCAACAATTCCATATACCCTGTAACCAAAAAAAAAATGCTTTTCAATGTGCAGGTATGTTAAAATTTATTTTGCAGGTGCTTCTATTATTAGGAGAATGAAAAACAACATTGTGTTTCCATTTTTTCAACTGATTCAAAAACCCTGTGTTGCATTAGTGCTTGAATGTCGTGCTTCCTTATTTTCACAAATTCTGATGTTACAAGGTGTGATTTAGCCAATACTTTATTAACTAACTCTCAATATATGTACATGTAAGTTAGTAGATTAAAAAATGATAATGTCTGGAGTCTCTGGACTATGATCAGCCGAAGCTATAATCAAAGACAAAAACAACTCTGGTTGTATGTGTACATGATATGTACGTTATTACACATGAAGATTTGTATTTCTTAGCCACTTTTGAATACCGCCGAACATGCCAAACTTAAACTCAGAGGTCAAGATTGACAAAATACCAATTTAATAAGATTGCAATTACATTTGTTACAGATTTTAGACTTGTACAATGAGCCTATGTAAGCTATCATCTTCTACAGTTCAATTAACTAGATTAAATGCTCTTTTTTTGCATTATGATGATTCCATTATTTACAGTTGTAGCATTATAATATTGGTTATGTACATGATGGACACTCTACATTTATATAAGTCACATTATCTGGTTATGTATTGGACAACAGCACCGATAAGCTTATTCTACATATGATACCATTTCCCACTGTCAAAATGGTATGATCTTTTTAGACAACTTAAAATATACATGTATCTTATTTATTTGAAGCTAAACATCCATTTTTAAAAACATCGTTTTTTTTATCATATTGGTTTGGTTGTTGCTATGTCTTAATTGAATGAGAATGAATCTGAAGTGTGTGTATGTGTTTGTTTGTTTGTATGTTTGTGTATATGTGTGTGTGTGAGTGTGTGTGTGTGTGTTGTGTGCATGTGTGTGTGTGTTTGTGCGTATGTGCGTGTGTGCACGTGTGTGAATGTGTGTGTGTATGTGTGTGTGTGTGTGTGTGTGTGTGTGTGTGTGTGTGTGTGTGTGTGTGTGTGTGTGTGTGTGTGTGTTTAGTGTTAAATTGAAGCATTTTCAGAGGGATGCTGGTTAAGGGGTGATTGATGAGAGACGTGCATTTTGGTGGGGTGTTGTCGTGAATGAAACCAAATGAAAATATAGAACAAGTTACAAGCACTAGGGTGTTACATTAACACGTTCAGAAGATACATTAGAGGGGAAAGGGGTGGCAGATAAGGGGGGACATTTGATACTGTGGAACATCTGATTTTTTTTTACCTTTTGTGGGGGCCAGTGGGAGGGGGTCATGCTGGAAATAACTGCTTACAGTGCACTGTGTTAATAATTTATATAACAATATATCGGTTCCTCTTCTGTGCCAAAATAACTTGCCTTTGATTGATTGATTGTCACTGAACATGTATTTGAAAGCCATTTTGGTCTGATTTTAATCTGCCCATGAATAGGGTGCTCAATGGCTCACTAAGTCCGAGCACTAAGTACGCGTACACGCAGTGAACTATACTACACTTCAGGCATAATTTACAGACAATTAGGTTCAAATTGCCTTATGTATTACATATGACACTCTACTACAGACATATGCCGACGAAACCAAATTAAAATGACATCGTTTTAATTTCTCCTCAACTTTTTATTCTTCTTTACTGTTCTCTCCACTTCTTTCGATTTGCTTTGCGAGCTTACGTTACAGGCGTAGGCAGCCACCCAGCCAGCCAGAATGATTGACATAGCAAGATGGCGGCGCGTTCACTCAAGCGTGAAGCCGCGGTGCCTTTGTGACCGCGCAGTCGTGTGTACGCTCTGAATGGGGCTGTTCTTTCCAGGTTCTTTCTAGTTCAGTGGTCAATGTGTAAAAAAAAATACTCCCTGAGTGTTTGTATTATGTGCGTGCAATGTGTATGTGCGTGCATATATACAATCGTCGGAGTACAACTTAAATATAATAATTTCCTCAACGTGACGGTCAGATAACTTTGTGCGAGCGAGCAATTTCTTAAGGGAAAACAGATGGGTCATTATTGAATGTTCATATTTATTTATTGAGTACAATGCATGAAACCATTGAAAGTTTGTCTGAAAGTATGTGTGTGTGTGTCTGTATGAGTGCGTATGTATGTGTGTGTATGTGTGTGTGTGTGTGTGTGTGTGTGTGTGTGTGTGAATGCGTATGTGTGCGAGTCTGTGTCTGTGTGTGCTTCAACATGCATCGTCCAAATTGGAGTTTGAAACTTGCACCAGTCTGATTTCGCATATTTGCCTGCTTCTATTGCAAGCAATTTCGACGAGAGTGAGCAATCGCTTTAAGATTTGAACTCCTTCTTCTCAACATCGTCATGCAAATTTGTCGTCTCCTCGCGTTGGAGCTCGTACTTCGGCGATACCTCGTTCCCGTGGTCGATGCCGTTGCCGTTCTCATTTAGCCGCTTACCGAAGCAGTTGAAGATGTCCCACTTCTTGTCGAGGTAGCCTCCATCGAAGACCTTGCAGGTGAGGTATGACACGAGCAGGGTGACCAACAGCGAGACGACCATGGCGAGCGTGCGATAGGGGAACAGCTGCTTCTCGTGCTCCGCATCGTAGAACGGGTAGTGGATCAACGCGGGGAGATGCATCGCCGCCTCCCCGCCACCCAGTCGGAGGATGAGCCCGATGACGAGGGCGGACACCGCTCCGTAGGTGTTCGCCCACGGCACGTGGATGACGCAGACGAGTTGGGGGAAGAGGATGACGAACACGAAGTCGGAGCAGAGGACGAAGAGGGCGTAGATGGACTTGATGGTGAGGGCGAGGAGGGTGGCGATGGCGGCGACGACGATCACGGTGGCTCGCATCACCCACAGAAGCTCTTTCTCGGAGGCCTGGCGGGCGGAAAGTAAGCGACAACATACAGACATTAGATGTATGCCTCACAGATAAACGGCGAGAGGCTCAAAGTGAAAAAAATAGTCTCCTCGATATAGCTATTGATTGTATACCTCATTTGAAAGAATAAATTCTGTAATTGTGGGCAGATGTGGCAGTACTCACTAAAAAGTGAAGTTTCACCATGGAAACGGATCCTGAATAGACTACACCCACCATTTTCATGATTACAAATGTGTTGTACTTTGCTTAATTACATCCCGTGATTCTAGGCTTATAAATCGGGTAGGAATTTGTTTGTGTGTAAAGCAAAGCAACATGACATAATTCGAATTGGGTGTCTACAAACCGCAAACGCAAAATTGGTCTACAGTTTTGACGATTTTATAATCTAGCAACTGATTTATCCCCAGAATAACCAGTATCATGGTGACATATTAATGGGGTTAACGTCTCACCTTCGGCCGAAATATGTTCTTGTAGATGTTCCTCACAAACATGGAGCTGGAGGAGAGCACGGACGAATCCGTGGACGACATCACGGCGGCCGAGATCGCGCCGAGGCCGAAGAAAGCGACGGCGGAGGGCGTGAGGTACTGGATGACGGCGGGGACGATGATCTTGGGGTTCTCGACTGGGTTAGTCATGTTCAGGTTGATGCTCGTTGCGTTCCAGTCTGAGATGAGAAAAAGAAGGAGCGAGGGAAGAGAACGATAATCAAAGATTGTTTGTCTCTGGCTTGTCTTCCAGGCGAGTCCTACTAAAAGCCGCGAAGAGCAGCCGACAGCAGCCAACAGCAGCCAACAGCAGCCAAGAACGGCCAAAAGTTATTGATCGTTTACAGCTATCGTAAGGTATCTCCGCACAGAGGCTGCCATGTGATTTCGCGGTTTTATGAGAAATTCTTCTAAAATACTGATTCAATTCACAGGACAATCATTTTGAGAGTCCTGTAGAGGTCTACCGTGTGTCTTCGGTGTCTCCTGGTGTATTTTGTTGATCTTAACAGCTTCCTCGCTAATTTTGACTACTCTTGGCTGCTTTTAAATATTGTTGCTCTTGCCTGCTTTTGGCGGCTTTTAGTAGGCCCGCTTTCAGGATGTTGAATATTTGAACTTCACAATGAACTATAGGCTGTCGATAAATATGCCCCTGCCTTCTGTTAGCTTCTTTTGGTTTATGCCAAGTATCTTCTTTGCTAAGATAACTTGAGTATTTGGCTGAATGGACCATTGAATTGCTAAAATACAAAATTTTAGTAATTTCTTTTGTACAGTCATGTTTAGTGACTTTTGGTCTAAGTTTGTGTCATTCTACCTCAATTTCATGGTCCATCATAGTGCGATACCACTAAGAGTTGAAATTAAGACATTCTTTTCACAGAATTGGCTTTTTTCAGTATTCTTAAAGCAAAGTTTACCCTATTTCATTGTCCTTTAACCTCTTTCTAATTTGACCTTCAACATATCAGTCCATCTAAATGTAGTTACCCATTTTTGCTTAAGATTGGAGCTATACATTTCTAGATATTTTGAGAATTTGGGCAATGTTCATCGACCTTCTACTTTACATGGATCTTACCAAACAATGTCACCAGTCTAGTAATCCACACTCGTACCATGTTTGGTTGAATGTGATCATTGGAATTGTATATGTTGCGAACCAATTCCATTTTGTGGAGCTTGTTAGCCAATTTTGCCAAGGTTCAGTGAGCTTTGAGGTATTTTCCTAGAAATGTCATTAGTCTTCCTCCATGTTGCGATCCATTTTTCACTATAGTTGGTTGTATTGGAAGAAGAAGAAACAAAGGGAAGGGGAGGGAAGAAGAGAGAAGGAGGGGAAGATGAGAAAGAAGACGGAGAAGAGGGAAGAAGAGGAGGAAGGAGAAGGCCTAACTTAACCTATGCAAACCAAAAATGTACAAAGGAAACGAAAAAAAGTTTACCAATATTGATGCATGGCAGATAATGTTTAACCCTTCAACGCTTGCCCATACTGACAGGCTCCATTCATGTTGACGGAAGGCTTTGTCTAAATTATTTTTTTTTGCGAGAATATTGTGTTATACAAATCACATTTTATGCCCTATCGACCGAATAATATGAGAAAGATAAAGAGGGACACGAGAGAGGGAGAGAGAAAGAGAGAGAGAGAGAGAGAGAGAGAGAGAGAGAGAGAGAGAGAGAGGGGGGGGGGAGGGGGAGAGGAGAGAGGGGGAGGATGTAAAGACAGGAAAGAGAGACAGAGACAGACAGACAGGCAGACAGACATACAGACAGGCAGACAGATAGACAGAGAGTTGGGAAGAAAATACACAATGAATATGAAGCTTACTGAGCATGCTGAGAGAGGGAATGAAAGAAAGATGGGTATTAAAGAGAGACGGAGAAAGAGACTGCGAGAGAAAGAGGTTGGTTGGAAATACAAAATGAATGAGGAAGCGTCATAACATAGAGATAGATATAAATAAACAGAGGTTAACCATTAGCAAATAAACATAGAGAGGTTTTACACAAAAGATGATAACCTGTCAATGGGTGAATGAAGGAAAGGCGTGTCAGTTGGAGGAGAGAGAGGGAAAGAGCGAGCTCTTTGTACACATTTGCTCACAATGAATTGTACACAATACATGACCTTTCAACTGCATAATTTAAAATGTGGACCAGGGGCAGGAGAGAGAGAGGGAAAGAGGGAGAGAGAGAGAGAGATAGAGAGACAGACAGATAGACAGATAGATGATGACACACAATCTGATTGTCTACATGCTCTCGACGGGGAAGAACGAGGCTGCATAATGTAAACATATGATACGTGAGTTTCGCACCTGTGCTCACGCCGACAGCGCCGATCAAAATGGCGGGAATACTGAGGAAGAGGCATCCAGCCCCAGCCATGAAGGAGAGGTACTTGGCATGTCTGGGCGTCTTTGCCGCCAAACAGCGCTGGTAGTACGCCTGCCAGGGCACCCCGCCGAAAAGCTGTCGAAAGCAAACATCAAACATCAAACCATTAAATGTCCTCATACTGCGTTTTTTCCCCGTTCACTAGAAAGATACACGAATAAGAGAAACACCTCGGGGATGAAATGAGACAGAATTGAGGGAACATGTACACTATATACTAAAGTTACCTTGGTAACGGGAATCGACCTAGATCTAATCTAAATGAGCAGAAAGGGCCAGGCCGCTCTCTCGTGTCCCCGGCTCGGCCAGCTCGCCCGGGCAGAGTACACTGTTATGGCAGTCGCCCCTCCACCAGATCCAGGATTCCTTTATATGTTTGAAAAAAAGCAACAACTATACTGACCAATAGCATGGCTTTGTCCAGCCACACGCCGGTAAGCTTGCCGTCCCACTGACCCAGCCATTGCGTCTGCGTCTCGCTGATCGGCACCACGGCATCGTTCGTCATCGCAAAGGGAATCGCGAGCCACTGAGGATAAAAGGGGAAATTACGACAAAGATAATTACATGGACGATCAGGTGGATGATGACGCTGCTGAGGCTCCTACTGCCGTCACCGCTGCCAGCGCTTGCGATGACGATGGTGATGATGATGATGGCGATGAGGATGGCGATGATGATGATGACGTCGAGGATGCGGATGACGCCTTGGCAGAGCTGGTGGCAGCGCGAGTTAGCCCGGTGGTCATGTCGCGGAGTGGATGGCCTCTTCTTCCACTCTGACAGCCTCCGTCATTTTTACTGAGATCACTGGCTTAAAAATCAGCAAAAGAGCATTCTCACAACAGCAGTATTCGTTACGGTACGGCTACACTGTCACGAACGTGTAGATCAATTTAGTAATGCGAGGCCTCAGCTCTCGTTAGGTTTTAACATAGAAAACAGTGGAAGAACCGACTAAGAAAATCATAACTTTTTATAAGATACGAATATGAGACGGAAGAGAATCCGATATATTTTGTGCTAGTGCAGTCGATCTGAAAAAAATGGATGCAAGTATACCGTGTTTAATTTTGTTCACATATTTTGGGGGGAGTGGATAAGTTGTTTCAATTTGAATCTAAAGCAGGGTATAGCATAGACTAGACAGTTCGTTTTCAAGAAAACAAATGAACAAATAGGTTATATAACCATTACAATGATTACCTGGGACTTAGGGTCACGATAGAGCGGGTCCGCCAAGATGACGGGTCTTTACTACTGTTTTCCGTTAAGTCTTTTTTTTTTATCGTCACTTTTGCATTTGTGACCTATACACACATCGTATAGAACAGCGCTTGGTCTGACGCATGGTGCATTTGAAAGAACCTGCCGACCTTTTGACCTATTAGGACATGGAGCATGTCTGGCAAGTACTGTTTTTTTTCCTGCAAAGGTAGGTTAGCCATGTGTTCCTAAGGAAGCGACAAGCGATAAAACCCAACTTTGAAAACAAGAAGACTCATCCTGACCCAAAATTATTACGCGTCAAAGGAAGAAGAAACTGCCCCCGGAACCATTAGCCAATTATCTAAACTTTAGAAGGGTCAGGGTCCTGCAGTTATCATATTAATGATACAATACTGACCAAGAAGACAATGTATTTGGAGATTAACGGACAAGATGTTCCTAATGACATCCTTTCTCACACTCACTTGGGAAGAGCTGAGAGGGGTGGTAGGAAAACAACTAGACAAAGAAACCATGGTAACGTAGTCTTGCATAATCTCCGTAATTCACAGAGCGCAATTAAACTGATATCACCCAATGTCTACTCCCTTTCCAACATACATGGTCAACCACGCAGGTTGACCCATCATTTTCCTGGGACACACGGTTTCACAAGAGCAGAGAAGAACGCGTTTTGAGAGACACATGTGCGACTTAAAAGCGACATTGTTAACAGGTTAATTATTTAAGAATAAAAGGCCCCTTTTCATCATCATTATCGTCTATTTCTTACACAATAATTATCTGAGGCATACAATATATGAGAGGGAGAAAAACAGAGAAAAATAGAGAAAGAGAGTTGGGGGTGGAGGGAGACGGAGAGAGGGAGAGAGAGACAGAGAGACAGAGACAGTGACAGAGACAGAGGCAGAGAGAGAGAGAGAGAGGGAGGGAGGGAGAGAGAGAGACGAAGAGACAGAGTGAGAGAGAGAGAGGGAGAGAGAGAGAGAGATTTATAGAGAGGGTTGAACAAAGCTTGAAACAAAATCACGAACCACACTTATCAACATATAACGATATCACTATGAACATATTCTTTTTTCACGCGGACAAAATTTAAAAGTGACCCTTTGATATTTTGTCCGCATGACAAAAGACCATGCTCGCAGTGTATTTACCCTCTGAGTAATCCTGAGTCAGACATGAAGCGTGAAACTTATAGCACAATGCTTGTAGCCAGGGTCAATCGAGAGTTTAGACCCCAATCCACATGGTGGTCGAAGATCACTTACCAGGCCGAAGAAGATGAGAATGAGCTGGATGATATCGGTGTAGGCCACGGAGTAGAGACCCCCGAAGAAAGTGTAGAGGGCGGCGATGCACGCCGACAGGATGACGGACAGGTTCTCATCAAGCTCCAGGATCACGCTGATGGTAGAGCCTGCCCAGAACAGAATTAACCCTCTCATTACCAACGGTGCATAGGTTGTATAGTGAAGCAATAGATTTTGCGTAGCTTGATACCCGAGAGGTTAACGAGAAAACGAGCTAATCTTGGGATTCTGAGGGTTACATTCCTGTGGCCATATTCATGAAAGCTTACTAGCCTAGTTGGTTACTACAATGCATGCATTTTTATGCACTTTAGTAACTAACTAGGCTAAAGTTTCATGAACATGGCCCCTGTACTCCACGTTATTCACTTGTATGTACATGAAAGGATAATCACCAGCTCGTATCAATGTGTAGAGCTGGGCCCTGTTGCATAAAACTTACCATTGATGGTAACTTTGCTTCCAATGGCAACTTCTGTGAAAACCTTGCATTTGTTTGGCTGTAGAGCAATGTAACCATGGTAGTTATCATTGATGGCAGAGTTACCAGTTATGGTAAGTTTTATGCAACGGGGCCCACAAGGTGAATATTTCTTTTGGTAGGATGATTAATATACATTTCATGGGTGTTGCAGTCCTGGCCGGGGTGCTTCACCAAGCTGTCCTTAAGCTAAGAACGACTTTATTCAGGACTGGTGACCATTTCCTGTGTTAAATGAGATACCACACTTTTTTTTTTACATAGTGAGCATTGTTGATTTCCTACAATGCTAAGCAAATTTGACTAATCATAAACTTTCTATATCATTGAGAATCTCATTTAGCACTGAGTCGTGCGTGAAGTTGATCATAGCTTATGAACAGCTTGGTAAAATACCCCTTCACCAGGCCTCACCATGGTAATAGGGTTTTAAACATTACATTCCCTCTAAAATCTCCACTTAATACGAAAAAAATAAAAATATTACAAAGACCACCAGAATAGAGAAAACATAGGATATTTGAATAAGGAAAGGGTTTCCAGTACAGAGCAAGCCTCACAAGAACCACTCTGTACACATTCCTGTTCCATATAACGTTGGTATAGGGAGGAATTACTTCGTAACTGTAAAGTGTGACTGTCCCGTGTCAGGTGTGTCTGTATAGGGTGAATTTCCAAATACAAATTAATGTTCTGTTCCGTAAAAATGTTGTTTTGAGCTATCTTTATTGGAGCAAAAAGAGTAAATCTCCCCCCCCCCCCCGAGTTTCACGGTATTTTCGTTTGGTCGTTTATTATAATTCCCTTCAACTGCGCTATGTTACGTATAGTTTTTTTTGTAATTACTGTAACTTACCATCAATGGTAACTACCATGGCCACAGCCAATGAGCTCTCATTATTGCACTTGTTGCCACGGTAGTTACCATTGATGGTAAGTTATAATAGTTGAAAATTTATATGCAACATGGCCCTGTTCAATGTGAATATTTTTTTATCATACATAACTGCATAAAGGACCATTCTATTTTGTCAAAGGATTTTTCAAAGTCAGCAAATAACGTAAAACCAGGCACCTCATTTTGTGTAGTCTATTATATCTAAAGCTAATCGAATATTTTTTCGTATGTATCTACCTTGCAAAAACCCTGTCTGTTCAGTGTTTATTATAAAAGGTAAAATAAAAGGTTCATTATATCATAAAAGGGTCATTATAATATTTTATATTATAAAAGGTTCATTATAAAAGGTAAAATTTTCTTCAGTCATAATGCTATACATTGAGCTAGGCGTTTATAATCTCTGTATAATATTGAAATTGGCCTCCAGTTTGTTAAATACGTAAGGTCCCTTTCTTTTTTGCAATGATATTTATAATTCCTCGCCTTTGATCGGCAGAAAGTTTACCTTGTTGAAAATAGTAATCAAAGCTTTGTAGCAACACATTTGGAATGTCTTTGAAAAAGAACTTGTAAAATTCGGCGGGAAAGCCATCGGTGCCTGGGGTTTTGTTATTGTTCATAGTCTTGAAAAGTGTCAAGACATTCCTGGAATATTATCAAACCTTCACTCTTATTTTGCAATTCAGATGTAAGTTTGGGAATTTCTGTCTCACTAGAAACAGAGTTTTCAATCTTATTAAAAGGGGGAATCACGTGAAGTGTATATGTTATGAAAAAAAAAGTTTTTGCAGCCTTTAAAATGTCTTCGTTAGAAGTAACGATGGCACCCCTTTCATTACATAATGTCGTGATAAGTTTGTTTCGCTCGTTTGTTTTCTCAAGATTTATAAAATATTATGTGTTCCTTTCTCCATTTTCAACCACTGGGCTTTGGATCGTACGATAAGCACTTCCAGTTTCTCTTCATATAAGTATTCAAGCTCTTCTCTGCAACTTGTCAATTCTTCAAGTATAGAGCCTGCCGGATCAATAGCATAACGTTTTCCTAAATTATCTTATTTTGCTGATAAACTCTTTTCTTGTAATCTTGTCTGTTTAGATTTTTCGATAGAATGTGTTACAGTAGCTGACCTTATTTGACATTTCATAAAGTCCCACAACATGTTGGGATCCATACAATGTAAATAATTGGCTTTAGTCTCGCAGATACAATTACGCACCAGTTCGACATAGGATGCCTCTTGCAAAAGAGAAACATTATATTTCCAAAAACCTCCCTCTTTTCTGATTATTTGACTCAAGCCTTAAACAAATAGCAGAATGGTCTGTCCTAAAACCTAAAACTATATCATATTCTTTTATTTGAGAAATTGGATTATTTGAGACAAGAAAAAGGTCTAAACGACAACATACATTGTTTAAAATACCAAATATGTATGCATAAACACATGAGTTTTTCCTCCATACATCAACCAAATTATACTCTTCCAATGACATTTTGATACTTTGCAATGCATTGAAATGAGTTGATTGGCAACCCCCTTTATCATCCATCGTTACATCTAGAACACAGTTCAAATCGCCACTTGAGATACATTATTAAAAAGGGAAGAATCGTCAGAAATTGGACCATAAATATTTGTATAAAGCTTTTGGCCATATAAAACAACATCCAATAGAATAAATCGTCCTTCTTCATCATGCAATTCTTTAACAACTGTAAAATCACAACCATCTTTAACCACACCCCTATTGTTGGAAGTACCATGAAAAAAAAATATAAAGGGCCTTCGCCCCAGTCGTCTTTCCACACAGATTCAGTTTTAAAAGAAGAATGCATTTCCTGCAGAAAAAATAAAGATACTAGCGTCTCTAATACGCAAGCGTCTCTATTACGTAGACCAGAAAAAAAAAACTTGAATACGTTTGGATCTGTCACCTAAACCTCTAACATTCATGGAATAGATTCCTGTACTATTTATGATAAGAATTGTTGTATACAAGAAACCGGTGCCAAATCATAGTGCAAACAGAGAAAAGTAGAAAAGCTGCTACACAACAAAGTATTATTTGTGACAAAATAGTACATGTATATTCTTTTTCCCCTATTTTTTCACAGACAACTTTTCTATTGATAGTACCATGAAATAAAGGTAAAAGTCACTCGTTCCAATCGTTCGTTTATACAGATTGAATTCTAAAGGAAGAGTGCGTTTTCTACAGGAAAAATACAAGCTAATCTTTTTGTAACAAAATAGTATGTACATTCTTTTTCTTTTTTTAACAGACAGCAAATTTTGAGCATCAACTTGGGTGCGATGCATATAAAAAAAACACATAGATTGCATGTCTTTCTACATTGATGCAGTTATAAGAATCAACAAATCTCGAGAATAAAGTCAAATTGAAAAGTAAATTTAACAATATCTGCGATGTTGTCCTGCGATCTTGTATGTGGGAGTGGAAATCCAGAAAATTACATTTTGACCTTCCAATCAAAGATTTAAGAAAAAACACGCCTTTTCAAGGACCACCCACGATCTCCTCCTAAATTTGAAAAAAAAGAAAGCATCTACATTGAGCGGCAAATCCTACACTAAAATCCACTCTTGAAATGCTCATTCATATATATGCAGGTACATGTATTAATAAGAATGATAAACGATGCATAATAAACTTGACACGCTGTATCATGTTCATCATCATACAAAGCTTTTTCATTTATCATAGAAAAGTAAAAAATTTATTTCTCAGCTCATAATATTTACAACAGGATATACGACTCTTATACCATATGGTCTCTATTCATCTCAAACTGGGAAAAACACTAAATACACAGGGGCAGATCCAGATAGACAAAAACGGGGGGAGGGGGGGGGGGGAGGGGGGGGGGGGGGAGGTTCAAGAGATGCCAAAGTCAGAGACCAGCTAGGCGTGAGATTTTGCGCGCGGGTCTTCCGGGGCCCAGACGGGGTGTAACCTTTTTTCCTACCCGGCAATTAATACCCATTTTCATTTTTAAGATCCCAAATGGGGGCGTTTCAACCTCCTAAATCCCCTAATTACCACTGTTTTGGAGATGCCAAGGGGAGGGTGGAGGGGGTTTAAGCCTCAAATGCCCCGATTTTTACCCCCTTTTTTAATTGGAGACTCCAACTGGGTAAATAAACCACCACCCCAAAGATCCGATACTGATACACACACATTACATATTAGCCATGGTTTGTTCTGTCTGGTTCACGGTGTGAACAAGACTCGGGCGTCTCACTTGTACGATGTTTTGAGTTAATTGTTTGAGAAATGAGACCAGCATAAAAAAAATATTATTCATACTGAAACATTTCTATTTGTTATTCCTGAACTCCAGTTGATGCAGGTAGTTCGTGACCGCGTGAACTTAAAACGGGGGCATAGAACGAAAACTTGCTTTAAATGGATAGTTAACCTTGAAGATATTAAGATATCAATTCGAGACGGGACAGACCCTCTACACATCCTAAACATATAACACATTATAACACTTCGTAGTGTGCGTCGTTGGCTTTAAAGGGATAGCTCACCCTGAGGATAAGTTTGTTGCAATAAAAGCAGACACATGAAAGAAACATATTTTCGTTTGACGAAAATCCGTCAAAGGATAAGAAAGTTATATTTTCAAATTTCAATTTTGTGAGGTCACGTGCGAGATGCTCTCCCATTATGTTGTGTACAGAATAATTCCATAATTGCCTTTTTTCTGTTTTTGCCAACGGAATGTTTTTTTTTTTGCATCATGGTATGTGTGTAAAAACTTATTTCTAATGATGTATCGAATGCACACGTACAAGATAGATGCATATTTTTTTTTTAGAAAGTGCACATTTTCGAAAAAACATTGTACACAACATAATATGGGAGAGCACTAGCAAGTGACGTCACAAAATCAAAACTTTAAAAGATCACAGCTTTGTTATCCTTTGACGGATTTTCATCAAACATTCATTAATACGTTTCTTTCATGTTTCTGCTTTTATTGAAACCAACTTATCCTCAGGGTGAACTATCCCTTTAAATCCTACGACGCACACGACGAAGTGTTATAATGTGTTATATGTTTATGATGTGTAGAGGGTCTGTCCCGTCTCGAATTAATTAAGACACTGAATTGAGATGAATGTTAAAAGTATAGCACTGGGCCCTGTTGCATAAAACTTACCACTGATGGTAACTTCACTATCAACGGCAACGTCTATGGCAAATTTGAATTTGATTGGCTGTTGAGCAATGTTACCATAGTCGTTACCATTGATGATAGAGTTAATATCAAAGGTAAGTTTTATGCAACTGGGCCCTGGTCTTTGAGTATTGATACATTGAGAATATATCATTGGTGATTAAAACATTCATTTGATCATTGGAGAGCAGCAATGTTGATCAAGTATTGATGGACATAGACACATGCATGTACAATCAAGTCCTAATAATTTAGCCTGATAAAGAAAATATAATTTAAAACAGGCAGTAACGATTGCTCTTATATGTACTGTTTAAATGCTATATACTGTCTATATAATACAATATATATACATATGTATGTATTGATGTCAGTATACATTTTCTATGGTGCACGTGCTATTCAATATATTTGTGGTGAAAAGCAGATTTCTACGTGATTGTGCGGACAGAAACCTCACTCATTCGTTCATATTCGAAGGCGAAAGAGGCATTCTATAAGTGTGACGTCACAAAGAAGGTCATTTTGGCGGGAGGGGGTATAGGGGTCACGCATCTTTGTGCTGGGTGCTGGGCTTGGGTTCAACTCGCCCGCCCTGGTTCCGTTTGTTCTGACTCAACGTGAATAATCCCACATCTGCTGGCTTGCTGCGAATCGGATCAACTTGATCCTAAAATACTCCACAGATCTCACTTGGAGCGTCGCCGTAGTTTGCGGATACAAACCCTTGTTAGTCGACCGAAGTGGCTGAAACAACAGGTCTGAACCACTGAGACTACTCCCCGTGATGATGTTTGTACAGAGCACCATGCTTATGACCACTCAACTAGCAAATCAGAGACTAGTCTGGTCTCACAGACGCATGTATAGTTTAAGACAGTGTCGTCAATAAGTCTGCATCTGCAACTAGTGCCGCAGCGTGGTGTGTACTTCTCATATCAAAATTTTCCTCGAAACGAAACCGCAAAAGAAGAAAAAAAAAATGTGCCCGAGGGGTGTCTCCTATAGATCAAGAAATAGAAGTTCATCGAGCGGAAATCGGAGAGTGCATTTACAGTAGAAGGAAATGATAAAATCTTCTAAATTGGCAACAATAGTTTGACGACAGCTTACCAACGTAACAAAGCAACGGGTTCAGCGGGAGATTGGGGTGGGGGAGGGAGAGAGGGGGTGGGGGGGGGGGGGGCGTGTGATGGAACAATATGCGAGTTGGAGACAGACGCCTCGCCTGGATCCGCCACTACTAGGATGAGGGTGCCATAATTTGAGACTCACCGAGAGCGGACAAAATGGCGGCCGACCAGAGAAGCTCGCCAACGAGGGCTGAGATGAACAGGATTCCACCCATACGGGTCCCGTACCTGATCTGGAACGGGTCGATCATCGTCACGTACTTCGCCGATCGCATCTTCTCGGCAAAGAAGAGACCGTCTATGGAAGACACAGAACACAAAAACAATCAACAAATCAACGAACCTTTATATATTATTATTGTTTTAAAATACATATCTTTTTTCTACAGTGTATCATTGACATGATTGACGTGCGTTGTTGTAAAATGAGAAAAACACACACAAATAAACGTATACATAATATAGTATAACGAGTAAATTGCCTTTTTGGCAGGTCTAACTGACTGACGTTGTTCGTAGAAAAGAAACAAAATAATCAATGTAGCTACATATATATACATTTATTCAGCGAGTGCATTGTCCTTTATGCACTGTTTCATTGATATGCGTTGTTTGCAGAAGAGACAAAAAAAAAAACAATCAAGAAACGTACGGATAGACAAAAGACTGGATTTTCTTTATATTCATGGGTCTCAAAGATTGACCTGTGTTGTTCAACATTCCTCTATAGCGAAGAGTGAAATATAGATTGTATTCAGACTCTCATTGATTTGTGTTGTTGGTAGATGAATATTAACAATTGTTGGTAGATATATGCCTTTTGTATATTCTGTAGATCAATGCGAAGCGCGTAGAGAACCGTCATGGTTATAATGCGCTATATAAGCTTTACGTATTTTATTATTATGAAGAGACTGTAGATCGAAGACACAGAAAACAAACACAATAAACACACGTAGCGGTACATACATGACATAATACAGATAAAGAGAGTTAATTGGTTTCTATTCAGGGTCACATTGACTTGTGTTGTTCAACACTCCTCTATAATTCACTGTAATTATCGAAGACTGAAATAGATTGTATTCAGAGTCACATTGATTTGTGTTGTTGGTAGAAGAAGAGACTGTAGATCGAAGACACAGACTACAAACACAATAAACACACGTAGCGGTACATGATGACATAATACAGATATTGATATACAGATCTGTTCAGGGTCACATTGACTTGTGTTGTTCATTTTCAGCAATACGATTACGTAATACAGGGATAACAAGACAGACGAGGGAGTGAAAGGATTAAATGTAACGCTGAGTATACCTGGACACGTTTTTATGTATTTCACTTATCTCGGATGGGTGTAATTCATATATCTGCCTCTCAAGTGGACCACTAGTACTTTTTTGAAACTGTAACCGGCCCTACAATTCATGAAATATTGTTCTTGGTATATTATTGCGTAGTCGATTAATATTTATTTTCACGATTACGGTGATCGTACATCAGTGAACGACCAAGCACAGCCATTATAAGTGTATTTTAATACTACACGTATAAAATTTACGAGCCATTCGTAAATTCATAACGATATAAATGCTTTGGCACATACTAATAAAGTTAAACGAAATACTACATGTATTAATTTACGAAACAATCGGAAATGAAGTTGGATGAATAAACATAGTTCCTAACGATATAGATACTATAGTGCATTCTAATAAAGTTACACGAAATATACCGGTAGCCGCTGGTTAAGCGATTGCGATTAAAAAGGAGAAAAACAAGAACGGTCGTGAAAAGGCCCAACGTAGCGAGATGAGGGAAAAGGAAATACGTATAAAATTTACGAGCCATTCGTAAATTCATAACGATATAAATACTTTGGCACATACTAATAAAGTTAAACGAAATACTACATGTATTAATTTACGAAACAATCGGAAATGAAGTTGGATGAATAAACATAGTTTATAACGATATAGATACTATAGTGCATACTAATAAAGTTACACGAAATATACCGGTAGCCGCTGGTTAAGCGATTGCGATTAAAAAGGGGAAAAACAAGAACGGTCGTGAAAAGGCCCAACGTAGCGAGATGAGGGAAAAGGAAATACGTATAAAATTTACGAGCCATTCGTAAATTCATAACGATATAAATACTTTGGCACATACTAATAAAGTTAAACGAAATACTACATGTATTAATTTACGAAACAATCGGAAATGAAGTTGGATGAATAAACATAGTTTATAACGATATAGATACTATAGTGCATACTAATAAAGTTACACGAAATATACCGGTAGCCGCTGGTTAAGCGATTGCGATTAAAAAGGGGGAAAACAAGAACGGTCGTGAAAAGGCCCAACGTAGCGAGATGAGGGAAAAGGAAAGATGGGTATGGATAAGAAAGAACTCACATCTTGCCTGATTACTTCCTATCTCCTTCCACCTGTTTGCCGATCTTGGAAAATTATAATTTAATTTCTTTTTGTTTGGCTTACATCAATAAAATGTAGGTCGATAATTTGGGTCATTTACCGTCATTATATTCATCATCTCATTAAAGGAAGAGCTGACCCTGAAATCAAGTTGGCTTCAATTAAAGCAAAAATATGAAAGAAACATATAAGTGAAGCTTTGACGAAAATCTGTCAAAGGATAAGAAAGTTATGATCTTTTGATCATTTCAATTTATGTGCTTTTCCATATTATGTTGTGTGCTTTATAATTCCAAAAATTGCTCCTTTTCTGTTTTTAACGACAAAATAAACTTTTTCTTAGAGGTACGGTATGCATGTATGTGTGTAAAAATGTGTTTCTAATGATGTATCAAATGCACAGGTTTTTATTTCTTTGAGAAAAATGACATTTTGTGCACAACATATGGGAGAGCACCTCGCACGTACGTGACATCACAAAATCAAAACTTTAACAGATTACAACTTTCTTATCCTTTCTTCAAACCAATGACCCTATCACGAATGATGACATCTTCCTTGATGTGTTTCTTTCATGTGTCTGCTTTTATTGAAACCAACTTAATTTCAGGTTCAACTATTCTTTTAAAAGGACGGGATAGTAAGTGGCATTGACAACAGCCCGCGCAGTGATGGTGGGACCATTCCGGTGTTATTACCGGGCCCAGAATTGTTTCATTCGAAGGATTTGATAATTTTGACTGACATGATTCATTCATTCATGGACCTTCTATCCTCAAATCAAATCAGATAAGATGGAAGATGAAATGGGAATTTTCAACTTTACATTGTATTTAAAAAAAGAGGTTGAGCCTGAGGAAGAAATATGCTATTAATACTGTGTTTGTAATCTATTTTTATCATGGTGGAGGACATGATTTGGACATATGATATGAAAACCGTTGTGGTCGATCTAGATGCGGCTAGCGGCGGAGAGAGATCGCCTCATGTTCACGCACATTTAGAGCTAGAACATCACTACTCTCTCCTACAGATATGTCAGGCAACTGATACACGTATTGCCAGTCTGATTTTAACCAGCAAAGGGCCAGGTAGGATTATGATCCGTTTGCGTCGTTAGCTTGCACATAAATCTAATAGAATAGCAGTTTGTCTGGCACGCAAATGCTAAATGGTATTATCCATTCGTGTTGATGTTCTCTTTTATTGTGAGATCATTAAAATAAAATGCCTCCAAAAGTGTTCAAGCCGGAGGTTCCTTCTTTTTATAAGTCACGTCGCCCCATCAGAGTTCAAGCGACCTTATGCCCACGCTAAACAATTAAACGCAGCACCAAAAATGTTTCCTACTCCAAATAATTGCACATTTATTGTCCGAGCATATTTTGCCCCCATTGTTTTTTCTCATTTATTCTACGTAGGGCCTACATATTTCCTCCTTTGTAAGTTCTAAACAGCCACAAAACAGGGTAAAAACAATATTCCCTCAGATGTGTGATATTATCATGATGTACCTTGGACCCTTCTATGAAAGGTCTATGGTATAAGGGCGACAGTGACGTAAATTAAAGAAAGCAGAGAGAAATATATAGTGCTGGATGGACGAGATGCCGCAATGATAATCTGTATGTCTAACTGTCTGAATTCATACATGTATCAGCAGCCATTCAGAAAAAAAAAAACATTTACATTATCGTTTATATACCTCGTCTCGATCCTGTGCTTCATTGGTTGACATGTATGAACTATTTTTCATCGCTAGACTACGCCTATTCATAGTTCTGTACAATCGCTCCTTCGTGTAAATCATGAGATGCTAATTCTATCTTTGCATATCCATCAGACCGTTTTCTTGAATTCCTAAGATGTGTAGCTGCATTCATTTGCGTTTCACTCTCAGGGGTTCCGGGCCCATTTACAAAAAGTCATTAATTAAACTCGGCAGGAATCAGCGGTATACCCAACTAACACGTGTATAAACATTCGCAGTCATAGCTTCAGGAACCTTTACAGGACTAGTAAAATCTATCCCTGTTTAAGTTTGAAACTTACCGGCTATGGTCTACATTCATGCACCGTATTGCAACGTTTGCTCTCTGTGCGCCGCTTGCCTCAACGCATCACTACAGCACTATGCGCTGCGAAAAGCCGAAATGAGCGCTATAGCGTATTACGGTCTCCGATCTAGAGGCTATAGGTTTCGGAAAACCCGTTCAAAACATCCTGGAAACCTAGCAATCAATACAATTCTGCTCAAAGTCAACATCCAGCTTGATATTTGGGAAGGAAGTTATAATTTACATCAATTTTCCGTCCTATAACGGTGGGCGTTTATAATCCAAACTGATACCAGTCCAATTAACCACAATGTCACTTCTCCTCCTCACCCCGCGCGCGTCGGACAAACGCTACCATTCTCCCTCAAAATAGTCATACATGATAATTGATGCTGTTCTGATCATAAACTGGTCAGCAGCTTTTAAGTCAGGTTAGATAGTTAAGAACCGCGTGCGCATGTCTTCTTTTCTTTAATTCTTGTTGGATCTCCCGCGCGCAATATTTTGTACACGTGCTCGACCGACGTCATGTGGCGCCACAAGTCATGCAACAATCGCATGCATGGCGTGAATATTAAAGGGATAGTTCACCCTGAAGAAAAGTTGGTTTCACTAAAAGCAGACACATGAAAAAACATATTAGTGAAGGTTTCACGAAAGTCCCTCAAAGGAAAAGAAAATTATTAGATTTTGAAATTTAAATTTTGTGACGCCACGCGCGAGGTGCTCTCCCATATGTTGTGTACCATGATTTATTGCCTTTTTTTCTGTTTTTGACAACGAAATGATTTTTTTTTTCACACAGGTATGTGTGTAAAACGTATTTCTAATGATGTATCAAATGCACAGGAAAAAGAATGCATATCCTTTTGAGAAAATGCACATTTTCGAAAAAAAAGTACCCAACATAATGGGGGAGCACCTCGCACGTGACGTCACAAAATCGAAACTTTAAAACATCATCTGCTTTTATTGAAACCAATTTATCTTCAGGGTGAACTATCCCTTTAACCTCAGCTGACATGGCTTATGGAGGCCATGTTTGGTCAACGCTGACCGAGACCAGGTGCAATTTGTGAGATGGTGATACATGTACCACGCAGGGCTGAGGAAGACATTTCACCCAGCTCGCTCGTACATTATAATGATCAGACTTGACCCACATTCCACAAGGTTCATCTGGTTCTATAAAGTACATATTAGACAGGTACCCCCCACGTTGAGTCAGTGATGGATGAAGGGAACATCTGAAATTGATTTAAAGGATGCACGAAGCCCAGCCTAGTACATCTTTGCGTGAACTTGGCCGTGCTCGTGCTTCTGTCGATCTGTCGATCTGCAAGGTCGATCAGCACCGACTTTATAACCTTCCGACCGCGACGTCAATAATGTTAATGATAAAAGCATAAGAGGGTCAGGAAGTGCACCCTAGAGATCCCTGCTGGGCCAGGGATCAAGCAAGAGGAAAACCCCAATCTACCAATATCCATGCATAAAGCAACTAATACAACAGAGAGGTCCGCCCCTTGTCAGTCGTCGTCTCAATAAATATGATCATTTATTTTTACATGTATTGCGTGTTAGGATGTGCAATCAGTTGTAATTGAATTTCTCTTTATCAAAGTAACGGTGCTATCTTGAATGCCCAAGTCTTATCCCGTTGCTCAGGTTTAGATTTTCAGGTCCAGTTAGGAAGTCAAAATTTGCCGTGGAATTGCAGTAACCAAAGGGATATGGCTTAATTCCCCCCCCCCCCCCCCGCTATAGCAAATGTTAAGTATATGCATAGCCTTTCGTCTATTGTCCATACAGCAGATTACGCGGTAGTCGCTCTGCTATGTGTCGGAGTGGAGAAAAGCCAACCCACAAACACGCGGGCTCAGTGAAGAATGGAATAAACCTTTGCATTATTCCATGGGTGGAAATCGCTCCCCGAAGGTGGGGAGGGGGGGGGGGGGGAGGGGGGACTTGTTTTTCCTCAAGAAATAACCGCTGAGCGAGAGAGAGGGGGGGGGGGGGGGGGTAGTGATGGACTTTTGGGGGTTTTCTTTCATTAGTTTTTAATCCCGGTCAGTCTCTGGAAGTGCTCTCAGTGGGGGAGGGGGGGGAGGCATTTGATATTGTGGGTGTAGTGGAGGAAGAGGGGAGGACATTTAGTATGATGGGGACGGGGGGGGGGGCACTTGATCTTGTGGGTGTACAGGAACGAAAATAGTGGGGAGGACACGTCCCCCCTCTCCCCCCCCCCCCCCCCCCCGGGATTTCCGCCCATGATTCGGTCCCTACTCAGCCGTCCTGTGAACCGTCATCAATGTTTATCACGGCACATTATAAAAAGGTCATAGCGGCGTTTCAAGGTTAACTGCCTTAATCAATCCGATGTACTGGGTAATTATGAGACATGCATAACAAACGGACCGGATGTGCATTCTTCCACATGCACAATAGCGCCAGAGAGGTTTTATGTAAAATTATCCACTAAAAACGAATTTCACATTCGTTTGCTGCAATAAAGTCTCATTTTGACGAAAATTTGAAAAAAAAAAAGTGCACGCCTCCAGTGACGTATGAGAAGTCAAAATTCCATAGATTGTACGGAAGTCAACAATAGACCATTTTCGTAATGTATTCACAACTTTTCCCCCTAACTGCGTAGTAACGCGTTATTGCATTCACCTGTATCTTGTCATTCAGATTCAATGGATGGAATGCACATTGAATCTATTAGTTGTCGCTACTCAGACAAACCTCGGACAAGCTTTGGGGTTCCAATTGGTAACGTATATTTTGAATGGCGTGAATAAAACATTTTATTTACGCCGTTGGCATTTATGGCATTTTGACTTCTCATACGTCACTGGAGGTGTGCGTTTTTTTCAATTTTTCGTCAAAATGAGACTTTATTGCGGCAAACGAATGTGAAATTCGGTTTTAGTGGATAATTTTACATACTAAGAACTTATTTTTCTAATTTAGTAACCCTTTAAGTATGGTGCATCACACCTTCATGATTAGCTTTGCTCCCAGGCGGTTGGGCATTTTTAAACCAAACTATTAAATAAAGAGGTCTGGCTTCAGTACACAAAATCAATCATCCTCAATTTCTTAACCGGCTCCCCCATTGGACCGACAAACGAAGAGAATGGTGCAGCGACCAGCCTTAGATAATCATACTTTATGTTTTCAGTTTGGAACAGACATGTCCCAAACCCTGGGAGCGAGACTACACCCTTCTAGAACCGCGGTGCATACTAATCACTGATCTGTGGGGAGATACTAATGCATGATAGTCCTCCCCCCGCGTACATCGAGTGGTCCCGCCAACCCAACCTATCACGTGACGAGCGACTTGGCGGGCACCTGCCGCCTGCATTGAGATTCAAGTTCAGGGATGGTCGTTTCCCACATCTTTGTTCACACTTCATGGTACTTCGCTTCTCTTGAGAAAATAAAACCCGCTTTAAGGTCTATTAGTCGGGTCGGAAGAAAGCGTTCCCATGCCCGGCGCCTCCCCCCCCCCCCCCCCCCCCCCCCCCGCCATGATAGATTTTCTGAGCGTACATTTTTTAAACCTTAAGGTCTAGTTGATGAATATTAATGACCAAGAAAAAGTATTGTCACATGGGCTTCATTTGGCGACCATTACGGCGGCCATCTTGGATTGTTACAATTGTTTAACCACACAACTGTTAAAGTGAGCATCATAATGAGACAAATGAACCAACTATTGAAGTCAATTAAGACATGATAATTCGTTAATTTGATGATTTAAGTATTTCCTATGCTTGGAAAATTGAATTCTTTTTTCCAAGATGATATGATATGGCTATGATGACCACGTCGTCCTTTACTTCACGATATTAATTACTACGTTAATGGAATCATCTTGATTGGCAGGACACATGGAAGGACACAGTAGGTATCATCTTGACTGTTATACCACATGATTAATTAACATTCTGAATCATACCAAGAAAGAACAAGGTCCTATTGCCATATCATTGTCATGACTTCATCTATTTAGTAACATGATGCACTTATTTACAAACATGATCTATAAGAGTGTGCTACATACACGTCACAGAACTGCTGGAAGGCAGACTACGAGCTGAATAGTCAAAACGCCTTCACGCCTTTGCCAACAGAGATATAGGTCACAGTTATTATGTGGCCGCTAATAGCGTTGGCAATGACCTTGCTTATATGTTACAACCTGCATCTATTATTTCCATCAAGGCCAGGAAGTGGTATCGAATTTTCATTGCTTGCAGTGTTCTTTGTCGGTACTTGGAGCAGTTGTTGGCGCCGGGCGACTCCTACCATGTATACTCCCACGTGATCTACCTCACACCAGAGCAGACGACACTGTTTTGTTATCGTTCTGCAATCGTAAGGACCGACGACTGCATGAAAATGTTACGTCACCTTCTTGCATGAATACAATGGGTATGAAGGCTATGGAATGCACGTACACACTCGAGCCTGTTACCCAGCTCTTAAATGAGTTTTGATTATAGCAGAGAAATAAAAGCATAATATGAGTGAGAGTTTGACGAACATCCGTCATATTAAAATAAATATATTATGACTGATTTATGGACTTCACGTGCGAGATGCTCTCTCATATATCATGCGTTGTAGATTCCATACATTTCTCTTTTTTTTCTGTTTTATGGTGAACTAATCAATCTTTTAAATACAGTTTTTTGTGTAAAAAAACACAAGTCTAATTATATATAAAATATAAGTTAGTACACAACTTATAACAAAGGAGCTCGCAAGTGACATCACAGAATAATGAAATATGACAATTCACAACACTGTTATTCTTTAGCGAATTTTAGCCAAGCCTTCACTGATTTTTCTCTTTCATTTTGTTGCTTTCATGAAAACCAACTTCACTTCAGGGTTGACTCTCCCTTTAACTAGTCTCTGTTACCAGACATAGCTGTTGACAGATTCGATTGTGTCCATGTACTCTACATCCTATAGGTGCTAAGCTGAATAATCGGGTTGTGTGATTTAACTAGTCGCAGATTAGAGTGTCTGATGGGATTAGGACGTGTGCGACGATATTTAGACATTGTTAAACGTATTACTTGGTGCCGGTTCTTATACAGTTTGAAAACACTTTAACATAAGGCCTATGAGCGCGTGACGCAGCATTAAAGGGCCCCTGTCATCAAAATATATGTTGACTTCTGTTGATGCAACTCAATATGTACATAACAAAATCACTAACTGTTTAATGGAAATATGTGTCCTATATTTTAAAATAATTTTTCTATATTTTTTCTCAGCACTGATAAGCCCCGCCTCCAAAATATGCTCCAACTCATGATTCCCCCTGTGACATCATCAAAGGTAGAAATTAGTAGGATAATAGACATAATTTATGCACAATTTAAACATTGCAATGACTACCTCATGACCTGCAAGTGCTTATAATAGCATCACATAGCTAGCACATTTCTTACATAAGGAAACGATTATCCCCACATGAAAGGTTGTTAGATAGTATTGTGTGACGACATGTGATGATCTTGTGGGCAGGTGGAGGTAGTCATTACAATGTTTAGTTTGTGCATAAATTCTGCTTATTATTTTGCTTGTTTTTTTATTGTGTACATATTATGTTGCATCAACATAAGTCGACATACATTTTGATGACATGGAACCTTTAATGTATTTAGGCCTACATGTGCTGTGAAAGTGAATTTGTGAAAGTATGTTACTTTCCTGTGCATAATTCACTATCACGGCCATGTCTCACTGAGATGGAGACAGAGGATAGATTGAATGTATTATCAACCATTGTACATGTTTGTCGTTTATGTTCACACCAGCAATGTGCCGTGTTGATAGGTCCTTACCACGCAGACTGAACGAGTTCGCATCAAGACAGTCATTTTGCCCACATTATATGATCTATATTACCTTCATCGACATTTTCATCTTCATTAGGTTCAACTCTCCGTAATGATACCAACAATTTTATTATCAAAAATTTATCCTCGGTGATCCCGCATGACCACTCGGAGTCAGATATACTCGCAATCATGGCGAAATGTTTTTAATTTTGTTAGGGGTGCATTTATTGAAAATCGAGCGACAAACACGCTGGCAAATATTTGGGAGATATAGCCACTTCATGAAGGGTAATCTGCCATTGTGTTTGAAAAAGAAAGTATATGACCAGTGCATTCTCCCGTCAATGATATATGCATCAGAAACATGGTCTTTAACAACTGATTTGGAAAGTTAGCCGCCGGACAACATAACATGGAGCGAAGCATGCTCAACATCACTTACAAAGATCGCAAAACCAATAAATGGATAAGGGAGCAGACCAAGGTCAGGGACATAATGAAAGTAATCAAACAACGTAAATGGGAATGGACTGGCCATGTCTCCAGAAGGAGAGATGGAAGATGGAGTACACAAATTACTGAATGGACACCTCTTGACGGAAAAAGAAACAGAGGCAGACAAAGAAAGAGATGGAGAGATGAGATGGGCAATTCTGGCATGATGCCAACTGGTATAAATATGGGAGGGAAAGAGAAAAGTGGAGAGATCATGCTGGGGCCTTCATCCAGCAGTGGATCGACAATGGCTGAAGAAGTAGAAGTTGTAGCATGGACCTACTAGGTCCATGGTTGTAGTAACGTATTATTTGAACGACGTGAATAAAATGTCCGTATAAACTATGACCAATGATCTTTCATTCAGAAGGTTTGATGGCGTGAAGAAGACTAAGCTCACAGAGATAACGAAGATGGTCTATTAATCAGGATGATACTCTCAACCTGTGTTTGCCCATGAAGCAAGGTTATATCCATGACAGCAATTGATAAGAGCTCCTATCATGCCCATGGTCCATTCAACCATGGAGCGATTACCGTCAACTTAACGGAGTGTCAATCGGATTGCATTTGCAGGACAAAGACGTACCACAGACAGTCTGAAGACCTGTGCAAAAGTCTGCCCTTGGATCAAGATTGATTTTTCTGTGGTTTTCTTCATCGACTAGAATGCAATTTCTACAAGCAACTACCTGGTTATAAACATGGCACTTTTATTTTCGATAACGCTCAGCTTTTCTTAGATCCTTTTTTTTTCTCTCGAAAATCAATTGAAGTCAAAGTGGTTGCATCATCATTTCATTTTAGACCATCAATGTATACAAGAAACCTGTACGCTAAGAAAACCAACACACATTTTAATGTTCTGATGAGAATGTGAGGGTTGTCAAATATTTCCACATTTTCCCCTGGTTCTCCTCTGAAAAGATTGCATTTTGTTTTCTTATTTGAAAATATACAACAAATTGGGCATCTAACCTTATAACATTGGAAGCGCAATGTGTTGTGTACATTGATAGATATCGTCTATTGGGCGCAAATACGCGGTAGGATCCATGGTTTCACGGATACGGACGGTACACGTGTAATCCGCTTTATATGCTGGACCAGGTTCGGAAAAGATGTTTTGGTTGCATTTCTTCTTCGGTAAATATATCGAAATATGGCACGGTAAACAATTAGGCTATTATCATCAATTACAGCTCGTCATTTCGTAGGTTTAAATACTCCGTGGGCTCGTTATTCCAAAGGATAGTTATTTCCACGTAATTCCGAAAGGATATATTGTCCGAAAAAAAATATATATATATATACATGTATAGTGTAGTACGAAAATAATTACACTGTACGTCGGACTTCGGTTAAAAAAGCAGATAATGTCATTATTAGGATTGATGAACCCAATTTCTTTATCGCAAGAATTAATCATATCTGATTTTCAGATCAACGACCTCTCTCTCATTTTCGGATATATATGCATATATTTCGGTTTAACGAATCCCTAGGTCTACGCATGCATTTTTGGAGTCCCGTGCCTAATTTCATGAATTTGGACTAGCGAACTTCCTTACTACTAGTATTTTTTTGTGTGGGGAGGGGGGGGGGGGGGGGCGAGAGGGGGGGGGGGGAGGTGCTAGACGCATACGGTATGGGACCTAGTCTGGCTCCTAGGCTGTTGAGTATTTCCAAAAACTACAATACTAAAAAATCGGGTCTGACTGGAGGAGACTAATCAATTTCAAGTCCATCTTCAGCTCACCCAAACAGAGAAAGAAACACGGGAGAATGAAAGATTGCACTACACTCTTGCGGCTATAGCCTAGGCCCTTACGTTGAAATGTCAAAAATGTCCAAAAGTCTGAACGTCAGGCTAATTCTGACCGCACCTCTGGGGAGCATTTCATCAAAGGACTTGTCGGACGTTTTATCCGACAAACTGTTATAAGCTACTGAAATGCTTGCATCTTATTGGCCGAGAGTAAAATATCCGACAAGTCCTTTGATGAAATGCCCCCCCCCCCCGATATGACCACTGAACTCTACACTGTGACCTAGATCTAGACCGCAATCCTCATCTCCTCCTGACCCTGCGAGCTCTCCTCTCCCAGAAAATCGCCGCGCCAATTTTCCACGCTTTGTCACAAAGGAACAAAAAAAACCCACCAGTCCCTCGTGGGCATAAGGACCGCCAAATCATATTCAGGGACGGTTTCAGCCTATTGACAATGTGCTTTGAAGACAGTGCTTACGCCTTGAACCTGTGTTTTAAATAAAGCATGTATATTAGTACGGTATACCGCTATTTACTTTGACGACATGACGCAAGTGAACAATCACTCATTATTAATACGGTATACCGCTATTTCTTTTAACGACATGACGCTAGTGAGCAACCACTCACATTTGTAGATTGCAACCAACTACAGGCGCAGCGTTGGGCATAAATATACACAGTGCTCTTTCGGGCCATCTTCATAAGCCCGAAGAGGCAAACTGCAATTTACAAATCGGGCCGTAAAACAGTGTTAACAAAATGACGATTAAGAAGACATTATTGCCCAAAGTGCATCACACACGTGAATCCACTAGCAACATCCATCACATTATCATTATTAGTCAACGATGCATCTGGAAGAAAAGGCCTAGTACTAGGAGCTGAAAAAAAATGTAGACACTTTTGAGAAATTATTCAAAGAGAGTTGCAACTCGAATCAAGCTGAAATTGAAATAGCTCCATGCAGCACAGGAAATATGTTAAAGCTTCCCACTAGTCAAAGTACATTTCCGTCGGCCATGACATGCAGTGGAAGACTAATCCATTATAAAGATAATTTACACATGTTCATACTTACACCCCACTGGTAATGTACTTTACTCAATTAATCCTTGAACGCGAAGAGTATGGCCTATTGGTATACACCCCAATGTTTGTATTTCGTGTGTATTTGTGTTTGTGAATACATCATGAAAACGGCCTATTTTTCTCGTACAAAATCAAGCACAATATTTGTTTCGTATTGTGACTGCAACATCGAAACAAGGGGGAAGAATGCGCACAACAACTCTGGAGCAAACAGAGAAGAAAGAAAACAACAACCCACAAGCATGAACAAGATTCAGAAAGATATGACTAACAATTTACTGGTACTACAAAATTTCTAAATTACTTTAAAAAGTAACATGTTGGATAACGAAGCTTTACGATCTGCAAGATATGACTAATAAAATGCATTATTCGTCGCTTTGTAATTCACTTGTATATAATGTGTTTGCATAGTGACAGCTAGAAGGCAGCTGCGGGTCTCTGCTCAGGAAGTTCCATTGTTGATTGAGGTTATGTGCATACATTGTCTGCATTCAGATTTCCATATCTTTATTATGTTTGAAATGTTTGGATGGTAGCCACGTTAAACGGCTGGATGCATTGCCCGCACAGCATGCTCAGATGTGAGACCCAGAGTGCAATGCCATGTCAATCAGGCAGGTGCGCATGGTGCGCATTGTCCAGATGCGGCTCGGCATAGCTATACGACCGAAGTGGGTGTCGTCATATCCATTGTTACACAGGTTTCTGTTTCTGAACAGCATCACTCAAGGGAAAGTTTCACTGGTCCGACATTGTCTAGCAAGCTAGTCTCGGGCACTCCCAATGACAGTCCCCGCTGTGATAAACGTTGTGTGTTAGACATGCGCAATTAATCCACGGCACAGTCACGATTGGTGGTAATCTCAAAATCTACATGTACAGTGTATTAGTTTGACTGCCAGGCTTCGGTAACCATAGTAACGTACATCAGTCGTGTAAAAAAAAGTGTTTTTTTTATAATTTTTTGCTCAGAAATAGGTCCGTACTCTGAACATAGGTTTAACGCAAACACGTGTACTAAACCTGGACTAACAATATGGGTCGCCAAATAAGTCGTCCGATGCTGCCCTCAAATCATCGATTTTTCATCACAGAATCATGCACTACAGTGGTTCAATTATTCGTTGTAATTACTATGTGGACAAACTCAACATACAATGGTGATTCCGAGGACAAAAGCAGTTGTATTAATTCAATAGTAATGTTTCACATTTTTATTTACTTGGCGTCCCATATAGTTAGTTTCGGTTTAGTACGCTGTTTGCATTAAACCTCTCTTCAAGGGCCATAAAGTACGGAAGGGGTGTCATCACCCGGCTTCCGGTTCTTTAACAACATCACTCAAGCAAGACTTTCATTGGTCCGACTTTGTTAAGCGGGCTAGTGTCAGGCACTCCAATGAGATACCCCGCTGGGGTCACTGCTGTTCGCTGTACCCACATAGTCTAGAACCAGTTGTCTTGACAACATGCAGCTCATATGACGTCACACTTCGGTACTCCACGAAACGTCAAAGCTGCTTAACGCTTCCATCTGAATAGTGTACCGAAGTTTGACGTCATTGCAGTATTATTCTTAAGACAACCATGACAACTGGCTCTAAACAATACGGGTAAAGCAAGCTGCGGTGATCACAGCGGGGACTGTAATTGAGAATGTCCGACACTAGCCCGATAGACAAAATCGGACCGCTAAACCTCTCACTCGAGTGAGTTTGTTTAGAGCCAATTGTCTTTTCAACATGCTTATTTGACGTCACACTTCCACTCTCTCACGCAACAGCGGCACTGTACGGGTTAAAATAAACGGTACTTACTTATGACCAGGCTGAGACTGTAACCCACCGGAGCTTGTGCCCAGACGAGCCCGTACCCTGGTTTAAAGACTGCTTCGGCCGTACCGTTGATATAGCCTCCTCCGACCCAGGTGGCTGTAAGAAAGAAGAAACAACTCTACTTTACATATTATCATGACTATCATTGGACTCACAGTGATAGTCAACCCTGAAGATAAGTTGGTTTCAATCAAAGCAGAAACATGAATGAAACATATTAGTGATGGTTTGACGGAAATCCGACAAAGGAAAAAGAAAGTTTTAATATTGTGATGTCACGTGTGAGATGCTCTCCCATATATTGTATACTGTAAGATTCCATTTTTTTTTTCTGTTTTTGACAACGGAATACATTTTTTGATAGAGATATGTGTGTAAAAACGTATTTCGAATGATGTAATTAAATGCACAGGCAAAAATGATACATATCTTTTCGAGAAAATTGATATTTATGAAAACAAAAATGTACACAACATGTAGGAGAGGACCTCGAACGTGGCGTTACAAAATAAATACTTTAAAAGACCATTTCTTTCTTATCGTTTGACGGAATTTCATCAGACCATCACTAATAATTCTAATAATCCTTTCACGTGTCTACTATTATTAAAACCAACTTAGTTTCAGGGGGAACTATCCCTTTAATGTAATTCGATGCGGAAGCTGAATTAAATTCGTATTTAATACATTATGCTGGAAATGAAACAGGTCTTTCTTTCTTCTTTCTCTCCTTCCACTTTTTGATTTCTTCTTCTTTTTGTTGGTCATTTTATGATGTTCCTCCTTGTTTGAACGTGCTCTCCGCCATTTCATCCTTTTCTACCTTACCATTTTCTTCTTATTGCTTCTTATGTACTAACTTTTAGCTGCATCTCATTCTTTCTTCTCTACTTCACCATTTCCACCACAATCTTCTTTGAAATCGTCATAACGCTTAAGGTTTATCCTGCTCTTCCTATTGTTATGTGTTGTTTATTTCCGTTTCATGTGGCCTTCCCATTCATTATCTTATTGAATGTGTCTCGTGAATAGCCCCGTGTTCCTATCCGCACTACAATAAGACCAGGGGAGCGTTTCATGAAAGTTGTCAGCGCTGACTAAATAGTCAGTGCCAACAATATCAGGGAAATCGATCCTCGGTTATGATTGGCTAAGAGGCACTAGCCTCTGACTGTTACGGTCATGACGGTGGTAACTGTCGGAGAGAGACAACTTGTCAGTGCTGACAACTTTCATGAAACGGTCCCCAGTTCGTAGTTACACCATGGTTGGACAATCCACTGAATCACTAGACCGCTGACTGGGACTTGTTCATGAAGCTATGTTGGATGATGGATGTAAAGACATTTTACAGTGTGCCTAGAACATCAATACAAATAGGTGCACACGGTGGAATGTACTTTTACTACCTTTCAGAGTTGAATAGCTATTGTCATATTTGCAAGGTCATGAATAGAAACGTGGTCGACTATCTAATGATTTTTCATTTTACTCTGTGAATGGTGCGATTGACCCGAGGTCATTTGAACCAGCAATGATCTGCTCATACGCACATTGCAAAGTACGAACTCGCTTATTAATAGGCATGATAGAGATAGGTCGAAGGCACGTGGTTTCACCCCTTACCCGTTTCCCCTTCTCAAACAATCTCTCCGTTTTGTAAATGCATTGTAGGTGGGAATCACTATGTATTTTACCCCTCACCTTTGTCTCCTCTCAACCGATCCCTGCGTGTCATAAATATATTGAAGAAGTGAATCGCTACGTATTCCTTTCACCGCACTATACCTTTCATCATGTCATCTCAATGATGTGCAATTATTTACATGGCATCTTCAATTTCTCATTGCAATCCCTTTGTGAATGTTTAGACTAGGTGTTAAACAAACTTTTGACACTTTTGAAAAATTATTCATAACTAAGTTACGACTCGAATCAAGCTCAAATTTTTACATCATCAAGTTAAAGCTGTCATTCCTTTTAGAAGGATATTTCGTAACATTTATCCTTCGAATATTTGCTAAGGTGGACACATTTAGAGCTCAAATTAATCAGATGATTAATTCAGAACACAACATTTCCTATTGTGCAACAGACGATTAGGAAAAATGGAATGTGGTTGGAGTTTCAAAGTTTCGCTTCAAGAGGAAAGTAGGATAGCATTGCTATGTAGTCCTAGCAGCGTGACTGACACATAGTGATTTCCTTCTAAAACATTCTTTGGGACTTATTTCAAGGTAATCTTGTTTTTTCCATTTTACGGTCATTAGCTTCTGTGCAAAGTGCATTGCAAATGTTAAAACCACCTAAAAATAAACGAACTCAAAAGTCACCTTTCGTAGTATTATAAGATTATCATGATTATACAGTAGTATTATAATATTATAGTATTATAGGACCTGCATACCTTTGTATTCACAAACTATCTTTTAACAAGACGATATAAGCCACTCAATCATATCGATGCCTGTATTAGTAGTTTCTTAGCATTTTTTTACGTAGATAAGTTCATGGAATCTTCGAAAAATGGAAGATCACATAAATACCCCAAACCCAAAAGAAAGTGTCATGTAGTATGATTTTCCTGCTGTATTTGCAATCTAAGTCACTGTTCAGTTTCGTATTAGATACTCTCGATTATAATCATGATAATGATCCTGTGCGTCATGCAGCGACTTACGTCACCTTTTGAATATAATAATGAAAATATACATTCATATCCGCACAATGCTACATTTCTTAGCGCTATATGCATCCACATGGTGTATTATATATGCAAAGACTCAAATGGAGACAGTTTTCTAAAAACACGCGTCAAACCGCAAGGTCTTTGCTACCGGTAGAATCGTGACTTATTAATGACACCTGTTGTAGCAGTGCCAGTTGGATGCACAGTGAGTGTTATGTCTTCAATCAACATCTGATACACACACCACATTTTGGTCCTGATTTATCAAGTTGATAACTAAGTTTAATAAAAAAAAAATCTTCGTCTTGACGTTATTTTAGTTCCAGCCTGATTCAAGTTGAAAAATTTATTATATGTCACAAGTGTGAAATGCTTTTGTTGTTAACACCTATAACTATAATCTGACTTTCATTTCACAAGTTGTCTTTGTATGCGAGACATTGTACGGTCTGAAAATGAATTGTACATGATTGTGACACCGTCTCAACGTAGCCCTAACCTGCCACGCGTGTCGTGTCTCATGGAATTTGTTGGGCGGTATGCGCATATTTATGGGAGATTCTCTTCATATTTATGGGAGCTACGATTCAGCGAGTCCACTCCTGACTGATCAAGGGAATGTGCCTCCAGATAAGGGTGATACATAATGCCAAGGATTGCAATCATTTCTTACCGACTAGGGTGAAGAAGCCGACAAACCACCCGAGATCCCTTCGGGCCACCATGACCAGTTCGGTGGTGGTACCGCCCTTGGTCCTCCGGGAAGCCCAGAGACCAATCACTAGGATCAGCAGGTAGAAGACCACCATCCCCGCAACGCCGCCCGCGTGGACTGCCATCTTGAGATGATATCACAGGTCGAAAACCGGCGGAGTGACGAATTTGAAATTGTTGAGCCTGCAAAAAACAACAGTCATATGGGAACCTGAGCAATGAAACAATGAATCACAAAATGCTGAATAAAAGCACAACAATTTTTAAAAGAAAATAATGTGTTATTTCTGCTTTTGAGTGGAGAAGATGCAAAGACATTGACTGTGAAGGACTGTGGCAGCATTTAGCAACTTCTTTGCATCGCTAATGAGATCAGCCAACATCACGAGGTGACGAGGGCTTTGGCTTGTCAGGCAATAGTATTATTATCTCAATGCTACTATCATATCATGCGTAAACATTCACTTGGAGATGAAAATCTTTCCAAAGTACGATTTACTTGAGTCTAGCGGAATTTTTGTGACACTTAACAGCTCTTCAGTCAGTGTAAAGTAAACATTCAGTAACTGATCATTTTTACGTTCTAACGTATCGACGCACGCAATCATTGGCAAAGCCATGTTTGGATTGACAAGTTGCGTCGCGGAATTTTCCACAATAAAAAATGTAAACGTCTCGCTTTGATCTTTCCACCGATCTAAGTCATTATACACCGGAAGTGCATCAAATATCATACATTATTGTTATCGTCATTGTTATTGTCACATACTGCGACATTATATCGAGTAGACACCTGTCTACCCGAGCGCTGTCGTATGGTACCTCTCGGCATTGATCGTGCATGGAGTTCGAGTTCGTGTGTGCCGAGTGGACACTCGGGGGCTCCGAGCGATGTCGTGTGATAAAGTTCGGCACTGTTCGTGTATGCTGAATATCCATTCGGATAATTTCGGTCAAATCGATCGTCAAACACCGGCAGGGCCTCGTGTACGCCAACTGTGTTGCAAAGTCTGCTCACCGTGATTAGCATAGGCAGAGAGCGATTTCACATTGATTTCTAGACTTTAATCGCATGTTTTTATATAGGGCACAAGGTGATTTTCGTAGGACCCGAGATGAATGAGGTGAGATGGCTCCTCATGAGATCTCTGCTATGGTTTGCTGGATAAAAGATGAAAGTCAGCACGCAGATCAAGTCATGTTTCATGCAAAATTTACTAAAACACTAGCAGCAAATCCAGATTGTGAAAGATATATATGTGATCTATGATTCGGATTTGACACCCCTTCCTTGCCTACCACCGTTTTTTTAAAGATAACTTATGGAAACCATAAGCCCAGAAGACAGCATGAAGTGGGTCATTGTTCGTGTGAGTACCTTATCGTTGGTGCTTCTGCTATTCTTAGATATGATAGCGATGAGAGGACACGTTCAGTGTTATTGTGGATAAATGTTACCGCGTAAATTAAAAAATAGCCCCCTCGGCGGTTAGGACGGATAGTTCGGAAAGTGACAGACTTTGTTCTCGAGTTGTATTGTATGCATCGACAATCATGTCTATCGATCTGTATGATTGATGGGATACGCCTGAATGATAAAGAGAGTAACTTTGAATATAACCTGAGGGGTGTTTCACCAATCTGTTCGTAAGCTATAAACGACTTTACGCACGACTGGAGACCTGTTCTTGCGTGCCAAATCAGATTCTAAATGAATTTGATTCCCATCAGTTAAAGTTGAAGTCTGATCTATGTAAATTACCATTCTTATTGTTATCGGTGTTTTTTAAAATTTGATTAGGCTTGTAGGAAATTAACTCCCATTATGGTATTAAAGCAGCAACCAATTGGGGCATGTAATTTACCACAATAACAGATTACTGGTCGTGAGTAAAATCGTTCGCAGCTCACAAGCAGCTTCGTGCATTTCCCCGTCCCCAGCCCCCCCCCCCCCCCCACCCCCCTCCCCCTCCCCTACGGTAGATATGTTGGAGATAGATCAAAGGAAAAACAGATCGAGTAAGCAGAGAGCGCCAATCTCCACACATTTCTTATGGGTATCACGATTTCTCATGGAGCAGAAATTACTGCCCTACTCTGACAAAAGGACGAAAGTGACCATGGTGACAAAGCACTCAAATCTGGGTTATTGGTATCTTAGATTATACCCAGCATTCCACACATACGGCCAAATCTGGACAAGAAATATTAATCTTGCTGCGAGATATTCAATCTTACATGATGGGGTGTTGCACTGATGCCATTGCAAGTGACAGATACAGTTTGCTCATTTACAAGAAAAGTCTCCTTTTTTAGTTGCTTCCTTTTGTCGGATTAGGGCAGAATTGTTAAGATACTGCTGTGTATGATTCAGTGTTTAAATGTGGGATTAAAAGTAAGTTTATATTAATCACGACCAATGTTTGGTATTGGCCTTCAGAGCTCTAATAAATCTCCCTTCATAGGCATATTTATGTCCCACCGCGAAAGCTGATAAATTTTCTATTACCAATGCAATGTGCCTCGGGCTTATGCTTCAAAAAATAAAATTCCCTCACCGTCAGAGAAGATGGGAACAATCCTGTTCTAGTCATACTTCACCCAATTAGGGCAATGCGTAAGTTATAAGTGTTGAGTTTGTCGTGATAGGTTCTTCCAAACCACTCCTTTCAAGCAGCAACATGCACAAACATTTCATCGTGATTATGGGAATTCCTTTTCTAGACGTACGATTGGGATGACAATCGAAATTCACCCTCTGCCTCTCTCCCAACCTTTGTCATGCAGCTATGCAGGTTGACTGAAGTTGTACGTTACTGTTTGAGCCGATATCAAATGAGACAGACCAAACGGCAATACATGAACTAACGTGAACTAACTCCAGGTGGTCGAACAAGAAAATGGGTGTACTAATGATATGAGATACGTGCAGTTAAAAAGCAAGACAGTGACTCTTTATATAGATATAAAATCTGCCAACAGTTGTTGGCGAGACACGTGTTAACGTAATGAGACTTCATCACGCGAGACGGTGACACTTATGGCAATAAGGCGAAACATTAGGGGTATCCGAAACATATTGGAGTGATGCTAATAATTTGACAGGGAATCTCTTCGAAAATACAAAATTTCGGGAGGGAATATAGCCGTTTGTGAGATCTCAACCATGGTTTGCAGTAAGAAGAAGAAGCATTATTCACACGCAGATCAAATAATGATGTACGATGTACTCGCCTCTTTGCAAACGATTACTTTTACATTACCAATTTGCCGCCAATCCATGAAAAAAAATCTGTGACATCACCAACATCACACTTTCTCGACATCACGAACAAACCACATTAAAACATTTACAGCATAATGAAGAGAAAGAACAAAAGAAAAATGGGAACCCTCCTTCAAACGATACATGAATGAAATCCGTGTGTGTTAAGGCTTACCTGTTTATATTCCCACGGTAGTACGGAGATCACTGCTCAAAGTGTGATTGGTATGTTCAAGAAAATGAAACTGATAGATACCTTTCTTTTATTCCAACTCCAATTCGTCACAGAGACTCATGAGCAAATGATTGACCGCGCATGTGCAGCCACTGCTACCGGGATGCCATCAGCCAATCAGGTGCGCATAAAAGTTCACGCGCCCTCATAGGCCCACTGAGATCAGTGCATAGGCCACGCCTCCTGTCCAGACGGCGTGCGTTCCACTAGCTGAGCTGTACATACAGTCTAGCTTCCAGACCGTTTTTAGCGATCAGTTTCGTAGTACGTTATACACACACTCGTAATCGTTCACGAATAAACCCGACCAGATTCTAAACCACTAACCTCCTTTCACATATCCATCATTGACAAATGATTGATTGATTGATTGATTGATTAATTCAAACACGGTTAAAATCCAAAGAACTACGAGGATTGGCATTTTTATTCGGCCGTGTGGTAAAAGTAGAATGTGCAAAATTAAAAAAAAAATAATGCATGCTATACATAAAACATATGGTGTAAACTGTCTAAATGTAAACACAAACTGTCAATATAGTAATGGCTACATCATAATGTGACAAGGAATACATAACATGGTTTTAAAGATATAAACATGTATACTACTAAAGTGAGTCAACAGTGCGTTGAACGAATGATATGTACCCTAACCTACAACGATAAAAACCGAAGTGGCCACACACTCACACAAACACAAAGTCACCTATATATATTTGGGCGAAAATACGCACCGTACATGTCTACAACCTAAGACATCAAAGGGCATAATTTGAATTGGATGAACCAATTTCAAAGAGAAGTGCACTTCGAAAATGAAAGTATTGAATGAGTGACCTATAAAACATTACCTTTAAATATATCAAATGGAGACTCCATACATATAATCCTACCTAAACACGCAATTACTCGCTCGAGCAATCACCTATTCTCATATTTGCGCAGATATAAACAGCATACATGCCAATAAAATAATAAAAGCACATACAGTTGAAGCCAAAATTTACGCGCATGGAATTCAGTGAAATTTGTTCGCTTGCCAAACATCGTAAAATTTACTTTTTATTCAGTTCCAAAATTTACACTCATGGAAGTCAGTGAAATTTGTACGCTTGCCAAACATCGTAAAATTTACTATATATTCAGTTCAAAAATTTACACTCATGGAATTCAGTGAAATTTGTTCGCTTGCCAAACATTGTAAATTCACTTCCAAAATTTAGGTGGGCACTTATCGAGATCCATTCAGTTACCCCTCTAAATATAATATATCCTTTCATTTCATTAAGGATGTTCCATCTTAACTTTAAGGTTGCTCAACCGAGTATTGTATTGATGGTCGACAAAAGCAAGCCGTTCTAACCGTTTCTGTGACTGACTACTACAAAAATAAAGTGTAGGATATCGTATGTGATTCGCGTCGTTCTTCAGATAGTATCCCTTGTTTCCCTTTTTCAATTTCGGTCTCAGCCCAAATGTCACGAGAGAGAGAGAAAGAGAGAGTGAGAGAGGGGGTGAGAGAGAGAGAGAGGGGGGGGGGGAGACAGACAGACAGAGAGAGAGAGAGAGAGAGAGAGACAGAGAGAGACAGAGAGAGACAGACAGACAGAGAGAGAGAGGGAGAGGGAGAGAGAGAGACAGAGAGAGAGAGAGAGAGAGAGAGAGAGAGAGAGAGCAGCTTTAAAGAATCAGTCCACAACCATAATAATTTGTATTCGCTAGTTGAACTCAAGGCAGGAAACGATCGACTCAATGTGTGGTATTTGTGGCTTGCTGGAGACAAATTTGGCATGGAATAATTCATGAATTGTCTATTTATAAGAGGAAGTATAAAGCACAACCAAGGTATTTGTACATCATTATATTGTATCAATCTGTCAGTAGGTTGTTTTTGGTTTTACGTAAATAACTAACCATTAATACCTCCGAAATGTTCAAACATAATAACCTGTCTCATATCCATAAGAAGCTGCATCGAGATCAAAACAAATACAATTGAAGAAGTTGACTTTATAATAATTTGTTGCGGTTTTCAAAGCTGAGTTTGAATCATTCATTTAATCTTTTGCGAGATATATATTATTGGAATATCATTTAAAACATGTAGAATAGTGCAGTTTGGACATTCACAAGTTCTTAAACTGTTGTATAATAGCCGAATGCAGACACATATCATATATGATTTACAATTAGAAGTGGAACATTTTGGTCTTACTTAAAAACTATACAATATCTTTTGAAAGAGTAGTTAGAACCATTTTTAAAGGGTTTTGAGAACCAACAAATGGTGTAGACAATGTTATGGGCCATGTTGCACATACAGTAGATTTTCAATTATTTGAACTTACCGTCAATGGTTACTAATATGGCAATAGCCAATGAGCTCTCTTTATTGCACCTGTTGCCATGGTAGTTACCATTGACGGTAAATTACAATAAAAATAAAATCCTATATGCAACACGGCCATGCCCAACTTCATTCAAAGTATGTACAAGCTGACCAAAGGCTCAGTTACAGTTAATGGAAAGATCACCGTTAGGTTACAAGGAAAAGGGATGCCTCCTCTCCCAAGCCAATTCGACCGCTTTCTTAGTATTTGTCATGAAAGACCTCCAGAAGCTAGGCAGTGGAATCGAGATGGGTAATATGCACATGAATAACATCCAATATGCAGATGACACAACCCTCATGGAAACTATTTTGGAAACAATTTCAACTTCCACTGGTGAGCTGGTCAGAGAAGGCGTGCAACCGCGCGCTGGGGAATAAAAATCAACACCACAGTGAACAACTCAAACATTTACAAAACAGGGGAATTTTTCTTTCTTGGTAAAATAGTCGCATCAGTAGATGCTGGTTTAAAGGGAATATACTGTACTGGGAAGATAAAATGCCTTCAAAAGGTGATTGTGAGCAATCTTCTTGCCAATGCTTTTAAATTCAAGTATTGTCCAATTTAGAAACTTACTGAAAGTTATTTGCCCTCATATGATCCACATTTTGAATAATTAGTGATTTAATCACAAATCCTCAAAATGTTCGGCCCGAACAATTTGAGGATTTGTGATTAAATCACTAATTACTCCAAATGCGGATAATTTTAGGGCAAACAACTTAAACCAAGTTTCTAAAATGGACAATACATGAATTTAAGAGCATTGGCAAGAAGATTGCTCATGATCACCTTTTGAAGGCCTTTTTGTCTTCCCAGTACAGTATACTCCCTTTAAAATGGCGTATCAGACTGGCAGACTGGGTATGCGGATCTGGTTGACTCGAGATATCTCAAGGACACTTAAAGTGAGGATCTATCCTTAACCTTCATGTTGCCTCCTATATAGCAGAATCGTGGACTCTACATAAATATGCTAGAACCAAATTTGAAGTCTTCGAAATGATATGACTCCGGGTCGTCCTTCGGGTACATCTAATGGACAAAACAAGGAATAAGGAAATTCGACATCGACTGGAGATAATACAGACCACCTGTAATGAAGTCTCCAAACGATCTCTGTTATGGTTTGGACATGTCGCCCGTATCACCGTTTACCATTCCTTGCATACCGACATGGCCATCTGCCCCCCCCCCCCCCCCCCAACAAGGTGGAAGGACCAAGTCCAAAGTGATGTCGGATTACCCCTACAAGAGCCTGAACATCTAGCCCAGGGAAGAACTCATTAGAGAATGATGACTTGTAGGGGAGGGAAGGGACATATTGTCACGTGCGTATAACATGTCAAGTAAGTCAATCATCAAAGCTAAATTATGAAACCATCCATGTAACTTAATCAAGCAACATTATTTACCAAGTATCCAGGGACGAGCCTCGACTGGCACGTTCTGTTCTGCCGTACTCTGACTAAAGAAAGCAAGTGGCAAATCACTCAAATCTGGGTTATTGATATTCTTAGATTGTACCCAGCATTCCCTACATACGGCCAAAATCTGAATAAGAAATATTCATCTTGCTGCGAGATATTCAATCTTACATGATGTGGTGTTGCAGTGACACCAATGCAAGTGACATACACATTTTACTCATTTAAAGAAAAGTCTCCTTTGTTAGTTGCTTCCTTTTGTCAGAGTATGGCAGTATTACTCGCTCCTAATACCAACGTGCATTCCTTCATCGTGATTGATACGATGATTTGTTAATTGGAAAGATATATTTGTAAAATAACTCATTCATTCATTCATTAACCTCGTCTTCGTTTTCCATTATAGTAGTACTCATGATGCTTCAATCAAGTTTATTCTTACTTGTCAATTTTTACTCAAAATGTCACCGATATATTTTCCACGTTGCTTGCACCTTCCAACCACTATGTTGTGTGTGTACAGCGAGAACATAATATGACATAAATATTAAAATTGTCTGCATATTAGTGATAACGTCGGGGGGAAAATGACTCCTTCCTCTTTCGATGTTACTGCCTCTTGTCCTTCTTCCTCTTCCATTTAAATGATTCGAAATTGCGTCCATAATAGCCGTCAAACGGAACTACATCTTATCAATTTTTATTCATTCATATTCAAATGTTTTTCTACCCCGGTATGAAATGAATTATATTTCTACCCTTATGTATGAAATACAAGAAAATACTGGGAATATAACAATTATTGGGTAAACCATTGTCATGGTTTTAAGCAACAAAGCTAAAATGAAGGCATTAAACGTCGGCAAAATGATCATAAACTTTCAAATAATTATTATACACGTTATATGGAAATGTCAATATAGCAGTGAAATATATCTGTGCCAGTAACCACATTGTAATATTGAAGAAGTCATGAAAAATTGCAAGTTCGACATTTTGAATAACATGAATAAGATGGCAATAATGACTCATGGATGGTCATCAGTGATCAAGTGGAATAAGAAGTTAGTAATGATGACTCATACATGAACATGAACATGAGCATGAATGATCCAATAGCCGAGTTGGGCAAGCGTAATGATGGGGGGCGGGGTAGAGCGGGGCGGGGGCGTGGGTCAGCTAGAAAGAGAAAGAGAGAGAGAGAGAGAGAGAGAGAGAGAGAGAGAGAAAGAGAGAGAGTGGGGGGGAGACAGGGGTTAATCTAGACTGAGTTCATTTACCATTTATAACCTAACGCTGAGCGGGACTGATCATAATAATGGGGGGGGGGGGGGGCGGGGGGAGGGGGGTCAGCTAGAGAGAGAGAAAGGGAGAGAGAGAGAGGGAGAGAGAGGCTTCCGCGTCTACTGTCACGAATGTGGTAACAGAACTGCGAGGCGCGATTGTACTTCGTGTTGATCATCAAAAGGAAAGTGCTCAGATGTAGAGAATAAATAAGAGGTGTCCGGTTCTAAACAACACTAGTTTTACTGGTTCGATATATTTAGCGAGCTGTAGTGTTTGACGCTCTCCCGTTTCTACAGAAACGATGTGTGCCGCGGCCCGCCATAATTGTGAACATGTTCTCAAAACCGCTGGTTCTCATGTGGGTAAAACGAAGAGTGGTGATCTTTATAGGGGAACCTTCCCCGTTCATATACCATAATCATAATACCGTGATATATTATTGATGCATGTCGGTAAGAAGGTTTCCAGCGAGCCTCAAAAAGCATAGCTCATATACACAAAAAACCCCGTAACATTGCGGTATTATGGATACGATGGACCCCCCCCCCCCCCCCCCACCCACCTCCCCTTCTACCAAGAGCAATCACTAGGTGGTGACACGCTCTGCTAAGCCATGCTAGCGTTGCTATTACCGTGTCTCATGCCAGAGTGCGATGTACAAGGAACAACGGTCATATTGCGGACGCAGTTAATAAGAGTCGCCTACCGCAATATTGTCATGATTGTGGTATCTTTACTAGCTTTTGATCAGCAAAATATCCGCCAAATAGCCGAAAACAGGAAGAAGCAAATGCAGCACTTTTTTTTTAATAACTCCCATTATACGCAGCCATCAGCTCTGCATCGGCAAATTTGCCGCAAGTACTGCGCTCATTTTGCGGATAGGTGGTGTATATGAACGGGATGGGAGTGCTCGACACTAGCCCGATAGACAATGAATGTCGGACCAGTGAAACACTTACTTATCGCTGTTTAGAACCAGAGGCCTGCATTTATAATGGATATAACCAAACCACTTCGGAAAAGTACAGGCATGATGGTTTCCAGTAACTGCATTGTACTATGGCAACTGAACACCTGGAACTTTAAAAAAGAATCCCTTTTAATTGATGCTCATTGGATCAAGATTCACATTTCTCGCTTAAATGAAATGTTAATCATAATTAGTAGGAATTTCTTTATTTTGATTGTGGGGTAAGATACCCTTGTACGATGAGTTATGATCCCTTATGACATGCAGTGGAATGCAGTCTACACTATATTATCACGCCGATGTGTTCATTTCTGTAAAATCATTCACTATTTAAAGTACACTCATATGCATGCATACTGTTGATCACAGAAGAACTGACAATCACATAATTATTTAACAATATCTTTCACATTTTTCCCAATCTATTTACATTGGGAGAAATGTGAAAGATGTGAAAAAGAATGTCTACTACTGTACAGGCATTTGTTTTTGGTCTACTTCATGTATAAAGAGTTGATCTTTCATTATTTATTATTACCAAAAAAAAAAAACAAGTGTGCGATGCCCTTCTATAAACATGATAAACATGCAGATAAACATGCACTACCAGTAGTACATAATATTGTGCTATTCACATTTTCATCCATCTTATGATGTACACGTCCAGTACCATCCGTTTTGTACACAGTACGCTAACATACTCGTCATGAAAGTCACCAGTCTCTGCTTGAATTCCATGCGGATCACAAAGAGAGACGAACAATAGATTATCATGAAAATCATGATAACGATGCTGAGTAATGAGTCTTACCTGATTGCAAAGATGACAGAATTTGGGAAGATCGTGCGGTTGCTACGGTGTTGAACAGCCAACTGAGTGCGCAGGTAGCGAGCACGTTGCGCGCAGCTGCTTTGCGTGGGTATCTCCCTTCATCTTGCACTTGGTATAAAAGTCATGGACAATGCCATTTCCTCAAGCTGCACGCCTGTAATTCGGTCTTTTTTATGGAGCTCCCCGAAAACGCACCAACGATCATATAATAATTGGAAAATAATCATTTAAAATCAGTTGGACATCTGTTATCATTTTCTTTTCACATAAAACATCAAGACTGAATATCATTACTCCAGAGCTGTGCAATGATTGGGCACAGATAGGTCCCTGAATCGATTAATAGGGACTTTATGACGTCGAACAAGCATATCGAATTTTGAGTAATATGGTTGGTAGCCTCGGCTTCAGGCTTCCAAAAAAAAAAATAATGCCACAGATTTGCCCTTCAGATTTTCATGAGGTGAAGGCGAATATATCAGCTACCTGCGACCAAAATGGGAAAATCCTTATTATTATTATTATTGATTATTATTGATATCTCTCTTTCTTAAATCTTAAATTCTAACCCAGCAGTCTATGAGGAAATGAATACAGGCGTGTGTGTAAGCCTGAAAAGCGGGTTTACACTCTCCTATATTGGATGGGGAGATTAAAGCTCCACTCCATTTTCGTACAAACATTACGTTGCTATAGTGATAATACCAAAGCTTTCCCGAGGTTTGTCCGCCCAGTAACTGGTAACAGCTCATACATCCAGAGTGGATTTGTTAATAAATGAATTAATTAATTATCTGATACACACATTTTTTAGGTCAAAACTTGTCAAAAAGTGAAAATCTCATCAAATGTTCAAAGGATTATCATAAAAAGAATTATGTAAAGAGCCGTCGCTATCCAGCCAGCACAAGTGTAATAATCTAATTAGCATTGAGGGCTAGGCCTTGGGCATAATTTAGCTAACTGTTGCTTTTAGACCTTTATAAGTTAGGGCTGATTTTGCTTAAAAAATACACGCACCTGTGTCAGACGAGTATTAATGTTTAAACCTTGCAGTCTGAAATCTGTTAAAGTCGGGCCCATATTTAGGGCTATTGCTAACCATTACACATCTTAACTTTCCCCCTTTTAAAAGTTAGGTCTAACTTAGGTTATATAACAAGTTTGCTAGATCTAAAAGTTGCTAGGTAATATATTTGGAGGCTACGGCTCAGTCCCATGGCTGGGTGTCGTACCGTAGATGATAACCCAGCCCTGCCCTGTCCTGCCCTGCCCAGCTCCAATACGACTGGGATATGTAGTACACGTCACATGTCCAGTCGTTGCCCCTTACGACTGCAGAATCGTGTCAAAATCCTGTCGGCTACAGCGGCCTTCACATGTTTCACACAAAGGGATTATTAAGAGCGAATTTGTTATTGACTCGCTTACATTGAAAACTTGTTTTTAAAGATCTCATTAATCAGGCACATCGTTACTAAGAAGAATTAATGAACCGAATAAGTACTGAACTCGTTATGCATCGACAGCCCTTTATTTGTTCCAACATCAAAAACTGAATACATGGGGTGATTTGGGTGCAAATTGTATAATAGAAATCCCATCTCTGTTCACGTTTGCATAAGTTGAGAGTCTATAATGTGAACAATCATGAATAAAAAAAAGCCTTTGAGCTGTTGAGTTTTAAACCATTTTTAAAGTCAACCTTTTTATTGATTTATTTGATATTTCTGTAAAAACATCATCATCACTGTTTCTCTTCATCGTGAAATAAAATTCTGTATTGTGTGGAAAAAGCATCTTCTGAATGTTATAGGTATTAACTATACCTTAAAGATGGCCCGTTCCTTTTACAAGCATCTGCAAACTTCATGGAAGTTTGTGTATATTTAGCACGTATATTTTGGATAGGTACTATAAGTTTCGTAGAATAAATTAAAATCTAACTAGTTTTCACTGAAATTTGACTATTTTTGTGGTACGAAAACAGAAAGCTCGTTCAATTATTGAATAATTATTTCCTAAAAACTGAATATTACGCTTAGTCGATTCCAAGGAAAGATTATAAAGACACTCTCTCTAATGATGACAAAGTCAGGGAACTTTAAGAATTAGATCTGCAAAAGGGACCGGCTACCTTTAAAAAGGAGAGGAGTAAATACGATAGGACCAAGTTCAAACCTCTTAGAGGTCTGCAGTATGGGCATGATAAGTGAGCTAAGTAAAGTATGACCTAGCGGATAGGTATACCGGTACTAGGCTGTGAGGTGCATGGACACAACCCAATCTGTTAACAACTATGTCAGGTAACACAGACTACGCCCTAATTACGTCATGGCTCCTACGGCTTCTTTCTCTCTCAGGGATTAGAGCATAGTCTGTTGTACCAGACATAGTTATTAACATACTGGGTTGTGTCCATACACCTCGCAGCCTAGTACCTAGGCTAAGTATGACTCTATCCATCTTAATGCTTGGCTGCCAATTTCCAAATTTTCAAATTTCCAAATTTCCAAATTTCCAAATGTCAAAATTTCAAAACACAGTGTGTGGTGTCGAACGCGCATGGAAAATCAAATATAGCAAAGGTGGCATCCTCTCCTTTGTCCTCTCCTTTATCTGGACATATAATAATCCCATTTTGTACACGCAAAAGAGCAGTTTTGACGCTAGGAAACGAGCGGTATTAAAGCAGGTTGTGATTTTGCAAGAAGACTGAATGGACTTTCACATTGTTAAAAGGCTGAAATGCTGCAATTCTGTTTATAAGTTTGCCATAGAACGTCGGATTTGCAAAGGATCGATAAGCTAAATCTATAAGTAGAATATAATTTGCGGACACAATATTCTCTGTTGGAAGAGAAGCAGTCATGAAGAAATCATTAATCCACCGTTTTACATGGTTCATACTGATCTGATTTTGGTTGAACAGTGAAGTTGCAAGTTCGTCGAGAAATTCCCTACAAAAAATTGTTCAGTGAACGACTGACCTCTATCTGAAAAGTAACTCACGAGACAGAGATAGAGAGAGGTCATCATCAACATTTTTTGGTATTAGGCGTTCAGCGCTCCCGATAAGCCGTCTTGAAAGTCGATGTACTTTAATGGAGTGCAATGATGCATTCGCTTGACCGAGGTGACTTGATTACTATAATGATGAGAAGCTTTCGTGTAGAACTGTTTATCGATTTGAAGACGACGCGAAGACGCTTTACGTTCTAGTGCACACAGTTTTCTTTCATCTCGTGTCAGTAAGATGACTTTGCTCCTCACAGCAGGAGTTCAACTGGTAATTGATCGGAAATGTAGGTTGATTTGGAAATAAGCTTTACACATTGACTGTTTTTAAATATTGAATATGGATTGAAAGGGAGGTGTACCTGTATTGAAAATCGGATTGCATTTCTGTTAAAAAGTCGACCGTATTTTATTGGGACGCTCTTAACAGGAATAGACATATAAATGTAGCTGATTAAGCACACAGCCGCATAATACAGCACCCGGAATATTTAGCAATCACTACATTATGGTGGAAGCACCATGGTAGCAAACGTGATAATACATATCAAGCAAGTATCTTTCATGACAACCAAACGACTGTGCGTACATGCAGGGCGTTCTATAGAACACATACGTGCACACTACGTTGCATTCATACAAATGGTACATGAACATCACAGACAATAAAAGATCATGATACCATTATGACACATCGCGGAAATACATTGAACCAAAAACTCTGTACTTTTCCATTCAGCTTAGTTTACGGCGTGGTCTCATCAGCGCTTTCTTGCTTTTCAAGCTACATGTGTGTCCATGAACCGCCGGAAAACACGGGTGGTGCTTGTGTAATGGTTCCGTATTTGCGTTGTCACACACATTATACCTCCCGGGGTTTCAGTTGCCTCATCAATTAGTGTTAGTAGATATAGATAGAGTGAGACTGAGAGGTAGAGAAAAGGTTAGAGGGGGAGAAAGAAAGAGAGAGAGTGAGAGAGAGAGAGAGAGAGAGAGAGAGAGAGAGGTAGAGAAAAGGTTAGAGGGGAAGAAAGAAAGAGAGAGAGAGAGAGTGAGAGAGAGAGAGGGAGAGAGAGAGAGAGAGAGAGAGAGAGAGAGAGAGAGAGATGGGGGAGTGGGGGCGGGGGGGGGGGGGGGGGGGTAGAGAGCGAGAGAGGGGGGGGGGGGAAGAACATAACAGATACAGAAAATTATGTTCAAAGGCTATGCCAGGAGCTAATATCCAAGTTAGAGTCCGGACCTAAATCCGACTTAGACTCGAAGACCAACCAATCTGACCCAGCTTGAGTCTGTCGCCCAAAAAGAGTGGATCGACAGGTCAACATCCCACAAGAAACATACAGGCAACTTGTAGACATGACTTTTATACGGTTGTCAAGGAGCAATAATAACAAAAACAAATGCTATAATCCTGGCTATTCGATAAAGACACAGATGTGAACTCAGTAATGCTATAGAATTGTTGCTATTTCTTTTTTTCTTTGGTCATATGTAACTCATAAACAAACCCGAAAAAAACCCACTAAAATGAATTCACTAGTACGTATATAATTGTCAAAATCAAATAGCATCCATGCCGCTACATTTAAACACAACTTTTTTCGGCAGGAACAATTTAGTAGGGCTATCTCAATGTGTGACGAATGCTTACGAACAATATGAATTTAGGATTCGCCAATTTTTCTGACAAAAGTCATGGTTTGTCTTTTCCATTAGCGAGATTCGGCGGCGGGGTTACCTACGCCCCCTGTAGATTCGCACGCACTGCACTGACCTGGGGTTTTCTCGCCGTCGTTAGAGGGCGCTAATTAAAATCTGTTAATCCCAAAAGCATACCAAAGATGACATCATCATTGAAAATAAAAATTTCGAACACTTTTTACATAAGCACAATCATTGCTCCAGAGCAGTGAAATGGTTGGGCACAGGAAGGCCCCTGATTAAATTTATGGGGACTTTGTGAAGTCGCACAAGCATCTAAAATTTTCAAGTAGCTTGGCTGGTTCGCCTTAGGTTTAAGCTATTAAAAATGCTGGTAAAGTGCCCTTCAAGTAGATTTGAAGCAAAGATAAATTTGATGAACTATTTGTGACAAAAATATGTCAAGCCTCATTATTAACATAGATTTGTCATGCTTTGGTAATTGTCATCAGTGACGCATTAACCTCCTTTTGATAGGCGTACCGTGCTACCTTGGCACGACGATAACAAACAGAACAACAACAACAACAAAATAAGCCCCCCCCCCCTAAGCAAAACAAAAACTTTTTATTGAAGAGTTTTTGAGCAACTTAACTTGGCAGGATTGTTTCTTCACCTATTGACTAACCTCCGTGTGAAAATCACATTAATCCACTCAGTCATGCATGAGTGAGCACATATTAAAGGCAGAATTGTCACTTTTCAAAAGTCACAAGGGTAATTGTTTGATTCTGTAATAATTCTTTTTAATGAATTCCATTTCTGGTGCATGATTTATGTCCTCTCATTGTTTATCATTCATCTCTCGACACACTTACACCTATCCCGACATTAACCCATTGTTTTGGTTGAGTGAGCACCGTTTAAAAATTACTCAGCCCTCTTGAGTTTGCAACTTTTAAAAACCCTTTATTTTTGTGAAAAAAAAATAAACTCTGGATATTTTTACAAGGATGTAACATGACATGTTATGTAAACATAAGAGGTCATTTTCGTGTCATGGTTGAGTGAATATACTTGAAAAATTGCTCAAGAATTACACAAATATACTGTAAAAACAGCATAAACTATCACCCTTGTGACTTTTGAAAAGTCACATTTTTGCTTATAGCGTTTGCTTAATCATGCATGACTGTACCGATCAATATCATTTTCACATGAAAGTTAGCCAATGACTGTAGCAACACCCCTGCCAAATTCTTTTGTCCATAACCTCCTGGTTAAAAAGTTATGTGGTTGAGAAAAGGGGGGGGGGGACTTACCTTTCTTGTTGTGTTTAGTACGTGGGTGAGAGAGAGAATTTAAAGTGCAATCGTATTACAACGATATGCTTGCATCGGCGCTTTCAAATAGTGCTTTAGACTTCTAAAAAGACAAGTTAATTATACTAATACCTGTTTTCATATGCCCTATTTGTAAGCGACGATGCAAGCATATCGTTGTAATACGACTGCGATTGCGATACGATTAGTTCTTCTCTCTTTCTCAACCACGTACTATTATAAAGATCGTCATGCCGAGGTAGCAAGGTACGCCTATACTGAAATGAGGTTATTTGTTACAGATGACAATTACGAAAATCATGACAAATCTACTTCTACATAGATGTAGAAATAGAGTTTAAAGTGTAAAGTATAAAGTAGTAGTAATACTGGTAAAGGTTGTACAGTTATTAAAATCATCACTATTAATATTAATATATTAATATATTAATATATTATAATTAATAACATTCATCGTTTAAGTAGTTAAGCGACGATACTCATTACTCATTTAATACTCTCCTATTACCAGACACAGTTCTGCCCTATTCTGACAAAAGGAAGCAACAAGATAAAGAGACTTTGCTTGTAAATGAGCAAAATTTGTCTGTTACTTGCATTGGCATCAGTGCAACCCCACATTATGTTAGATTGAATATCTCGCAGCAAGATGAATATTTCTTGTCCAGATTTTGTCCGTATGTACGAAATGCTCGGTACAATCTAAGAGTACCAACAACCCAGATTGCTTCCTTTTGTCAGAGTAGGGTAGAGTTGTTTTCGTAGTCCAAAGCAAATTGACGCACGTCCCGAAGCAGTGATGATATCATGAAATATATACTTGTAGAAATTTATCGAGATATTCTTAAACGGCTATATATTGATTGAGCCCCGTTCATGCCTATTGATGCATGATACCCCATCAAGCACGTACACTAGTGAGGTCTATACTGATAAGTAAAAGTTCAAAAATCACTCGAATAGGCAAAATAACAATTGCTCTCATATGCATCAAAACAATTTTCTTTTCTTTAAGTATTGCTGAAATATTATCAAATTGTAAAATGGAAAATTGTGAATCAACATGTAGAACAGTCCGGACTTTTGTAAAACATGTAATTTCTTTACATTCTTTTACCAGTATTTCCATGAACAATTTAACAATTGTCAAATTTGCTTTGAATCATTAGTTTATAGGAAATCAATGCATGTCTCGAAGTGACATATGGTCATCTTCTACGCAGTATGTATTAGGGTAGAGAGTGTTTTCTTGATTTCTATCATTCATACAAATTCCAGTCCAACTGTTCATCCAAAATTATCTCTAAGTACCTGCATGATGCAACTCTTTGGTTGATTGTACCGCACATATGTAAATGTACATAATTTCCCAATCTATGGAGTCTTTAAGTTGTTCCTATTATGGAAAAATTCGCATTTATCCACGGTTAGTTTTAGTCTATTAACGCTATGAACATGGTCTTTTGTTAGGCAAACAACATTTAAAAATTTGTCCAGTGTAACAGTTCACGTACTGCTGTATACAAGGAAAGTGATGTACTGCAAACGTGGCAAATAAGTTTTTAAACGATAATCGAAATATCAATGCCAGTCTAGGCAAACATGGGGAAAACAATTATGTATGTGATGAAGGGATAAGCAAACATTAAGATGATCATGCAATACAAGTTGATATTTATATGGTATGCTGTATAGATATGTATTACTGTAAAACATTGTAATTGCCATTGCTTGTATGTGCTTATGTTAATGGTGAAAGCTGCTCCATTCAATCTGTGGCGCTGATCAAAATTTGCAATAGCTGAATAAACAAACACGATATCATATAGTGGACGAACAGTACTCTTAAAGCATAGAAAATGGATTTTCACATGTTAGAAAGTGCAATGACGCACACAGTCATTAATTTTGTGCATAGATACCAATCTGCTCGTCTTAAACCACGGAGCAGCAAATAACAAAGAGAATAAATAAAGTGAGAGGGTGAAATGGAGGTATACATACAGAGAACACGAAGTACATCTAATAAATTTACAGTAGGTTAAAGTTTGTGAGAAAGAAAATATGGGAAATGAAATAAAAATAATAGAACATAAAGACGTAGTAAGTAGAATAAAGGGAGTTACGAATAGAGCAAGAGAAAGAGAGAGAGAGATATATAGATAGAGAGAGAGAGAGAGAGAGAGAGAGAGAGAAATGGAAAGGAGGAGAAAGGAAGAGCGAGAGAGAGATGGAAAGAAGGAGAAAAGAAGAGAGAGAGGGGGAGTGAGAGTGCATGTGTGTGTGTGTGTGTGTGTGCATGAACATAGAAAAAAATATGAGAAATAATAAAACAAATTGATTGGCAACGACAGAGAGAAAGAGAGAAAGAGAGAAAGATAAAAGGAGAAAGGGAGGAAGAAATACAGAAGAGAAAGAGAAAGAAAGGATGAAAAGTGGAAGAAAATGAATATAAGGAGGGATAAATAGCAAGCAAGATGAATAGTAAGAGAAAGAGAAAAAATAGAAAAGAAAGAGGGGACAAGAGAGAAGGGAAAGAAATATGAATAAGAATGACAGGTTGGAAGAAAAGGAATATGAAGAAAAAGGGAGAGACAAGCACGAGGAGAGATAGAGAAGAAGAGAGATCCAGAAAAATGGGGTTGGAGAGAAATGAAAAAATGTATTTACCCCCATTACAAGAGAGAGAGAGAGAGAGAGAGAGAGAGAGAGAGAGAGAGAGAGAGAGAGAAAGAAAACAAAATGGAAGAGAGAAGCAGAGAGAGAGAGAGAGAAACAAAGGGTCGACAAAATTATTAATGCAATGATTTGACATACACCGACAACGGGTCAACAATCCGATCATCAGGACTACGAAAACACGATCCCCATAGAAATATATAAGAACAGTATTCATATTTGTCGCATTTGTTTCCTCTTAATTTATTGATGTTGTTTATTATTTACTCCCCCACCTTTCGCGGTAGAAATTTGGAATGTAAAACGCCCACTGGAAAACGGAGCAAGGGTAGCGAAGAAAGAGAATGCAGCACAGATATTTCCTAAGCAAACGTAATTTAATCTGTCTCCGCGAGTAATCCTATCCTGTTATGTCTTTCGCTTGATGTTAAGCCTCTTCTATAGAAACAATACGTATTATCAGAATATTCCTGCTCCACACACAGGTATTGGTATTATTTAATATCATTTCACTAGGAACATCGCTTTTATACTACTCAAAGAAAAAGCGGTATTATTTACGTCGTTGGACCACTATTCTATCGTCATCATCTTAGAACTTATCTAACTATTTGTCTTAGTTCTAGTTACACTTCAGTCGAACTTTCTGTGTCGCTATTTATTTATATTGTATTGATTTTTATCATATGAATTCATAATATATCATTACATACAGATTCGTGCTCCATAATGGGAAAGAAAGGAGTCAGAATGTATAAATTGGGAGGAATTCTTGGCCTGCTCCACACACGCTCACTTGGGCAGAAGAAGAAGTTTCATCTTTTCACCCGCCACCCCGTGGAAGCCATCTTCATCCCTCTCAACTTAGCATCTCCATCTTGTGACGTCACATCTAAGTATGGCACGAAGCAACTTCACCGGCCTGTGCGCCCTCCTGGCACTGCTATGGTAACGTACCTTTCCACACTTCGATTTCAGTCATTTTTAATACTAGTGTTAGCCTTATTGTGTGTTTTTACAACATTCCAAAACGGAATGAAGACAAAGATGAAGAAAAATTGTGAAAATGGAGGAAAACAATACAACGAATCAACAAATGAAAAGAGGCAGTGAATACGAGCCAACTTGTAGAGGAAAAAGAACAAAATGTAACACTGAAAATTGAATTTAAATTGATAGTTTTTGTTGTTGTATTGCAAAGCAATACAATCAGCTTCTACTGCTAGTGCATGTGCTAGAACCAGTCAGTGCATAGTAAATGATTATGTAAGTCTGTCATTACAATGTCATCAATGATTCATGATACTTCTGGGAGAAAAGGAATTGTGATTTAATAGGTGCGATGTGCGATGGGCATTGTTGTGATATGTCAACAAGTAAAGATCTCATTAAATATTCAAAAGATTATGAAAAGAATGTTGATTGATTGAATGTTACAAACCGCTCTCGAAAAGTGAAATTTAGTTAATAATCTGTAATCTTCACTTTGGTTCGAGTTGTACTTCAGAATAACCGGGAACATGGTGTACATAACGTTATATAGTGCTCGATCACTTGGGATGCATTCGTACGTATTTGGACACTGCGCCCCCCCCCCCCCCCCCCCCCCATAATAATGGCATATATGTGTGTATTGGTTAATGTTTATATTGCTAGGGGAACGGCTTAGTCATGTTTGTTTCGTGCAGTCTATAGCATTGATAACACATTCTGTATATTACCTTTATGCAACATACATAATTCATGGGGAAACTATATTGGTAGAAGTTGCTGCTAATTTCTTTTACTTATGAAATGTGCAAAGTACAGGAACACAATGCTGTTATCTCCAATTCATGATGTACAACAGGTTTGGCTTAGCGGCTGCCTCATCGAGCAGTGGAAGCAACAGCATTGGAGGGTCGTCATCGTCCTCGGGCTCGAACTCGGGCTCCAGCTCGGGCTCGGGCTCGGGAGACATGTCGGCCGACGGTGAGGATCCTATCGTCGACATTCCAGATGATGTCCTCATTCCCAATGAATTCCTCGTCACCGCATCGGTAAGCCCGTTCACTATGCGCCAGTAGCGTCAATAGCGTCAGTAGCATCAGTAGCGTCAGATTTTGGATGATGGTGATAGCTATAGCGACATTATCATTTACGTCAACATCTTGTTCTGTACCCCTTATCCACCCAATTTCCCTCATCCCCCCCCCCTCCCTCTCTCCATGTCTCTCTGTCTCTATCTCTCACCGTCTCTCATTGTCTATCTCTCTGTCTCTCCCTGTCTCTCTCTATCTCTCTCTGTCTCTGTCTCTGTCTCTGTCTCTCTCTGTCTCTGTCTCTGTCTCTCTCTGTCTCTGTCTCTGTTTCTCTCTCTCTATGTCTGTCTCTCTCTTACCGCTCTTGCCTCTCCATTCTCCGATTCCTCTATAACCCTTCCCCGCCCCGCTCTCTCTCTCTCTCTCTGTCTTTCTCTCTCTATCTCTCTCTCTCTCTCTCTGTATCTCTCTTTGTCTCTCTGCCCCTCTCTGCCTCTCTCTGTCTCTCTCTCTGCCTCTTTCTCTTACCGCTATTACCTCCCCATTCTCCCATTCCTCTATACCCCTACCCCGCCCCACGCCTTTTAAACTCTACCGTCTGTAAAGACTCCTTTCTGTAACATACTATACTTGCATTCCTTTAAAAGCAATGTAAAGATCACTGCTCTTCTATTTTTCTTGGGGTATCAGTATCGGAAACTACACCGTTTCAGCGATGAGACAATGCATGACGGCAAATTATTGTATTTCCCTGACAAAGCCTTTGCGTCAATGGATGGTAGCCCTGTTTAATTCAAACGAAGTATAGGAGAGGATGGAGCAAGCTAGGAGTATTTCTAATTTTAGGGCTGACGGTGTGGTTATAGGATTAAAGACAGCCCGTCCCTTTTGCAGATCACCACAAAACCATCGAAACGTTGGCAAAACATAGAGAAGTGTTAGCAAGCTGTATATTCATAATTTGAAACTGATACGTAGAGTAAAATTCAAATAATGTACGTAAACAACGTCTGATTAATAGTCTTTACCTCAGGCTCTTAGAGTTTGTGTTGAAATATCTTCTTTATTGATTAATCTGTTTATTAAATTATAAAACGCATTATGAAAACAATTGTTCTATAGAAGGAATCATCTCCAAAGTTTGGTAATTAAAAAATAAAATAAATAAAAATTAGGATTTCACACATGCATAATAACCACATATAGATGCTTTAACAAAGACTAATACTTTTTTCGTAGTACGAAAAAAGTCGGTTTGAAATTTAACGGCTGAAATTTTTACATATACAGAAAGCTTCAACATGCTATATTTTTAGAAATGGTCTTGAATCACACTTTCTTCAATTTACGATCGTGATGGACGATTTCAAATTTTAAGCTTGCAAAAGGGACGGACAATCTTTAAGGCTCAGGTGTAAGATAGAGGTTCTGTATGCATCTATTCAGTATTCAAGGGTAGTTGTGAGGTGGTGCTACCAAGGATGTTTACGTACATGGATATCCAGCAGATTAATTGTACTCTCCCTCTAGTCACAAAAGAACGCTTTACAAAGATTTTCTCTTTGATCTCCCATTTTCGAAGCCTGGATTTGACGTATAAACAAAATGTCATGCCCACAAAAATTTGGGAAAATATCCTCACCCCATATGCTTGCGCAGTTGTGACATGTAATACCTGCGATGCATCTATAACGATTCAATCGAGGAATATTGTTACAATATGGCAAAAAGGTTCTAAACGCGATATCAAGTTGCAGCATAAAAGTCTCAATTTCACAATGTTCCGCATCATATTCCATTAAAAAATTGCATGAAACGTTACTTTCAGATGTTTTCCTTACAGACAAGTAACATGAAAAACGTGCCCAGCCGCGCCCAAGCTAGTATTTCCATCTCAAAAAGTATCAATTTTCGTATTCGCTTGTCCTTAGTCTATTAACTACATAAATAGCACTTTGTGACAAATTAAAAGTTCAGCAGCGAAAGCTGAAATGTGTGCATGTATAGGAATGCGTATGACCTATTATAAAATCCAGGTATGCATCATATTGTCGAGAGCAGCTGCTAGTACGAGGTGACTTCGAAGCTGGTAGAAAGAATTTCCGCGAGCTGTATCTCCAGCTCGCCTAGTATCTCCTTGGTGCGACTACTAGACCGTGTCCGTGAGATGTGAAGCATATTAAGTTATAACTTTTATTTTCTTTCCTTCGACCCTAGAGCGAACAGGAATTGGAGAGACTCACTTCCGTTCTTGAGAATTTCAGCTCATGTGCAGGCACTGGTGCCACGATCACGTTCGAAGTCAATGCCGTACTCAACCTCGCAGTCGTTCAGTGCGATGATGTCTGCGCGGATGAGGTGAGTCACTTAAGAGTTCTAGAACAATACATATGAACAAACAAACAAAAAGACAAGCACAGTTTTCTTACAACTATAAACAAACAAATAAAATTTACGGGGCACATCAATAAAATGATTAGCGGTGCTCTCAAAGTCAATAAATAAGAGTAAAGTGAACGATAAAAAGGCATAAAAACATTACCTGAAAGTTTGCATGAACTATCATGACTATGGAACTGCATAGCAAATATTTAATTTAATTGAAGTGTTTTATTACTTTCCACCGGATGTACAAATACTGAAAAACAAAAATACACATAAAACAATAATTACACAATACGACAGTAATAAAAAATGACAACAAATTAAAGTATACCAGTCATTTTCAAGTCGCATGGAAAAAACAATAAACAACATTTTTATTACGTTGTTTTGGATAGTTACATTGAAAGGTCGAGGAAGAGAATGAGCTGTAGACTGGTAGATGCCTCTTTAAACATCATATGCTTGGTTGCTGTTGAAATGTGGTATTTAGGGTGTTATAGTACTTCAATCCTCTGCTTACATTATATTTTGTGTGTGAAGACTATTCGGGTTAGAGGAAGATCAGAGGAAGTTGTTATTGTGTACGAATTCTATTCGGGTATGTTTGTACTTGTGTGTTTGTTGTAAACAGTCCATTAAGAGCAGCGAGAACTTGCTCCGTTGTTTACTGAAACATGAATATTCTTTAGTCAAAGTAATAAACGTCCTTTATATTCGGAATTCTGTTTGCTCCGTCTTGGAAAGAAAAGTTCTGTTATTTATCATCGTTTTGACTTTTCGTAAAAGAATAAAAATATTCTTTCGGTGTAGACCTGTCGCGCGTTTACCTCCGCAAGGATACCAACCATTATGTATTGGAGTTCTACATTTATTGTAATTAAAACAATTTGAGGTCACGATGTGAAATAAAGAGATAAGAACCATCTGCAAAGTGGAAAAATGGCAAAATATGAGAGGAGTTTTTGAGAGCATTAATGTATAATATGATAAACAAAAGTGGTCCCAAAGGGGAACCTTGAGGTTACGGGGAGTTCATTTGACATTACCATTCTATTCAAGTTTAATTATGGAAGTAAGTTATTTTTTAGTACTGTTGTTAAGGAAATATTGCTTCTATTGATGTTAGTGGTCTAAAGATAAGAGTGAATAAGAGTTAAGTCACTCAGATGCGTAACGCGTTCTCTTACAGGTCGTCGTGAAGATAAGAAGGAATAAGAGTTAAGCCACTCAGATGCGTAACGCGCTCTCTTACAGGTCGTCTTGAGCATGAGGGTACAACCTTTAAGAACCACACGACGTCGACGTCGACGTCGACGCGTTCTTATTAAGCTCGTATTGCTTTGTGAAGATGACACAAGTGGCAAACAAATAGTTCAAGATGGATTTTTTTTTAAATTGTTGTCTAGATTGCGGCAGCTGGGTTCGAGGTGGAGCAGAATTCCTTGCAGTTCATTGTCCAGCTCCCCTCCTTGCCAACGGGCATGCAGGATCGCATCGACCAAGAAAATCTCCCTCTCGACGGTGCTGCGTTTGCCGCCGGTAAGTCCGGCGGGATTCATCATGACTGAAGACAAATACTAGGTGTTAAAACAATGTTTGGACACTTTCGACCCCCAACCCCCTCTTTCCCCAATAGAACAAGGTCTTTTTTTGCCAGAAGCATCCAGTATTATTATTGGTTGATAGCTGAGATGCACTTTTTAATATAATAGCAACAGTGGAAGCGGGTTACTACGTGACAGGATATGTAGTGGGGTGGATGGGGTGAATAATTGTGCACATGTGTCTACAAGCACCAAATTTTGCACACACGTTCAAAATCATATTTCGAACAATAGATATAGAGGCATCTCAAAATATTTTCAGCCCCCAAAGTTCTCCAGGGGCCCTGTTATGTTATTTTTACTTCTTTTCGAAAACGCATGGCCGGACTTGAAAAGAAACTTGATAGGAATCACCCTTCGGTAATAGGAACCTTACCTTGTTAAAGTGTGTGGTCATACGTGACAAGGGGCCAGGGGATAGCCCCCAAACGCCCCAAGGGGTAATTTTTCTCTTAATTTTTGGACATTTTATCGAGAATAAATAAATGGATTTGAAACAAATTTGATAGGACTCACCCTTAGGTGATAGGGGCCATTAGTTGTTAAAGGGCATATACTGTACTGGGAAGGCAAAAAAGACTTCAAAATGTAATTGTTAGCAATCTTCTTGCCAATGGTCTTAAATTCATGTATTGTCTTTTTTAGAAGCTTGCTGAAAGTTATTTGCCGTCAAGTGATCCACATATGGAGTAATTAATGATTAATGATTAAATCCTCAAAATGTTCGGCCCGAACATTTTGAGGATTTGTGATTTAATCACTCATCACTCCAAAAGTAGATCATTTGAGGGCAAATAACTTTCAGCAAGCTTCTAAAATAGACAATACATGTATTCAAGACCATTAGCAAGAAGATTGCTAACAATTATATTTTGAAGGCTTTTTTGCCTTCCCAGTACAGTAAATGCCCTTTAAACTTGGGGTACACAAGCTGGCTCTCAACAGCATCACCCAAGAGATGAGAGAGAGAGTTTCACTGGTCCGACATTGTCGGGCTCTCCCAATAAAAGTCCGATCACCGATGTTGTTCTACTCACATAGCTAAGAATCAGTTGTCATGACAACATGCTCATATAATTTCACACTTCGGCACTCTATTACCATAAGTGAACACACCTTCAAATAAGCCTTTTTTGTAATGTATTCACATCTTTCGCCATTAATGCGTCAGAGGTTTGATATTCACATGATTGTATCCAGTGACGTAGTTTCAATTAGTGGAATACACTCTCAAGAATTTAGTTGTTACTTGGACAAACCCCGTACACGGTTCAGGCTTACCAGAATTAAGATAATTTGTATATATCTCGAAAATGATATATTAGTTATATTTAAGTTTGTTACCATGACTACTATACATCTTGTAACCACCCTCCATCCATCACATCTTCCCCACACATAGATGCTGCTCCCGGATCCGAAATCTTTATCTTGGACACCGGTGTTACCAATTCTCACAACGAGCTCACTGGACACGCCACATTCTTCGCCGATGTCGTCACCCCCAATGTAAGTTGTCAGCATATTTTGAGTCTCCTGGGCTCGGTCTCATTAAGAGTTACGATTGATATCCATTGTAATTCTGTACATTAGAGATAACGGATTGGACTTACGATTGGTTCAAATCAATCGCAGATATTTATAAGACGGGGATCTGATCATGAACTGGTATTCAACACGTAAAATGCCCGTGGTGATCTCTATACCATGGCATGCATGTCATACCGTACATCATGGTACACAGTGTCAAAATCTCCACGTGCCCGAAGATCTAATCATGTATCCATGGTATCTCATTTACATTATATATCTAATTTATATCTGAATTTTGTGTTGATCAACTAAATATGATTATGATACACCTGTGATTGCAATTGTTAACATAAAGAAAATTGTTATCAATATTATAGTTAAACAATTGAAATGCAGTATCCTTGAAATACGCTACAAAAATATTACTGCAACATGTGTTAATTTAGATAGTCTCATCGTATTGCATCTGTCAGACTTCCAAAACGTTTAAACATGATATCATTAATGCTAAATACGTTACTCATTGCGGATAAATGGCTACTCATAATCGTTTGTCTCGCAATGTAAGGTAAACGGAATCGAAAAGATCACGACGTTTCGTGCGCCGCTGGTGGTATCATTGTTTATTTTCAATTGTAATCGCAAATATGCTTAGCCGACGTAATCATCAGATCATGGCCGAATGAGATGTAATATGTATAAAAGTGAAATGGCTTGTTATCATACAAATTACGGTTATTTTGCATCAACAGACATAACTACTACTACTATTTCCGCTGCTGCACTTCCATGACTACTACTGCTTCTGCTACTGCCTCTACTATGACTCTTACTACTGTTACTACGCCGACGACCGCTACTTCTACTACATGTACTGTTACCACTGCTGAAGTTGTTACTAACTTACTACTTCTATTACTACTACTGCTGCTGCTACTGCTACTAATTCTGCCGCTATTACTACTTCTACTACGTTACAGATGAAATTAACACGACTGGAACAGCACATCCTGTTATACCGACCACCTCTATTGATAGACTACCTGGCTATAAATATCACATTTCCTGTCACTCTTCACACATGCTTATCTTTGAAATCTGCATCAAAGTACCTTGCACTAACAGATAACCTTCTCATGAAGACCACATTCTTGTCTCATCTCAGCGGTCTTTACTGGTTTCACTGTGTAATCATATTATTGGTCGCATTTCTTACAGTCTCCAATTACAACCGACGTTAACGGACACGGGACTCGTGTGGCTAGCGCTGCTGCTGGCGCCAACATCGGGTCCGCGAGGGGGGCCAGTATCCAAAACATCCGCATAGCCAACTCCGGCGGGGTGGCGTCGGTCAGTGATGTGATTGCAGGTACCACGTGACTATTGAAGACAGCCCGTCCCTTTTTCAGATCACCACAAAACCATTGAAACATTGGCAAAACATATAGAGAAGTGTTAGCAAGCTTTATTTTCATAATTTGAAACTGATACGTAGTGTAAAATTCAAATAATGCACGTAAACGACGTCTGATTAATAGTCTTTACCTCAGGCACTTAGCAGTTTGTGTTGAAATATCTGCTTTATTGCTTAATCTGTATATGAAGTTATGAAACGCATTATGAAAAAAATTGTTCTATAGAAGGAATCATCTCCAAAGTTTGGTAATTACTCATAACATTAGGATTTCACACATGCATAATAACCACATAGGTGCTGTAACAAAGACTAATACTTTTTTCGTAGTACGAAAAAAGTATTTTTTTGAAATCTAACGGCTGAAATTTTTACATATACAGGAAGCTTCAACATGCTATATTCTTAGAAATGGTCTTGAATCACACTTTCTTCAATTTAAGATCGTGATAGACGATTTCAAATTTTAAGCTTGCAAAAGGGACGGACAATCTTTAACCCTTAGTGTGACAGATAAACTGATGCTCTATGGAATTTGTGTAACATGTGGTATGTAAAGGTCCTATACGCACTTATTATAATTCATGTACACTTGAATGTTGTTTGGAAACCATGGAAACCGGGACGCGGTAGTCCATTGCCCGGATCTACGTACTCATAAACTTACTTACTGACTGACTTAATATCATACATACTCTCTCTCTCTCTCTCTCTCTCTTTCTGTCTGTCATATCTCTCTCTCTCTCTCTCTCTGTTTATCATTTTATCTGTCTCGCCTTTTTGTTTCTCTCTCTCTCTCTCCCCCTCTCTACCATGCTCTCTATCTTCCTTTCTCTATTGTGTTTTCTCTCTCTATCTCTCTCCCTCTCTCTCTCTCTCTCTCTCTCTCTCTCTCTATCTCTCTCCCTCTCTCTCTCTCTCTCTCTCTCTCTCTCTCTATCTCTCTCCCTCTCTCTCTCTCTCTCTCTCTCTCTCTCTCTCTCTCTCTCTCTCTCTCTCTTTCGTTTTCGTTTGTGTTTTCTCTCTCGCGCGCTCTCTCTCTCTGTCTCTCTGTATCTCTGTCTGTCGGCCTCACCTACCAGCTCTGGACCAAGTCAAGCAGTGGTCTATGAGCAACAGCCACCCTCGCTGTGTCATCAACTACGCCTTCACCTCTCAGGCCACATCGCAAAGCCTTGTGAATGCCTTCACAGACATCACCGACAATACGAACTGCGTCGTGGTGGTCGCGGCCGGTAACTTCGGCCAGTCAACTCAAGACGCCTGCCTGAACACCCCGGCTAGCTCGCCTAACGTAGGTCAAGCGCTAAAGTTCTGGGCCCTGTTGCATAAATCTTACCACTGATGGTAACTTTTAGGGAAATCTTGGATTTGATTGGCGGTATTAGCGTGGTAGATACCATTGAAAGCAGAGTCACCATTAATGGTAACCTTATGCAACGAGGAGCAGGAATGAGGGTAATATTAATAGATAGACTTGCTAAATCCTATATTGGGTGTTTCTATTCAATAAAGAGGTAGGGCTGTGGAAGATTGATCATTATTGATTTATTCTTCAGTTGGGAAGGACTGATAAAAAAAGGAAAATGAGACAGTGACTGGTGTGAGAATATCATACTATACTTTGCAATCAAATCTTGAATAGCCTGGAAACCTGGCTTAGGTGGTATGGGTGCTTATGGTAATGCTGGGTGGGTGGCGGGGGGGGGGGGGGGGGTGGGGGGGAGGGGGGGAGCGGAGGAGAGTCGTGTGTGGATGATCGTGGAGGGTGGGGGCGGGGGATAACATTATGTTTGTTCATATTCATTTGCTCTCTTTGAAAAAAAAATCAAGCAACATGTGTAACTTCTTACAATGACAATTACCGTTAAGATTATTTCATATACATGTACTACTTTGTTTCACATCCGTTAATTCTTTTTTAGAGACAAAAAAATTACCTTGACAAAAGAATGCAATTATCAAAATAAACTTGACATACTAACAAGTGTATAGGCGAAGGAGCGATAAAAATACAGGGGATGTAGACGTTGAACATGGTAAACCGAGGCTAAAAAACGTTCAAAATGTCTGTTATCTGTACTTTTCCTTATAATTTTCCTCCCGGTAGTTGATCACCGTGGGTGCCTCTCGGATCAGGATTACCGCTAACGCCGATGAAGATGACCTCCCGGGCTTCGCGAGCTACGGCTCCTGCGTGGACATCTACGCCCCCGGTCGCCTGGTCAACCTGGCGACTTCTGTGTCCAACAGCGGGTACACTACAGCCTCCGGTTCCTCCTTCTCCACCGCTGCCGTTTCAGGTACTACCACCGATTTTTTTTTTTATTTAGCTCATATAGTAAAACCTGTAAATAATGACCTCCAAGGGAGACAATAGATTTGATCTTTGTGAGCTGGTGGAATTTATGTGTAGGTTACATTTAATACAAATTTTAATCATTTTCATTTTTTTAAGGGACACCAACAAATTGGCCCGGATAGGCAGGTACCCTTTACATCCAGGTGGTCTCTACAGCACTTTCTCTATTAATGTGTATAATAATGTCCTCCTCGATGTTCGATAGGTATTACGTGTCTGTTATATCCTATGTTTGTATCTTTTACTGTATTGGCCCTTTCAGAACATAATGATGTTAGGAGCCTTTACGGGATATATCCAATTCTATTCGTCATCTTTGATTTTATTTCTGCAAATTTGTTGTATTATTGAATTATTATTGTATTTTTTGTATTAGTATTTTGTTTCATTCGATGAAAGAAGAATTTAATCAAATTGATACAAAATTGCATTTAATCGCTTAATAATTGTCATTTTCATACTCCCTCTACATTTCCCCGCCGCACCTTCCGACCCCACCCATCGGTCGCAATCCGCCCCGTGCAGGAGTCGCTGCACGCATCCTCGCCGGACTGTCGACCTACCCACCCCCCAACGTCGGCGTCGGCCCAGGGACGACGATGACGATGACCGACTTCATACGAAACGAACTCATCAACGACAGCGCCAAGGATAAGATCGAGGCCTTCCCCCCACTTAATAGTAACCCAGATGCGTTTGAGGCGGTGTCTAATAACCGCATTCTCAACCTGTAAGATGAGCAACTAACGACACGATACAACCCAGAAGGAATGCGTAACTCATAGAGGCAAGGTGCCTTCAAGCGAAGTCTATTCGTGACTAATTGGTAAATTCAAACAAACATAATGAAGGAGAATGAAAGCTGTAAATTAAAGGGATAGTTCACCCTGAAGATAAGTTGGTTTCGCTAAAAGCAGAAACATGAAAAAAATATATTAATGAAGTTTGGTGAAAATCCGTCAAAGGATAAGAAAGTTATGATCTTTTTCAAATTTTAATTTTGTGACGTAACGTATGAGGTGCTCTCCTATCATGTTGTGTACAGTAAAGTTATATGAATTTCTCTATCTCTGAATTTGATAACGAAATGATGTTTTTTTTTTTCATACAGGTATATGTGTAAAAACGTATATCTAAAGACGTATCAAATGCACAGGTAAAAGATGCATATCTCTTTGAGAAAATGCACATTTTCGAGAGACAAAATATGAGAGAGAGAGCACCTCGCACGTGACGTCACAAAATATATTTTTTTAAAAGATCATAACTTTCTTATCCATTGACAGATTTTCATCGAACCTTCGCTAATATGTTTCTTTCATGTGTCTGCTTTCATTGCAACCAGCTTATCTTCAGGGTGAACTATTCCTTTAACTTTAACTCATAGACGCAAGGCGTATTAAAGCTAGGTCTATTCGTGAATATTGATAAATTAAAATAAACATAATGGAATCCAATGAATGCTGTAAATTATCCCTCTTAACTCTGTACTCACTTGACCTGAAGCTGTTCACTATTTCATATTATTCATTTAACTTTATTGCTACGATTAAAAGAAAAATGCTTAATCCATTTTTTTTCAGTCTGGCATAGCACACATAAACACAAGCGAGTTAGTTGACTTTGCACATCATTTATTCACGTAGATGAGTGAACAGAATAATCTGAATTAAGGAAAATGATAGTTACAAAATCTGCACATATAATTGCAAATGGTTGCCATGGTTTACTGACACGTCATTTCCTTAGACAAGCGTTCTCTCTGCCAGAAACTGCCACTTGTGCTTACTTCGATTTGACATCATCAAATTTAAACATTCCAATTCTGACTTCTATGGATTCATACTTTCATCGAAATCATCACATTTAGTTGTTTAACATATTCGCTTTCCTTTTAACAAGATTAATGCAAGACAGACCAAAGAGAAAGTGTCTGCGTGCGTCTATAGTGCCATTCTCATTGGGCTTAAAAATCGCAAAGTTAGGGAACAGGAACAATAGGACCACTCGGCTTTTCGTACTTTTGCGGGTCAACTTCGAGATTTTTCTAACTTCATGATTTTTTAAGCCCAATGAGAATGGCACTTATGGGATATTCTCCCACATCTATTTAGCAAGACTTGCACACATGATGTCTTCCTTTTTCTAAATGACTCCGTGTGCTTTGCATAGATATGATTACCACTTGGTAAATGATTACGACGATGTTGTTCATGCTGTTAATTGCGCGTACACCACATGACATGACATGGTCCTGTAGCACAAATAAAGATCACAACGAACTTACAATAGATAATAATAGAGATCGGTTGCATCTAATATCGATCAGAGTATTCGTGGAATAAAGTAACACGCGATCGATTGCAAATTTAAACTAAGGCTATAATTTGCAGTACAAAGGATAAGAATGTATATCGGTGGAGAATTAGACATGGTGTCTCGCTAATTATGCTTATTATTAGATACGGTACACATGCATGACATATCCATCCAGCCATCCAGCCAGTGAGCATGGTATTGAATTGGACGCAAATAAATCAATATGTGCTATGAATTGGAACGATGGTTACTCATTTGACATGTTTGATGTGAGCTGGTGCCCCCCTCATGCTTGCCCTCCAGAACAACTATACCATCAGTCTTAAAGCTGCCGAAATATTTTGTTTTCGGCATGTCAATGCCCTCTCCGATGGTCCAAACGTGACTGGTCAGCCCGACATTCCATGTGTGATTAGTAAAGCCAATTAATCTATTCAAAGCCGGGATTTAAGTGACAACCTTCTATCATTTCTTCGAAAGTGAGGAAATGTCGATTACATGACCGCATATGTTTTTGTGGAAGCGATAGCCACTTATCTGGGAGAAATATTTGATAACATATGTTAATCCCAACATTCCTTTCCGATACAAACAGTAATTGGGACGTCCGTGTTTGAAAGACGTTTGATGCGTTACATTAAACAAACAAGTCGTTATCTGACCCTGCACAGCCGCATAGAAACATACTTTATAAAATTTGTATTCTAAGTTTAACTGCATATACTTGATAACATAGCTAACATAGATACTTGATAACATAGCTAACATAGATACTTGATAACATAGCTAACATAGATACTTGATAACATAGCTAAAGGGAATCATTCACTTAGAGTATGTGATTTTATGTTATAATCATAAAACGTTTTTTGGAGATTGGTCAAATATTATTGGTTGGCAAATCAAATAAAATCATTGCATTGAGATAAACGTGTTCCATATGTTTTCTTTTTAGTAGTATGCAATCGGTTGCTCAATACCAGGTGTTAAACAATGACACGTCTTTTGGAATATACTGAAAACGAGTTTTTTATTCGAATGAAGCTGAGACATGCAGATAATAAAGTCAAATGATGTCAATTTTGCTAGGAGAAGGTTTCGTGACATTTTATTCAGTTATTTATTCTATAAGTCATTTGCACACACATGCCAACCCACAAGGTCTTTTTAGACGGAAGCTTCATGAATTATTAATGACACTGTAATGACAGTTGCTAGAGGATGCCCATGTGTGATGCACAATGGACATTGTTGTGTTATGATTTAATAAGCTGATACACACACATTTTGAGGTACCAATTTATCCGGAAGTGAAAATCTATTCACAGAATCATTATAAGGAAGGTAATTGATCAAATGTCACAAAACTCGCTTCTAAAATGACATCTCTTGACTTAAGGATATATCAATTTCAGCTGAAGTGGAATAGCAAATGATTTTAATTATTTTTCAAAAAGTGTCATAAGTGTTTTAACACGTTGTGGAACCACCTTGAGCGTGCGCTCTATACATGGTTTATATGGGACCATGAAAGTGTGACTGTGTATTTGTGTGCGTGTGTGTGTGTGTGTGTGTGTGTTGCACGCATGTGCCTGTATGTGCGTTTGTGTTATGTTTGGTTGCAAGAATGCGTGCATATGTATGTATGTTTGTATGTGTGTGTGTGTGTATGTATGTATGTATGTGATTCTCCATAAAAGTAATAAAGATAGACAAAGAGAAGGAAATATTTTAGACGGACGGAGACAGACAAGCACGTAAAGTTAGGAAGGAAAATAACTATTTTGCGTTATGGAGAAAGGTAGGGAGGGAGAGAAAGAGAGAGAGGGGGGGGTGAGAGAGAGAGAGGGAGAGAGAGAGAGGGAGAGAGAGGGAGGGAGAGAGAGAAAGAAAAAGGGAGAGAGGATTTTTTTAGGGGGGATTAGGGGAGGGGCGGTGGGGGTAAAGATAATTGAGGAAAAATACTTCGGCCTAGAACAAAACGTTATTGTACTCGTGCGCTGATGTGCGATCGCTACGGCGTCAAAATCTGTAACGTCGATGGAAAACTAGAAATCAGTCAGTCAATTGTGAAGCCAAGACGCACAGTGATGCCCTTCAAAATTCTCCTTCTCAGCGACACGCTTGACGTATTGATTCATTGATTGCATTAATCATGATCTATCAATGCTACTCCAGGACACTCAAATTACAGGTCATTTACTTCTGCGCAGGTCAGTGCACTATATTTCACTTGATTTATCTCCTTAACTCTTTACGGGTTAACGTTGGGCAGGTATGGATGAGATCCACGTGATTGAGCACTATACCAAACCACAATAAAAAAAAAAGGATGGTACATGAGCGAAAATGGAGGGATTATATCCATACATTATTATGGTTTCATCAGGTTGTGGAAAGGTTATCCTAAGATGATTTGTGATCTACTTCATCATTTCCAGTGACTGCATGCTCATTTAAGTGGATTAGTGTAAGATGCACAAGACTATTCTAAGGAGATTAGCATTCCTTAGTTGCTAAACGTGATGCTACTGCTCAGACCCGTATACTAAACGCACACACACACACACACACACACACACACACACACACACAAATAAGTTTCCCCTAAGAAAAATAGTATAACTTTTTATCGAAGAAGTTTTGGGCAAAATAATTTGGCAGGACTATTGCTTAACGTATTGGCTAACGTCTGTGTGAAAATCACATTAATCCCATTGGCCATGCATGGATGGGCAAATTTTAAAGGCAAAAATGTCACTTTTTAAAAGTCACAAGAGTAATTTCTCATGCCGTTTTACCAATACATTTTGGCATTTCTTGTGCTATTTTTAAAGTGTTTTTACTCAACCATGACTTCATTTGTTTACATGCCAGGTCATGTTACATCTTTCTCAAAATATCCTGAGTTTTATTTTTTCACCAAAATAAAGGGTTTTTAAAAGTTTCAAACTCAAGAGGGATGAATCTTTGTTAAACGGTGCTCACTCAACCAGAACAATGGGTTAAGGGTCAGGATAGGTGTTAGTGCATCGAGAGATGGATGGTAAACATTGAAAGGACATAAATTATGCTCCAGAAATGGAATTCATCAAAAATTCATATGACAGAATCCTAAAATTACCCTTGTGACTTTTGAAAAGTGACATATTGTCATGTAGCAGTTCTTCTACCTTTTAAAATCTTTACCTTTCCCCTCACTTCCTTACCACCCAGTAGAATCTCAGGTGTTTACTCCTCCTAATCCATGGATTGTTTATGTGGCTACCCTAAGCCAAACAGATCACACTGATCCTCATTATCCTGACCACTTACAAACAACTTGAGCAGCTCCTTTGTTCAAGATCTGGTCACCCACACTTTCCTTTCATACTCTGACGGACATATTACTATGGACCAATCAGAGCTTGTTTCTGTTTTCTCATTCTAATTGTTAACGCCCCCAAACTTCATGAAGATGGAACGTCAGATCCATGCTTCACCCCAACAACTCTTTGTCATGTTTGTTGAGGGACTTTTACTTTTACCCTCCCATCGGACAACACATACTACTGATTCTCGTCTTCATAAATAACTTGTACATGTACCTCTTGCTGTCGACATTGAGCTGAGTTTGGGACTCAGGAATAAATTTTAATCTAACTGCAATTCCAGCCTCATTGACTCTGATTTCACCAAGTTTTAACTCTACTGTACGATAAAGGCACATTAACGATCCCAACACAACAATATTTGCCTTTAAAATTTGCTCACTCATGCAAGACTAATTTGAGTAATGTCATTTTCACACATAAGTTAGTCAATAAGTAATGAAACAATCCTGCCAAATTATTTGCCCAAAACCTCTTCGATAAAAAGTTATGCTATTTTGCTTAGGGCAGCGTGTTGGGGGGGGGGGGGGGGTTAGTTGTTTTGTTGTGTTTACATAGCTCACAAATATGTATATACATACACTGACGTAGTGTCGGACAATAGAGAGTTTTCACTGTACGGTGCCTAGCCTAGGTACTAGACTGTGAGGTGCATGGACACAACTATGTCTGATAACACAGACTACGCCCTAATGACGGCATAGCTCCTCTGTGAGAGAAGGAGCGAGGATAGATTGGGGCATAGACGCATAGTCTGTGTTACCAGACTGGGTTGTGTCCATGCACCTCACAGCTAAGTACCTAGGTTGTATACCATGTATACGGTGCCCGTTGATCAATCTGTGGTCCATGTGCAAAATACTACTGTCAATGTAATCTTTGAAACCATGTTTGGCACCGCCGAACAGTTATGTGTTCTTAGCATTTGTTTGTCTGGTGTTTTAACAAAAATTACGAACATGATTGTGTAACAACGGCTTCTCAGAGAGAGCAAGGGAAATGTATTTCGCTTGTCCAGTTGTGGTTGTCCAGAGCGGTTGGAATTAAGTTGTTATTAATCACTCATAAAGAGACTTTTTATCCATAAAGTGCCTTTTTGTAAATAAAGATCAAACTGATCTTTTAACGATTTTCCAAGTTCCGGAGCGCATTTCCGACTAAGTCAGTCCTTGCAATTCATAGAAAGTCTATAAAAGTTTAGTACTACTCCCAGTCCATTTACATTCACCTTGAGCTCGTTCGGCAACATTTTTGTATTAAAGTAGTACGAACTAATACAAAGTAGTACAAATAAATACGGTATCAACGAGTTTATGACGAGACCGACGGCTTTTATGAATTGAGTTTTGTTAGGTCACTGGAGTAAACAATCCAAGCTCTTCTCTCTGCCAGTTTCCACATTAAGTTCATATCTCGTCGATATTACATTCCCATTAAACTATCAGAACCAATCAAAAAACGCAGCGTGAATCACGCGATGGCAACGTGATTAGTGAAATCATATATAGGGCGTGGCATGATCTGATACGTAATAAGAACGTGACTCGTTCTCATTGGACGAAATGAGTGGCGCATGTGCATGTGCGCGACAGGGCATCAGTGAAAACGTGTTCCTACTACTGACACGCGACGTTGCTCTCGCTCCGTGTACGTCATTGAGGTTGTAGTATGAACGCAGTTAGGCGTGAGGGCCATCATTAGAAACAACTGACATCCGGTCTTTCGTTACCATACTTATTAATATTCATGAATTCCCCTAAGGCCAGATGAAACAAAGAATTGAAGGTCTCGGTCAAAACAAAATGGAAACTTAATTTTGCTGGTATGCAACAATTGCGTACTCGCCGAACAACTGCGGTAAGTCAAGGAAATATAATTACTATTCAGGCTGAACTATTCATGCTATTCGGAAAGTAGGGTTTCCATGTATCCCAGTCATGCATCATTTCAACTTCACATTTGTGCAATCTTAAGAGTATCTTGTTAATGAATTGTGATGATTCCAAGAAAAAAAATGTCCCCATGAGATTCGTTTGGCTGCCATCAGAGCCGCGGCCATCTGGGATTGTTACGAAAATAACCAGAATACAATCTGGATTGCAATTGTCATACCGTCGTTGATGTTTTGTTTTTATTTTTGTTTGTTTGATTTTCGTTGATTTGTTTGTTTATTTGTTTATTTGAAGTACTAGATGGCGTGTAAAGTATATTTCTGGCAATAGTCTTAATTCAATTTTGTTTTTATTTGCTCTTGGCAAGTCATTCATGTATAATTGTTGTTGCAAATGGTTCTGGCTATGTGTGTCCTTTTGTGTTTGGGGGAATACATTAAGTGTAATATTATATAGTGTATATATATATATAATATATACGCCCCCGCTGTACGCCCCCGCTCCTAGACTCTTTATTTACGCACACTACATATTCTGGAGCAACCTTCTCAGGTATAAGTTGATTATCGTATATATATATATATATATATATATATATATATATATACATCATGTATCAAGGAATGGTTGTGGGTATGTGTGTGCGTTTATTATTTTATGGCATGTATGTTGTTTATATCTATATCTCCGCTTATATGAGGTGATTGCTTGAGCGAGTAATTGCGTGTTTAGGTGCGATTATACGTATGGGGTCTACATTTAATATATTTAATGGTGAGGTTTTATAGTTCACTCATTCAATACTTTCATTTTCGATTTACAATTACGTGCAATTCTCATTAAAATCGGTTCGTCACATGTAAATTATGCACTTTGATGTTTTAGGTGTTTTAAATGCAGAATGTATATAGGCATATATGGTCCGTATTTTTGCTTTATAAACATTTTACATACTGCGATTTCAGTGCATGTCTTTAAAAGGTTTGTGTTCCCAGTTCATTCGTCCAATTAACTGCTCACTTAACTTCGATTTTGATTTTCATTTTTCCCTCGTTACATCATGCACATTATAATGTTTCTGTTTGTTTTTACATTTACATTGTATTATATTACATCATGTGTATTTTGATTAAGAATTTTTTATCATAATTAAGGACATTGTATTTTTACCCCGATGAAAACCAGTACTCGTAATGATCTGGGTTATAACCATGTCTAAAGAATGGAATCAATCAATCAACGTAAGCAATAAATATTTTATTAGTATTTCCTGTCACCGGGTGTTGTTATAGCAATGGAAACATGTTATTCGGACAACTGTAATAGAAATATAATTTCTGATCAATGAATAGATATATATTCTATGGCGATCTATCATTTCGTTCGCGCATTTTAGCACCATGAATACACGTCATGTTCTGAATAACTTCTGAACCATGATTATATGGGATAACCATATATTCGTTATTATTCGTTATTTGAAAAAAGCTTAGTCACTCTCTTATACCAGTGAAAGCAATACAGAATGGACAATTCTGTTCTGATATTAATGAGTATTTGCAATTGACATTCCTTTCAACGTGCACACTTATAAACTAGTTAGATAATGTGTACAGGAAAGGTCAAACTTAGAGGAGAAATGAGGGAGAAGAGAGCTGATACAAGAAACAAGTTGATTGTCATGGTTGTAAATAATTATGTGTTTGAGATGGAGAGTGAGCGAGAGAGAGAGAGAGAGAGGGAGAGAGAGAGAGAGAGAGTGTGAGAGAGAGAGCATCCGAGGCAGTTAAATATCAACAAAAGAAGAGAGCAGGTACAAGAAACAAGTTGATTGTCATGGTTGTAAATGATTATGTGTTTGAGATGGAGAGTGAGCGAGAGAGAGAGAGAGAGAGAGAGGGAGAGGGAGAAAGAGAGAGAGAGGGTGAGAAAGAGAGAGAGAGGGAGAGAGAGAGAGAGAGTGAGAGAGAGAGGGAGCATCCGAGACAATCAAATATCAACAAAAGAAGAGAGCAGGTACAAGAAACAAGTTGATTGTCATGGTTGTAAATAATTATGTGTTTGAGATGGAGAGTGAGCGAGAGAGAGAGAGAGAGAGAGAGAAAGAGACAGAGAGAGAGAGAGAGCATCCGAGACAATTGAATATCAACAAAAGAAGAGAGCAGAAACAAGAAACAAGTTGATTGTCATGGTTGTAAATAATTATGTGTTTGAGATGGAGAGTGAGCGAGAGAGAGAGAGAGAGGGGGGGGGGGGGGGTGAGAGAGAGAAAGCATCCGAGGCAATTAAATATCAACAAAAGAAGAGAGCAGATACAAGAAATAAGTTGATTGTCATGGTTGTAAATGATTATGTGTTTGTGATGGAGTGTGTGTGTGTGTGTGAGAGAGAGAGAGAGAGAGAGAGAGAGGGGGGGGGGAGGGAGCATATGAGACAATTTAATCTCAACACACACATGAAAAGAGTGGAAAACTCAATCTAGCTCACTTTGACCAAAATTGCACTTGGGTCATTGTTGTATTCAAGTACCATATTGAAAAATTGAAGCTCTTTCACACGTCATTGCTCAATTTACAGTTAGATTACAGAAGGACCACTTAAGCACAATAAGTTTCATCCTTTCCTTTTTTTATTCAGTTTTGCTGGTAGTGGTGTTAATTATCACTGTGAAATCATAATCATTCTAACTATTGTAATTATTTAAATGAAAACAACGAAAGGTCATATTGTTGGTAGAAAGAATATCAGCATCTTTCCCCCAATGTTGTGTTATTCAAGCTTTATTAATTTTGTTTCGTATTGAAAGCCTTCTGTACAATAAAAGATATAGCCTTGTGAGCAAATATAAGGGGAAAGAACTATTAATAGAAAACATATGCTGCTTTTGTGAAGATGTTTAGAACTCACAATGTTGAGCAGCATAGACTGCAGCCTATCGATGCCTTTTTTGAAATAAAAACAATCAGTCCCGAGAATGTTAAGAATGTTACGGTGAAATACTGTTCCTTGCATAACGTTTTTACATTCATGGTCGTGCGGACATTTTAAGGGTTGTGTTTTTCTTAAATGAGGAAAACACATCTTGAACAATTGTTTTAAAGGTTTATAAGTATTCCCTGCATGTTTAACAAATCATTCCCTGACATGGTTAACAATGAACATATGAACCGTTGGACTTTGACCTAAAAAGCTCATTGCTGATACATGAGAAGTGGGACTGAAAAGTAAAATTAAGTTTATTGTTCGGATTATAGCATTTCTCTGACATAATACATAACATTTATATGTACTCGACCGGAACTGTTAACAGTTTACATCACTTTTTAAAGCTATTTGTTAATAATACAATATTTGGAAGAAATTTGTCTATTCTCAAACTGTCCTCTTCCAAGAGTTTGTTTTGTGCCTAAGTACAAGAAAAAAACTTTCCATTTATGATTCAAGCTGCTGTTTTAAACGATATGACAATACCATTCACAATACTATCTATGGGCTAGAAAACAAATACAAGGTATTTTCCTTTTTACGCACTTTAAAATCCGAAACCTTTCTCCGTTCCTTGTGTTTTAATTCCAGCAGTAAAATTGATTTAAAACAAATTCAATCAGTTGGATGGCCATATGTTGTAAGAGCCTTACAAAAACTTGTAATTGATAAGTTGATTGGCTTTATAGATGGATAAGTATAAAGATCTGTTCACATTTTGTGAGGAGTACGCTTTCGACCGGATTCTCGCATTGTATAATCTGAGCTATCGTGTGTCACGAGCCGCGGTTTTATGAAGTGTAAACACATCTCTTTTGTGATTGTTACTGATTTGGTGATGGAGAGTATGAAGAGTATAAAACCCCAAGATGGCAAAATATGTTTCAAATATCTACTTCGAGCTGAAACAATTTGAAACTCCGATGCTGACAATTGTGAAAGGTGCAATTTTGTGCGACATTCAGTTGAGACCTTTTCTTCACGAAGATGATGTTCTTGGTTATCATGGTAGTGGCAGGGATATCCCTATGGTAACGTATAACGTTAAAAAAGTTAATCCTTGAGATTATTTCCGTTTGTTTTCCAAAGTTAATTTCATATGTATTTGTTAAAAACGCTTTGCTTTTCACTTGAAACATAAACATGATCAAGTTAAATTATTATTTGATGTCATGAGTCCACATCACAAGCCCTGATTCCGTAAACTTCCCAATGCAGCAATGATACGTGCATGCATTCATGATAAAGACTTACTGCCCGTTTTGCCTCCTGGCATGTAGACCAGCAACAAAGGATCTCTACTCCTGGCGATTCAGGGCCTTCTGCTGGACACTCCCCCAGGTCATCTTCATTATATTCCATCTCCTCCTCAAAAGTTCGACGACAGGTGGTATTTGGGCCTCCCTCTTTTCGTCTTCCTTCCGGTGTCGAATGCAGGACTACTCTTGGAATGCTGTCGGTCTATTTTCCAAGGACATGACCTATCTAGATCCAGCGTCGTTTCAGTAAAATCTGCTGCATGCTCTCAATCTGGTATTTATCACGTAATTCTTGATTTGCTAATGTTTAAGGCCAAAATATCCTGCACATTGTCCCGAGATTTTTTGTGTGGAAGGTTGACAGGTGGTGGATGTCATTGATTATCATCCTCCAACATTCTGCCCCACTTGAAAGAGTGCAGAGGACACAGCTCCAATGCAGCTTGAGTTTGGGCTTAGTGCTGTACTGTTGTGACCGCCACATTGTGGAGTATTCTAAATGCATTCCTAGCCTTGATGATTCTCTTATTTTGGGCTCCACCATCATACCTAACTGTGCTTCCAAGATATGTGAGCTCCTCTGTTGTTGGAAGGTCAGTTCCATTTACACATGTACTTGATCTGTTGGTGGGTTTGGGATGTTAACTGCCATAACTTATTTTTCTGGTTAATTGTGAGGTCAATTTGCTGTGAAGAAGGAGCTAAGGCGGGATGTTTTCTCTTGCATATGTTTGGTGATCAAAACCAAATCATCTGCAAAATCCCGGTTTTCTAGTGATGATAAGAGGGTCCATCGAATGCCTCTTGTTTTGTCTTCGGTTGTCTTACGCATTGCCCAGTCAATAGCTAAATTAAAAATTAGTGTCAAACTCCTGTTTTCACTTGGAATGTTATGCTACTGTTGCCCACTCTACAAATTAAGTCGTTGTAGAAGGATTTGATAGTATCTACTATTAGCTGGGGAATTCCATATCCAAAAGGCTTTCCTGGTGGAGACTGTCAAAAACATTTTCAAAATCAACAAAAATGATGTAAACTTGCTTCTGCCATTCTGTGTATTTCTCTATGATGTTTCGTAGGTATATCTTATCAATGCAACCACGTCCTCTTCAAAATTCTGCCTGTTCGTTTATTACCTGTGCATCTACTGCATCTGAGACCCTTTGTATGATTATTTTTGCCAAGACTTTGATAGGTTTAGAAAAGAGAGTGAATCCACGTGAGTGTTTACATTGCCGCAGGTTGCTCTTCTTTGGGATTTTAATGCTGGCTCCTCCAGATCATTCATCAGGTCATCAGGAATCTCGTTCCTTTCCCCAATAGTTTTGAATGATGGCTGTAGTACTTTAGCAGCAAGTTCAGGGTCTACCTTGAAGCTTCTGCAGTCAGGTTATCTTGATCTGGAGCTTTACCATTCTTGGGATGAACGGCTGCAACAATTTCCCTCTTACTTGATGGCTCAGTGGTAATGCCTTATTCATTTTCTGCATGGTGGATATTAGCATTTACTGACGGAGGTGGTCTTTTCAGCACTTCTTTGAAGTGTTCTGCCCATCTGGTTTCTTGTTCTGCCTCATTTGTGAGCAGTCAGCCCTTTTTGTCTATTATTGGCATATTGACATTTCAGATGTACGACTATGCTTCCCACACACAATTTTCAATTGGTAATCTTGTAGATCTTTCCTTGTTCCCATTTCCTTTCGGAATGACTTACTCGTATTATCGACGATGAGGTTATTTTTCTTAATGTTTTTTCCGTCTTTTTATTATCCTCTCCCCCTCGTTCTTTCCCTTTAATGTCGTCTGCAACTCCTCCCCCCTCCCCCTCCACATCTTCCTCCCCTTTCATACAATTTATTTGTTCATTTTCTTTTCGTCATTTCTCTTCTTCTGGTTGTTCTTCTGCTTTGTCGCATTTCTTATTTTAGTTGTAACGGCCATGCAATTATTGTTTGTCTCCCTGATTGAAAGAATATGATTGGTGCAAGACGGGTGGAGAAATACCTTTTTTTTTACTAGGCTAATAGTTCTCAATATTGCATATCACAATGTGTTAGTACAGTTCTGTATGATTCCCTCAGCATTCACGCTTGTGGTATCATCAACATGGGGGACATTTACTGACTAAAAATAACTTTTTTGGTCGTGCATATATCTGTGATAGTTTGGATGATGGAATGAGTAAACACTCCTATGGCGATGTCAATGTCTGGACTGATCTCGATGTTCAGCTTGGCGGTGTTGTGTTTGAGCTGGATGCAATACGTTTTTTTTTTAGTTGTCTTTTCTTTTTAGCTCTCTTGTCCCGAATCGAAAGCTTCATGATTTCATCCTAAAACATTGTTCTTATCATTGTACTTTATTCAAATGCACTAGTTTGGAACCGAGATAGTGATCAACGTAATTTCAATATAGATCACGGTTTTGCAAAGGCGGTAAACATGTTACAGAAATACAAAAAAAAACAGTTTACGCTCGTAAAGAAAGTGCTGTCCTGCCATGGCAATAGGTTCCGTTCTTGTGTGAGTTCAGGATTCCAGGCAGCAATCATCTCAATGCGACAAAAATCGTTGAATTAAAACTAAATGACGATGATGGCGGCAGAGCGATAGTGCCATGATTGTACTCATTAACATTACATTTCTTTCCCTTTCCTTTTCAGCTGATTTTAATAGAAGCAGAAACATGAAAGAAACATAATAGTGAAAGTCTGATGAAAATCCGTCAAAAGATAAGAAATGTTATGTGCTGTATGTATGATAGAATAATTTTTTTTTATATTTTCATGAATTGGTTTTTTCGAGACGTATGTGTGTAAAAACGTTTTTATAATGATGTATCAGGTGTACAAAAGACTTATACACAACATATGGGAAAGCACTTTGCATGTGATGTCATAAAATCGTAACTTTAACAGATCCTAACTTTCTTAACCTGTGACATATTTTCATCCAACCTTCACTAATAAGTTTCCATTATGTATCTGCTTGTATCTAAACCAACTTAATTTCAGGATGAACTATCCCTTTTAATAAATTAAAGTCTGATCTCCTTCCTTAATGTTCATTCTAAAGCTCTGCCCAAGTCTACCAAGAATGCGAACCAACGAGTCCATGCCGAAAAGAAACCTCTCCGGCTGATCTCATCAGGGACGTTTACATCATCAAATTACAGGTACGTAGTATGACGTAACTGGGCAGTGCAGAAGAAAGGTTGGGGCAGGAAGCATGAAAGGGGTGTGTGTAGAAAATCACCCCAGAAGTCACATGTACCTATACCACCTCACTAAACCAAGCACCAATTGTATTTTAGTGTAGGTTGTTAAACTTCTTTTTCCTGTGTTGGATGGCTAGCTAACAATAATATATTTCAGATGAAATGGATTGTCAATCGCAATGTCTTTTAACACTAATATACCATGTTGTTCTGCTCAGTAGTAAAGAAAGCTCAATATTCCATGACTATAGATACAAATATTAAAATTAATTCTTAAGTTCTTATTTTGGCAGTCAGTCGGGTTTAAGGATGTTATTTGTTGTGATTGACACCATGCGGGCATAGTATATTTCTATATTATTAGCTTTAAACGAACGAAACCACAGTAATTAAAGTCTGATATACCTTTCTCTAATTACAGCCTTTGATATCACTTTCACATGAGAGATAACAGTAGGTTATAACTGCTTTAACTGTTTATGTCCTACGTGTGCATTTCTTAACTCGTAATACACAATTCCTAAATAACGACATTTTGTCTGACACAGAAGGGAAGGAGTGGGGAAAATACCCTGAAGACATATTTTTATAAACTAACATACAAAGAAGAGGGACATTTATGAGAGGTGTTCTTCATCTTGTTCAAGTCTGAATATAATTCTCTGTAAATAAATTGTTTGAAGTGTCGGGCGGATGGTCGAGAACTTTTTCCTGTTAAGGATTGTGAGGTTATGACTGATATGTGACACATGTTATTGCAAAGGTATTATTGCCCAGTCCTGTCGAATTGAATGCATTTTGCAAATCTTTAAGTGTCTGTCAAACTCTGTTCTTGTCGTTCATGCAATGTGTCTTTAAGTCTCACAAGGGATACGCCTAAAACAGTCGGGTGACTTATTTTGTCTTACGTATCTTAACCTGTCCCACCACACTAACCCGATCCCACCCCACCTCTCCTGACCACCCACCCATAAACCTATGCCGTATGCCTCCACCCATACATATGCTGGCCCACCCATACACCTGATGGCCCCACCCATACATCTGATGGCTCCACCCATACACCTGATGGCCCCACCCATAAACCTATACCTTATGCCTCCACCCATACATATGCTGGCCCACCCATACACCTGATGGCCCCACCCATGCTTCTGATGGCTCCACCCATACACCTGATGGACCCACCCATAAACCTATACCTTATGCCTCCACCCATACATACGCTGGCCCCACCCATACACCTGATGGCCCCACCCATACACCTGATGGCCCCACCCATACACCTTATGTCTCCATTCCTACACCTTATGTCTCCACCCCTACACATTATGTCTCCACCCCTGCGCCCTATGACCCCACCACTTCACATTATGACCTCACCCCTACACATGTTGGCTCCACCCCTACACATGATGGTTCCATACCTATATCCTATGGTCCCACCCTTACACATGATACCCCCCCCCCCCCTCCTCCTCCCCTGTGGCTCCACAGGATGAATCCAGCATGGGTGAGCTGCGCTCAATCTTGAATACGCACGAAGACTGCAAGGCTACGGCTGAAATCAGATTCGCCATCGAACGTCCCATGTACGTTTTTACCGTACGCATGGATTTGGCATGTGTAGAAGCGGTGAGTGTCACTGGATATATGATTGTGGTGAGGGTAAGGGTTAATAGTTAAGGCCACAAGTCATCGAAACAATACATAAACTAGTAGGCCTACATCGACATTTGCAATAGTTTTCAGGTTTTAGCTTAGTGCGTAATATGTTCACTATTACGGGCAAAAGCCCATGATGGGAACGAGAGTAATAAGAAGAACGCGTGTGGGAGATTGAGGGGGGGGGGGGGGGGGGGACGAAATGGGATGCAATCGGTCGACGAGAGAAAATGTATTTAATTTACTACGAAAGCCATTAGTCAAACGTGCCACAAAGTTATATCATCAATGGCACGCAATCGGTTGATGAGAGAAAATATTCAATTTACTCAGAAAGCATTTAGTTAAACATGCCTCAAAGTAATATTAATGTAATGCAATCGAAAGTCAAAAGATGAATACATTGCAGCAAAATAATAGCTACACATTGGCTTGCGTTACTTGTTTGGTATTTGGGGGGTGGTCGTTCTCGGAATTTAAGGGAGTATAAAGTTCAAGGCGCATTGCTTGTGACAATTCTTAAAGGGAAAGTCTACCCAGTTGGTTTTAATAAGAGCAAAAACATGAAAGAAAACATTAGTGAACAGGGTGAAGGTTTGACGAAAATCCGTCAAAGGATAAGAGACTTATTAATTTGTTTTAATTTTGTGACGTCACGTGCGAGATGCCCTTCCATATGTTGCTTAATTTTTCCATAAATTAATTTTTGCTGGTTCTTAATAAAGTAATATTTTTCATAGAGGTATGTTTATACAATAATGATATGTCAAATACACAGGAAAAAATGTACATTTCCCTTTTAGAAATTTACATGCAACATATGGGAGAGCATCTCGCAGGTAACGTCACAAAATCAAAACTTTCTTTGACGGATTTTCGTCAAACCTTCAGCATTATGTTTCGTTCATCACCTGTTCATGTGTTAACTTTTGAAATCAAATAGACTTGTTAAAGGTTGGACGTTGTTCATGAACCACAGCGCTTTTTAGACTTGAACATATGGGTTATAATATTGTATGTGATAACACATAAATATTAATGTGTTACTGTTTTTGTTTCACTTACCTATAAACACTTGTCCCACAAAATGGCATCGACTCAATGAACAATTTTGTGTTCGTTTTGTCATGTTTGTACGAGTAACAAAATTCGTATTATATTCATCTATTGAACACTCTCCCATACGTATTAACGCACCGTCCATTTAACGTTTATGTGAATTCGATATCATGATAGATGGAGAAAACATGGAAAAGCAGCAAACCTTTCGTCATTGAGCAGGACGGGTTGATGACGATTCAATCCGATGAGCCCAGTGAGACTTATGTCCCACCCGTCGACTGGCTTCGTGACCGAATCGACCAGGTGGATCTCCCTTTAGATCACAGCAGATTACATATCGGTGAGTGTCCAATTTTCCCTACCGCACGTCACTTTGCATTGAATTAAATACCTTAATCTGTATCTATCTTATATGACAATGTACTAAAATTGACGAATATACAAAGTAAATAACAATGCAGCCAACTTATGTCACCTTTAACCACACAGGTGAATTCCAGTCATGTTTAAATATGTTTTTCACATCTCATTGTTTATATGTGCCTGAAATATTGATATATTCGGATTGAATCGTAATGTTATTGTGCTGGTGAAAAGCAAGTCTCTATCATTTTGCACTGAATTAAATATCTCCATGTATCTTATATGACAATGTATCAAAATTAACGAATAAACAAAGTAAATATAATATATCTTATTACATTAGGAGTAGAACGAGAGGGAAAGTAATATGAGCCCAGTTCCGCAGTATCCAAATTGTGATCGCAGTCGTGTCTGCTTTTTATACACTAAAGTACATAAGACCGGGGCACACCTAACCCAAACCAATATCTGAATGTGGCCATGGTGGCCGCGTGGTTCATCCTGCAACAAATTTTCCTTATAGACGGTATAAAGAATGATACGTAAAAGAAAGGATGTTTAAGCGCATGGATATACATCGTTTGAAAAAGATTTGATGCCGCCACTTAATATTTAGGACTAGCAGCTGCTCTCAACAATACGATGCGTACGCGATTGGCTTCACGTTCACCTGGATTTTATAAAAGGTCATACACATTTCTATACATGCATACATTTTAGCTATCGCTGCTGAACTTTTAATGTTGTCACTAAGTGCTTGTTATGTAGTTAATGAGAACAAGCAAATAAAAATTTTGATAATTTAGAGATGAAAATACAAGCTTGGGCGCAGCTGGGTACGGTTTTCATGTTACTTGTCCGAAAGGAAAATATCTTAAAATAATGTTTCATGCATTTTTTGCAATATGATGCGGAACATTGTAAAATTGATACTTTTGTAATACAACTTGATATTACCTTTAGAGCCTTTTACCATATTGCAACAATATTCCTCGATTGAATCTTTATAGATGCATCGTAGGCATTACATTCAGCTGGATATCCATGTACTTAAACATCTTTGGTTGTACCAGGGATTTTTAAGCACAAGGAGTGCCAGCAGCCGTTAAATTAATGCAGACTCGTTGTACGATCCTTCTGGTCACAAAAGAACGCTTTACAAAGATTTTCTCTTTGATCACCCATGTTCGAATCCGCCGATTCTCTGGTTGATTTTTGCCTGTATTTGACGTATAAACAAATTGTAACGGGAGCCTATAATCTGACAAGCTTCGCTTTTTTATAGGCTACCCCCACATTGTTATATGTTATCAATTTCTATTATTGAAGTGTACAAGCAGTCATTTAATATTGTTTTCTATATGCATTCTATTTAACTTGTTAATGTCCCTCTTCATTTAATTATTTGTATATGCATGTGGACGTATCATGTTATGTACTTGTACGTTGTATGTTTATGTTAATATGTGGAATCAATTCAATTCAATTCAAATTCGGGTGCGCAGAAGAATTGGGGAAATATCCTCATCCCATATGCTTGCGCTGTTGTGATATGTAATACCTACGATGCATCTATAAAGATTCAATCGAGGAATATTGTTACAATATGGCAAAAGGGTTCTAAAGGTGGTGTCAAGTTGCAGTATAAAAGTCTCAATTTCACAATGTTCCGCAACTTATTCCATTAAAAAATGCATGAAACTTTAACCCTAACCCTAACCCTAATCCTAGATAGTTTCCTTTCAGACAAGTAGCATGAAAAACGTGCCCAGCCGCGCCCAAGCTAGTATTTCCATCTCAAAAAGCATCAAATTTCATACTCGCCTGTCCTTATCAACTACATAACAAGCACTTAGTGACAGCATTAAAAGTTCAGCAGCGAAAGCTAAAATGTATGCATGTATAGGAATGCGTATGACCTATCATAAAATCCAGGTGAACGTGACGCAATGATATAAGCCAGTTCGTAATTACAATTTGCGCATGAGCAGATGAAGGTCATAGTGACCAAACCAGCTTGTTGGTTTTTAAATCACTGAGATAAGCATCATCATTAATAAGTTATTTTAGAATATGCTTGTTATCCAATTTATAAAAGAACACCAAGGTGTTCAATCATGGGGTATTTGACAACAGGCCAAACGACAACAATTAGTTTACAATAAACAATGTAATAGAAGCTTTCCCAATTGTTCACAGACCGTAGCCTACTATTCTTGTCACCTGTTTTGAGATGGTTCCTTTATTAGAGGTTGAATATCGCAAATTGCTATGTCGGGTAAGCACATTACGTAACATCTCCTTTTGAAATGATATATTAATCAACTGCTTATCCTAATGAAAAAGGGAAAGGTCATAGACCCCATTTACACTCAAGAAAATTGCGTGGCCAGGCCGGGCTGGGCCAGGCCGCGCATTTCCCCGCTGTGGGTGGTAGCGTGGCCTGGCCGCGCAATTTGTGCGTTCACACTATACAGCGAAAATGCGTGGCCAGGCCACTGACATCAACCCACCGTGCGAGGCGCACTGCACGTAAACAAAAGGTTGAGCATAATGACGTCATCTGACATCAGCGGAATTTGCATAACCGGCCGCGCTTTCGGCCCGGCCTGGCCTCGTTTGTGTTCATACTACGAAAATTGCGTGGCCGGGCCGTACTCAGACTACCTCCTGAGCTGGTCTCAGTACGGCCCGGCCCGGCCCGGCCCGGCCTGGCCTTTTCGCATTTTTTTGTGTTTACACTACAGAAATTGCGCGGCCTGGCCTAGCCCGGCCCGGCCCGGCCCGGCCTGGCCACGCAATTTTCTTGAGTGTAAATGGGGTCATAGTGACCAAACTTGCTCCAGAGCTAACTACGAACTGGTGTATTGTTGAGAGCAGCTGCTTGTACGCGGGGTTTCCAAGCTGGTAGAAAGAATTTCCGCGAGCTGCGTCTCCAGCTCGCCTAGTACCTCCTTGGTACAACCATGCTTTACCAATTCATTCATTAGGGGACCAGGTATTTCCAGTTAACGCTTCTAACGACCTAACGCAGGGACCGCTTATTCCTGTTTAACTGCTTCTGAGGACGAAACGTAGGGACTGGATAGTGCTGGTTACCTGCTTCTAAGGACGGAACGCGTCATGTATCTGGAGATAATCTTCCCGCAGTCATTATTCACGTTTACTTCATATTTTGTCTGGTTTAGTTTAGTGTATCCTTGAGCCGGCAAAATGCCTTCTGGGATGGCAAATTAGTAATTGAAATATAAAACACCGTCCTTTTTTAAATACATATATACAAGGGATGTCATTTTTCTTCCCCCCCCCCTCCTCGCCCCCCTCTCTCTCTCCCCCTCTCTCTCTCTCTCTCTCTCTCTCTCTCTCTCTCCTTCTCTCTCTCACCCTCTCTCTCACCCTCTCTCTCTCTCCTTCTCTCACCCTCTCTCTCTCACCCTCTCTCTCTCTCCTTCTCTCTCTCTCTCTCTCTCTCTCCTTCTCTCTCTCACCCTCTCTCTCTCACCCTCTCTCTCTCTCCTTCTCTCACCCTCTCTCTCTCACCCTCTCTCTCTCTCCTTCTCTCTCTCTCTCTCTCTCTCTCTCTCCCTCTCCCTCTCCCTCTCACCTGTCCTCTGCTGATGCTGTTCTGGCAGGTGGAGGAGAAGACGTGGTCATCTTCATCCTTGACACTGGAGTTCGCACCGACCATGTTGAGTTTGAGGGAAGAGCGGCATTCTACATGGACTTGGTTCAAACGGTATGTGAAAAGTTCCTCCTTTTCAATGAGAGTTACTCAAACTCAATATGCTTATAGAGGAAAACCACGGTTTTGTTGTGAAAACTGTGTTGAACGCCTTTTAGAAAACAGCTTTTTCAAGTAATAATTGATTAAAGTTCGGTAGTTATCTTGGACGCAACTTGTAAATATTAATTCACTCAAAGGTGACCGCCGTACACGACCCGGAGCCGATCAGGCAAAAATATAACATCAGACATTTTAAAGTTAAAGTAAGTTAATCCTGCACGGGATTTTAAATGGTCCTTTTTCTATTCCACGTCCTTAGTTTGTTACAATTGGATCCATTGCCAACAATGATATCGTCCATGGTAAACCAGCTCCTATGTTTCATATGGTTATTTTTAGCCATGCCAGAGGTATTTCTAACTTCGAATCCTAATTCTGTAGAAATTAAGTATATTGAGCACGTCATGTTTACAGTATAAGATGCAACTCTGAAATTTCAACATTTTCGTCTGTATTAATTTCATAAAGCCACAGGTGCTACGGTACCTCGGGTAGCATAAACATCTCCAATTTTAACTTCGTTAAATGTTGGTGGGCACCCAAAATTGCACCTTTTGTGTTAAAAAATACTTTGACTTTTTTGTTAACAGCCATGTATTATTTTTTAAATGTTGGGGTTACTTATTTATGTTCAATGAAAAATACCAGATAGGTTTATAGTGTGACTGCTTCGCCAGTTTTTGAGAACGAGTTGTCGCAATTTGTTGTTTCGGAGGCTTCATTTTCAATAGATAATAGATAATAGATAATAAACTTAGTATTCCGAGCTGTGGATCTTGAAATGTTATTTCCAATTCCCTTAGTTATTTATGTAGGACTTGAAATATAAACTTCCAAATAATAGCCAAATTTCTTTCATCATACTTCTATCGATAATTCTGTGAAAGCTTAATTGAGGAGTGTGAATTTTCTGTGAGCTGATTTGAAGCCTGCGAAATAAACTTTGAAGACTGCTCTCACAAATACAAACAGAGAAACTTATCCAATCAATATTTCACAGTATAGTATCTGGACATCTATTTCATCTGTCAATAAATAGCAAAGCTATTCCCTACAGTTTGAAAATAAGGTTTTGGATTTCAGTTGGGTTCTATACAAATGCTATTTGCTTTATTTTTAACATTAGATTCCAATTGTTTGGTTGTTGGTAAAAAAACCCCAAATTTTCCCCCTTCTAAAAAAAGTGGTCTGGAGGGAGTATATATTGTTCTTTACTAACCCTCATGATCTTGACCTGCCCGATTTGTTTGTGATAATCATGTTTGAGAAATTCTTCATTTTCTTCTTTTCTTGGTTCACCTTCTCCTTCTTCATCTCAACCCTCTCATTCTCCATCGTCTTGATCATCGAAACACGGGGTGACCTGACCTTTAGTCTGGGGAACCGGTTGAGGATGACCCGAACGGACATGGTACCCAGTGCGCCAGTGCTGCCATCGGGGCAACTCGAGGAGTGGCAGTCAAAGCTAGTGTGCTCAGCATTCGCATAGCGAACGAACAAGGCCAAGGCACCAAGGATACCACTATCATGGGTATGTCATATATAATCCGCTCTACACCGTGTTCATTCAACAAACGTAAATGTAGCTCACTTAGCAAACAACATAATTTAACAAATCTTAGCAGCAGATCGGTCAACTATTTACGGATAAAGCTAATTGAATCCGTCAGGGAACGTTGCTGCTTTTTTGTAGAGTAATCTACATGCATCCCTTTCATCAGCGCAAAATTGTTTTTGAAGCACACTCATTCGAATACAAAGTTGACAACCAATAAAGTAGTTCCTTATGAATTATCGGCAATGCGAGGAAAATAGATATACGAATTTTCAGATGTTTCGAAGAACTTTCCAATAAAACCCACAGAGGAGTGGTCTGGCGTTCTAGTGTACAAATGTCATCAAAACTGCAATGAATATTTTAGAGGGAGCTCGGATAAGTGAATACTGAGAGAAGCCAATCGAACATTTCTTTGATAACCTCTGTTTTTGTATTGGCATCACAGGGAAAGGCAAAACCTGTTTTTGAAGTTTATTCAAATCCTAAAGTGGCTACGTGGAGCATCATGGGACGACTTGAAACACCACCATGTGATCGATGTAAAACGACAACGTCAATCTGTTTCAATGTGAAAGTAGCATACAGGTCTTCATTAATTTCATATGCCTTGTTAAACCGTCAGCATTCAGGGAGGTGTATAAATGGAAGGCAAAGAACCCAGACAGGAAGTGTGTGGTGTCCTACTCGATGACGTCACCGGGAATCTCCGAGATCGTCGACGCGGCCGCCCAGACCGTCATCGACAAGACCGACTGCATCGTGGTCGCAAGCGCGGGAAACTTCGGGCAAAATAGCTTTACAGGCGATGCCTGTCACTACTCCCCTGCTCGTGTGTCCCAGGTTGGTATAATCCTAATCTTAGGCACACGTTACTTTTCAAAATAAACTTTCAAACGATACCCAATCAAACAAATAAACAAAATCAATCAATGTCTACAGTTAGGAAAAATAAAAAAAAAAGATAATGATGATCTGGCTTCAACAATTAAAGAGACAACATTCCTTTGTGCGAAATGAACAAATAGTGACTTCAGACGTTGAGAAGATGTTTTGACCCTTTTGCAGAATGATGTTAAGAATGTTACAACTAGAATTAAGCCAAAATTCAGCAACATAAGGATACAGGATGTCGAGTTTTGGGAGCAGTTTGGGTGACATTGCATCAGTCATGTAATAACTCTTTGAATATTTTAAGAGATTTTGATTAATTCTGAAAAATTTGGACGTGAAAATCAATTTCGTGTGCATCAGGTGGTTAATTTAGAACAGAACCATCCCTTTTTAGGTGATCACAGTCGGAGCAACCAGACTCGTTGACGATTTCACCGAGACTTTACCTGATTTCTCCAACTACGGCCCCTGTGTGGATATCTTTGCCCCGGGTCACAAGGTTACACTAGCTTCTCCTGAGCGCAGGACATCGGAGACCTCGGTCTCTGGCACCTCCTTCTCTGCGCCAGCTGTAGCGGGTAATTATGCCACCTCTATCCCTTTTTGTGATCAAGTGTTATAACACAGATGATACTTCTGCCAAGGATGTTTCACCAATGGATATCCAGCTGCCGTTTGATTACTGCAGATTCATTGTATTTTACAAATACTTTCTCTTTGATCCTCTATGTTGGAATCCGCCGATTCCCTGGGTGATTTTTGCCTGCATTTGACGAACAAACAAAATCGGATGCGCCGAAGAATTTGAGGAAATATCCTCACCCCACATGCTTACGCACTTATGACATGTTATACCATCGATGCATCTATAAAGATTCAATTGAGGAATATTGTTACAATATGGCAAAAAGGCGCTAAACGTGATATCAAGTTGCAGTATAAAACAAAATCACAATGTTCCGCATCATATTCCATTAAAAAGATGCATGAAACGTTACTTTCAGATATTTTCGTATTCGCTTGTCCTTATTAACTACATTACAACAGGGACTACAAGCACTTAGTGACAAAATTAAAAGTTCAGCAGCGAAAGCTGATAAGTATGCATGTAAAGAATGTGTATGACCTATTATAAAATCTGGGTGAACGTGACGCAATCGCGTATACATGATATTGTTGAGAGCAGCTGCTAGTCATGAATATTAAGTGCAGCATCAAATCTCGTTCAAAGCGATGTATACCCATGTGCTTAAACATCCTTTCTTTTACTACTCAAAGAAGTAGTATAGCCAGTGCATATCAGTGATCAGTCGATGTGTCCGTTTTGCGAAGTAAAATGGTGATATCTCCCCGAAATATTAGAAATAATATCATGTTTGAATACTTCATGGTAATTTTGATTAAAATTCTCGAATCTTGAAGTTACTATGTCAATATTTTTACAGGCAAATTGAACACAGCAATTTATGAAGAGACTCATTGATCTGATATTTTTATGAACCAACAAATTACGAAGCTCAATAAACCTTGATCGATCTTTTCAATAAGCGTTTTTGTAATGTATTCACAATTTCCCCTTAAGTGCCTAGTGACGTATTATTGCATTCACCTGTGTTTCGTGATTCAGGTTCAATTAATGCAATGCACTTTGAATATATGTATTAGTTGTTGCTACTCGGCCGAACCTTGGACAAGCTTTAGGGTAACCATTAGTAACGCATTGTTTCAAGGACGTGAATACAATTTGGATACCTAACGAAAATGGTCTATTGGCATCAATTCCGCCAGCGCGCAATCAAAATGCACGCAATTTAGAGAAAATGTTTTGGCACCACGCACGGTTGTTGAGCTGACTCCCCCATAGCAGAGAGGTGCCCATAGTTAGCACTGGGGGTCTTATTTGGAATGAAGTTTCCGCAGTTTGAACTTTATCATAAGAATAAGGTGTAGCATGTATGAAGTCCTCGCCTGTTTATTGGAATATTGTGAACAAATTACAATAAACTGTAAGGATTTGAATAATTGTTTTTGAAAATTAGAAAATTCTTGACTAGTCTGGAATAGGGTAAACTGTCTTACATAATGGAAGTAGTAGATGTTGTAGTAGAAGTATTATTATTAGTAGTAGTAGTAGTAGTAGTAGTAGTAGTAGTAGTAGAAGTAGTAGTAGTGGTAGTGGAAGTAGTAGTAGTAGTAGTAGTAGTAGTAGTAGTAGTGGTAGTGGAAGTAGTAGTAGTAGTAGTAGTAGTAGTAGTAGTAGTAGTAGTAGTAGTAGTCGTAGTAATAGTAGTAGTAGTAGTAATAGTAGTAGTAGTGGTAGTGGAAGTAGTAGTAGTAGTAGTAGTAGCAGCAGTAGTAGTTTAGGTGGCAGGTACTAGTAATAGAAATAGAAGCAGTATCAATAGATATAATTGCAGTAGTAAAAGAAGGAGTAGAATTAGTAATATTGGCAGCACTGTAGTATGATACGTGATGCTCGTATTTAACGGTAATAATAGTTGTACGTTTCAGTAACACACGTATAGATGGATTAACACTTGTGATATAAAAGTTAGTTGTAGTAGCCGTATTAGTCATTGCAGTAGTAGTGGTAGTAGTAATAGTAGCATAAGTTGTAGTAGAAGTAGTAGTAGTTGTAGTAGCAGTCGTGGTAGTAGCAGTAATAATTGAAATAGTAGTAATGGTAATATTCATGATATTACCAGTAGTATTTCTCGTTCTTATGCTAATGCTAATAGTCGTTTTAGGTTGAGTGATTCAAGTCACGATTCCAAACGCAAACACGAATCACAATAACGACAGAATCAGTGTTCAGACGACCTTCTCTTCAATAACATTTCTCCTCAGATTCGGGCCGACCCAGTGCACATCGCAGAGCGCAGTTCGTGCGACCTTTTTCGAACGTGATTCTGCAGAAATGTCTTTCCATATGCGTTTCATGATTTGAATCACGTTTATATTAAATTTCCTCTGCGCGCAACCGTGATTCTGCAGAAACGGGTTTGGAATCGTGATTCTAGGGCAAAAATATGGCGCATGAACGCAACCATAGTTTCAGTAAAAGTAAAAGTAATACAAGGTTAGAATTCGTAGTAGTAGTAGTAGTAGTAGTAGTAGTAGTAGTAGTAGTAGTAGTAGTAGTAGAAGTAGTAGTGATAATAGTACTTATCACTGCTTATAGTGCATAGTACTTCGCACCAAACGTAGGAGTAGTACTACCACCAGTGATATACAAATATCCCAGGTAGAAGTAATGTTACTATTACTTATAGTACTATTGGTTTGGTGATATCAACATAGGAAAGAATAGGGCGTAGTAGAAAGCATAGCTCTTTATTGATTCCATTACTGATACAAATGTCGTAACAGTATTCGACTTTGAAAGAGTACCACCACTATCACCGCAGCTAGTAACGATAACAATTACTTCCTTTATTCCAGTATTTTTACATATTCCTCCCATTTCAAAAATACCAATGCACAGGTGCCGTTGCTGTGTTGCTGGGCAACGGCATAGAACCAAGCACCATACGCGACGTCCTTGTCGGTACAGCCGTCGAGGGTAGAATCGACAGCATGCCTGATTCAACCGTCAATCTACTCCTCAACGTAATGGACGACAGATATCTCTGAGCGATTCACCCTTTAAACCCGACGACGGAAAAAGGCCCACTTCATGGAAATTGCGCGTATTTTAAGTGGACAAAGTGTTAAAGGTAATGATAATGATAATAATACCAATGATAATAGTATTGATTTTGGTAATATCAAAAGAACATCAATGGTTATGCTAAAGATAACTATGGGGATAATCCTAATAATACTATTTGAAGCACTAGTAATATTCATGATCTCCCGATCCTTTTAAAATAGGGCAGCCTATTTGACATGTTTGCCCAAGTCATGAAGCTCGACAGGAATCAGCAGAATACCCTCAAAATAACGGGTATGGAAACAAATATAGCCTTACGAATCTTTTCAGGAAGACTGAAAGTCTGTCATTACGTTTGAAATACCCCCTTTTTCAGTGAACATGGCCTAAATTACGCTAAGTGAATCCAGTGATACTGTTATGGAAGGATATGGAAAAACTTTCTTTCCTTGAACCCATGCTCCACGCCGCTGAAAATGTATTTTTTGACAGGTGCTCTTCAGGTGTTTGAACAATGACGAAGTAACATGATTGTGTGGCAACAGTTTCTCAGAGAGAACAAAAGAAATTTAGAGTTGCCTTTCGCTTGTCCCGTTCTGTTAATGACATCAATACTTCCATGAGCATAACATGTATCAGCAAACACAAATAAACAATTTTTTAAGTAAAATATCTCCGCTGCACGCAAATGCACACAAACACCGTTAATGATAATACACAGCTTAGTATATCCTTTTAAGAATGGTTGAATCCCACCTATGCACACGATATCGTAAACTGAAGAAATTAGTAAATTTTGCAAGTAATACAAATATCTAAAGTGTCCGATTTTTGTATTTCCTCATTACTTTTCGAAATAAAAGCGGAGTAAAGGATCTGCCCTTCACTCCTTATAGTTTGCAAACAATTTGTCAAAAGCAGAGCTTCTAGAGACTAATGGGAAATTAAAGAAATTTATTTTCAAGTTGACAACAGCAATATGTTGTATCATACGGTAGGTACTTTTGACGTTGTAACTTTGTCATTAAATTCTTATCGTTATCATTGCCTTGAAATTATGTAAGCACTGTTGTTGATTTAGAGAACTGATGATAGTTATCAATTGCTTCGACATTGTGTTTCGCAAGGAAAAGTTAATGTATTTCTTATAGCCACTGTCATGTTATGGTTGGTGTGGGTTTTTATTCTTTGTGTGTGTATGTGTGAGGAGGGAGCCGGGCAGGGGTGCACTTGGATGCCAATCATTGAACGCCGGTTTTAGATCGATGGCTCGGTGTCATCTCCCTGTAGCCTGCCAGATTACATGGAAATTGTATATACAAAGTTAATAGAGCTTGTAGTCCATCCATTATTAGTCCATTATATAAAGTGGTAGGCCTACGCATGACCAATAGCGCACCGAGAATAATGGTGGTCTGCATCGTTGGAGAGCCAATAACGCTATAGTGAAATAATGTGGGACAAAAGAGCACCGACTCCGATTAGATGGAGGTAATCTTCTTTCTGTTCATCCTCGCTTGGTTAGTCATGCCCAACCCTAGTTTTCGATTTTGAAGCCGTATACAAGATGTTAATCAGTAGAATGTAGGACCAAGACACATTAATCATCACGAATCAATATGGAAATTGTTGATGACATTTTAACCATTTTATGATTATAGCAACAACATTATAGGAATTAATAGTAGCTTTAAGATTGGGTTGCCTATTTGCTAAATTAACGAAACTCGGCAGGGCAGAGAATTATACCCAAACAATAACGTGTATTAAATTTCTCGGTCATAGCTTTACGAACCTTTTTAGGAAAACATAATCCATCCCCGTTTACACTTAAAACACCCCGTTCCATGGAGACCATGGTCTACATTCAAATGCCAAATGGCAACGCTCAGTATATCGCTCAGCGGTGAGCCGCATGCCTCAATGTATCACTGTGGTGTTTAATATGTGCGTTATGTGCGTTATTGTGTTTTGCTCTTTTCGGTCTTTAAGCTACAGTGAGAAGCCGCTAGATTTTGGACGGCCCTTCCAAAACCTCGAAATCTTACAATCAATATAATTCAAGTCAAAGTCAGTTTCCCGTTTTATTAAAGAGAGGGAAGTTCTTACACAGAATTTTCTTCAATTTCCATTGTATTATCTTTTGGACATGTTTAGTCTGCTACCCGAGAGTCCATGATATTTTGGAAAGAACGTCGACAGGCATTTATTTACCTCACCGAATCCATAACTTTCATTTTTATGGTGCGATGTATCCTCTTGGAGATAGACATGAATTATGTTTCTGAATACGTTTGACAACATTGCAACAAAAAAGGATGTCGGTACGTCTGCGAGACGTAAGACATGTAAGACACTTAAGAAGAAGAAAACGAAGACGAAATGTACAGTAACTTTAAAAGGACGGATATGTTAAATGCATTGACATATTCACAGCAAGGAAGTCAAATTTGAGAGAGAAAATAGGGGAACGAAAGAGAGAGGGAAAGAGCAAGACAAAATGTATATAGATTGCATAAATATTTAAATCTAATAGCTCACATGTGTGGTGTATACTTGCATACACGCATTTAGCAGAAGATGATAAATACCTCAAGAAAAAAATGTTGTGCTCACTAAGAGAACGCAAATCAAATAAAACCACGCACCATTCAACATGTTCAACTTTGGGGTGACGTAGTCTTCAAACCTTGATGTAATTCTAGGCCAGTATTAGATCTGGATGGCTGACAAGTTATAGGACTTACAACAAATAAATTCAGGGAAATGACACACGTGAGGAGTGACGTACCATATGAAAGATCAGTTGGTATGTAATTACTCTTTGTCTAATTGTTTATTGAAAGAATTTCACAGGTGAAATATTTGAATATCTCGTCGAGTAGCTGTGTACAGTAGGAGTATACAATTCCGAATTTTCTTGAATATAGTTAATCATACATGACAAATTATTTTTGTGTTTCGTTATTTCAGATGACCGAAAATATTACAGGGCACTTAAATAGGGACTTACATACAATAGGGAAGTATCGCTTTTGTACATAATGTGGTGACAGGGTATTATATTTCATTTTATTTCATACAGGGAGAGTGAATCATTCTGTTAATATAACATTACAATCTGATAACGTAACAAATCGAGTACGTTCTTTGAGTCCGTTTGGTCTGAGCATATCGACCTGATGTGCTAAAGTTCATAGCTAAGTGTAATGTAATGATATATAGATTCATTAGTTTTTACTGCATTTATGCTGTTTCTAAATTAGTAAAATCGTTGTAATGGTATTTTAGGGACATCATTCCAAAGGCAAACTTAGCCGTCTGTTCTCACTTTAGAAATTAGCCGTACTTCTTACTTTTAATACCTTGCACGCCTATGCTGAGTCTCCATTTTATAACCTTTGCACTGCTGAAGATGAAATGTCCATGTACAGCTATTATAGAAACATCTTGCTTATGTTATTTCTAAATCATCATTGCATACCCATGCAGCACGTGGTGCTTTATGCTCTTACATGAGCCGTTGTACACTTCATCATGAAAACAAATCTCTCTAATCATTTTTCACATGACATTTGTAATTTTCTGTCAAGAAGTACATTTAAGACGAATCATAATACAAATATGGTTTGAGAATATCAATTCTACTTTTGAAATTGTCAGTCTCTATAGTAATGGTTTTGCGGTTTATCGTTCCAGTTCCTTTCAGTGTTGTACAAACTATGTAGTTTTCTCTTCTATGTTCTTGTTACTGGTCTTCTTGTTAATTCCCTTTGTTGTCAATACCTAGGTTATACAATGTACTTATTATTTCTTAGTTTTCTTTTTGTTCTTTTTGACGAGTAAATAAAACTTGAAACTTGATAAAAGGAAATTGTTCACATGTGCTATGAGAAATGCTATGAGTGCTGTGAGAAATGTTAGACCGTCACACTTAATCATTGCCGATATTAATATTCATTGCGAAAAAGACGAAGCAACATGGACTATTCTAACGCAACTGTTACACGAATACCGAGCGTTGAATGAATAACAGTGGTATAACGGGACTTATTGTCCGGTTTATAAACTGATTACGCACTACTATAAAAGTCAAAAGTTTCAGCTAAAACGTGGGATGCATACAAGGCAACAATGATATGACAACAACCCACTTTCTTAATTACTTGTTTAATATTTGCAATACGTTGGTGTTAACAGGAGATTGAACAATGCGAAAATGCATCTACCGCCTTGAAAGTATGAACATGACATATGACAAGGTGAAGGTCCCGACCTATCATCAAATGTACTGTTAATCCTCGGGATAATAAGATCTCGTTCATCGCGAGGCCACACTAAGATATTTGAATTAGTCGATGTTTGTTCGCAATGATAAATATGGACATACTTTTTAATGCAGTCGGATTGACCATAGGCCTACTGCGTGTAAAGAAAAATCGCCTCATGCTGCATTGTGCGGCCACATGTGGATATTGTTGCAGTTATGGCCGGTTCCGGTCTTGTGTACTAGTGAATGAAACCGGAAGCGGATATGATTGTCCAAACAAAATCCGAAGGTCAATGCGCGGGGCATTATGGTACGACCTCCTCTATGTGCGGGATGGAGAATGGTAGATACAGTCACATTTCCAGTTCGTGCGCCCCACGCGGCCGATTGCACTTCGATATTCCCAGGGCCTGCAGCAACCTTTTCCGCATGTCGGACTGCAGGGTGGCGTATATCACGGGGTTCAGACAGCTGCCCAGCCAATACACCACCGTGCAGACGGTATAGGCATTTGGCGGGAAGCTGGTATTTGAAAATATGACAGTGAGCACGCAGATGGGACCATAGCACAGGGTGAACACAACGAACATGATGGCACAGATTTTGGTAAGCGCCAGATCCCGCCGGTTGACGTGGTTGATTCCACCAGCCGCACGCTGCTTCCGGGAACGGAGCGGCCGAGGTTCGCTTCGTGAGTCAGGTTTCTCACTGGCACTAGGAGGCTTTTCTTCAGGGTGTGCTGTCGCTTGCTCTCTCACCTTTTCATTGCTTCCGGTACATGCATGTACATTGTCGATCTCATTCGTTTCTGCTGCAGCACCACGCTGTTGACACGTGGCATCACTCTCTGACATCAACGCTGTTTCCTGTCGGACGCGCACTTTCCGCGCGCTGGATTTCACAACAATTATGATGCGCACGTAGCTGTAGATGGCGAAAGCGAACGGAGGTATGATCCCAAATAGGACTAAGAAATCATACGCCCGCCCGGCGGCTTGAGAAGCATCCTTCCGCAGTACGCACCGACCGTAAGAAGGAATAAAATCTGATTGGATCCACCCGCTGAGGGACATTGTGGTGTTTATACCAACCGGTAACAGCCACGCTACGCTGATCAGAACTGCAACGGACCTACACCCGTGCAAGAACGCCCTCGTGTGGTGGACCACACAGAAGTACCTGTATAGCCCGAGGAACCCGATATTACTTATCGTAACACCAACCAGGACGAATGATAATCTGGCGGTGAGATGACAGTACCATTCAGCGTATCTCCAGTGCAGCGTTAGGTAAGAGTCGATGAGAAACGGCACAACCGCTACAAGGAACAATGTGCTTGAGAATACAAGGCTGACGATCAAAGCGTTTGTGCGCGTGCGCAGATGGGGAGTGAAAATAACGCACAATGCGACAGCTATGTTACACGCTATACCTCCCAGCACGCATGGTATCGCGATACTCATCAAAACGATCACAAAGACAGAAGCCATTGTTGAAAAAAGTTGTACCATCCTACACTATTATTGTTTTTTGCGCAAAGAAATCATAATGTAAATATTCACCGTAGGTATGTCTATATTAATGTTTGCATAAATGTCCTTAGACATACTTACATCATTTCAGTGAAATCTCAGTGAAAAGTTTTCTTACAACCTGTCCATAATCGTATCGTTTTCATCACAGTTATCTTGCTTACCCGGCAAACATTGAATTTTGATACTACAAAGGAATCACATTTGCTTGAACTCGCGTCTGCAAGATAGTAGAGACGTCTGCGACGGTGAAAATTGAATAGATGAGGTCACAAATCGATTATTGATCTGCAAACAGTTGCGTGGCTGACAACATTGACCGACACACCTTTTAGACACATGTTCTCGCGATCTATATTAGATGTAAAAGGAGTACGTTACGTTTAGTAGTTGTATATAGATGTTATATCTCTAAAAGATTTTCGACCGTTGTCTGAACCGTAGTCTCATGAACAATAATCCTGTTTATGTGAGTACACGGCGTCTTTGATAAAGGGCTGCCCATTCCTCTCCATGTAGTCGCTATATTAATGCGCGCTTTACTCGACCAGCATAACGCCAAATGTACAAACGGAGTGACGTTGATCCAAATATCAACGAGCTTCTGTTTTGATTGTGTCAACCACGGAAGTCCAATTCCTTACCAATCTTACCCATCTCGACACCTGTCACCATGCTCTCAGAATAACGCAGAGTGGCGTGGCAATTTGCTCCTCTCTCTGTCTGTGAAGATCCACTTTGTGCCTGAAGATCCTAATTTCCCGACAGAACATAAAGCACACAGTTTCCATCGTACCATACACTCTGAAGAATCAATCGCAGGGGGGAGGGATTTCACGCCCCTATTTTGCTCAATATCCAAGTTGGGATTTACGTTCACTTTGCTGTTTGCGAGCCACTGGCTCCCTGTTAACTTTTGGACTTCCCCGGTAGTGACACGCCTTGAAAATTGTTCCAGATGCGCAAGACATGTCGGTATATATATCCATCACAAGATCACCATCTTTCCGCAAAGTATTTACCAATTTCATAAATTGGCAGTTTATGTAGGTGTGGTTGACTGCCTCTTGGGTGTGTTGAACCAATCGAGACGAGATACGAGGAGAGAGGGGGGTCATCTATCATGATGGATGGGTGCTCGAGGTTGTGATTGGATGATCGTATCGGTCTCTGCGGCGCGTGTAGCCGAACTAGGCGGGGTGCGAGGTTCCATTTTCTTTCTATTGTGTTCGCGCGCATCGTCCATCTACGAGCTGAGTAGACAAGCTGAGTGACATAACCATATCATGCTTGTTTATTGATCTACGCGGCCTGAACAACCTGTTACACTGGTATGCTGACGGATGAGAAAACCAATATGTCGTCTGCTAGTTCTTCCGCCGGAGATGTGAGAAATCGGAGATCGGACACAGAACATTACGTGTGTTTAATGTATCATATGTATATATAATATTTATTATCATTTATTCATTTATTTATATTCATGCGTGTTATTTGCGAATGGAATTTTGAAACTTTACCAACATAGGGTGTAGTTTTGAAAAAAATATTCAATTAAAAAAATATCATGTGGACTTCTCACTAACGGCTTCTCATGATTATCGAAGATCTATCGAAGATCTCTCTCTTTCTCTCTCTCTCTCTACATACTCTACATACTGGACTCCCTCTCTTTTTGATCATCTGTAAACATCTTGATATCGATCACTCTCGCTCAACTACCCTCTCTTTCCATCCCTTTCTCTCTTCTTGTATTTATCTATCTCCGCCTACTTCCACTTGTATCCGGTCCTTCATTCTACGTGTAACATAAACATTTGCATTGACACCCGTTCCAGAAGATGATATTTTCGAAGCAAAATACACAAATATCCTAGTAAAGTCTAAGGCAAACGAAATACAATCACAGTTAGTGTACACATATTGTAATCATTCGACGTCATCATCAGCACACGTACATTATGGCGGTAAATGCATTTTCCTAGAATAAACTAATTTTGCGCCACAAAAAGCAGCTCCCTTGAAATTGTCTGTATCAATAACAAACAAATGGTTAAATGTATTGTGTTTACACGAACGTAGGGTAAATTATAACCTCGTAATTAAGAAAACGGACTGTCGTCATAACCTTGTTGGCTGGTAGGCAATATGCGTCTTTAATAAAAGCTCCTGACTAATTAGTGCGCACTATGCTAATGAACAGGACAATCATCTATGAATGTATAAACATCATTGAAAATGGTTGGGATGGCGTTACGTAATAGGGAATGGATGCGGGTAGGAAAGAAGGTCTGGGACTAGGAAATTGTCAATATATTTTTTCTCCATATTCCATCTTTCTGTCTCTTCCCCCTTTCACTTTATTTGTTCTCTTCTTCCCCCCCCCCCCCTCTCTCCATTATCTGTCTGTCCCTCTCTGTCTCTCTCTGTCTCTCTCTCTCTCTGTCTCTCTTCCTCTCTCCGCCTCTCTCCTCTCTCTCTGTCTCTCTCTGTCTGTCTCTCTCTCCCTCTCTCTGTCTCTCGTCCTCTTTCCCTCTCTCTCTCTCTCTGTCCCTCTCTGTCTCTCTTTTTCTGTTTCTATTCTCTCTCGCTTCTTCTCCCCCTCACGTTCGTTTTCTTTCCCCCTCCCCCCTCCATCCTTCTCGTCTAATGCTTTCACTCCACCATTTCTTTAGTACCCTAAAATGTTTTTTTTTTAAATATGAGATAACCTCTCTTTTATTCATTCATACACTTATGCAACCCTATGTTACCTGTTGTACAAATAATCGGTTGGTGTATTTTGTTTTCAACCATTGCAAAAACACAGAAATTATGTTGCCAAATATTATATACTTTTTTTGTTACCGCGAGGAGGACATGAGAACAATGATGAAGGAAGAGGAGGAGGAGGGAAGCTTAAATGATTTATGGTTTCCATGGTTACCGCACACTCCATGTAAACCTGCTCCATGTCATCAGACACATGGTCAATGTAATCCATTCCCTCATGGACCACATTGAAGATGGTCATGATCTGTCGAACGATATGACACCTTCAATATTGCAGATCTCTGCTCCTATATGACTCAATTTTGATAAATCATTCATTAAGTGCAAACTAACATGAAATGTTACTTGAGGAGTCTAGGTCGACGATCATGGGGAAACCCGATCTTGTTGACACTCGCCTATTTTTCCTGTCTGCGATTTCAATCCGAACCATATTAAAGGGTTACTAAATTAGAAAAATAAGTTCCCACTAATCCAAATAAAATTGTCCACTAAAAACGAATTTCACATTTGTTTGCCGCAATAAAGTCTCATTTTGACGAAAATTTAGAAAAAAAACGCACGCCTCCAGTGACGTCAGAGAAGTCAAAATGCCATAGATTGTACGGAAGTCAACAATAGACCATTTTCGTAATGTTCACGCCGTTGGCATTTATGGCATTTTGACTTCTCTGACGTCACTGGAGTTGTGCGGGGTTTTTTTTTTTTAACTTTTCGTCAAAATGAGACTTTATTGCGGCAAACGAATATGACATTCGTATTTAGTGGATAATTTTACATAGATCAGTGAGAACTTATTTTTCTAATTTAGTAACCCTTTAACAATTATGTGTGCTTTGCATCATCGGCAAGTTCAGTCTACCTAAATCGAGTTTGATAACATGGATATATCAGCATTATCTTATTCCAGCACAAGTGGAGTTGAAAACAAGACGACATTCTCAAATGATATACTAGTAGCTATATATGTTAACGATGGACTACTTTCAATTAGTGGTTGATCCAACATTATCTGTGGAATCCTGATCAATTCAAATGAATAATTATCACTTTTAAACCAGTACATTTAATGGTTGTTTGAAATGTTGCGATTATATTCTCGAAATGAACGTGAATCGATTCTCCTGAAGGCGAGCATAAAAGTGATAATCATTAATCCAGACGAAGAGATCGTAGGACGAGTTGCATACACCGTGTGTATAGTCCTGAACATGACTGCTATCATTTCAGAATACCTCTGAAAAGAACTGCAAAGAGGCGGGGATAAGACAAGATTGAAAAGACATAACCAGGATGAGATCATTCTCTCGTTGAGTATAGCTAAGAAAAGGGTGAGTAGATCAATGATTGAGAATGATGATGTTGATATTTAGAGTACCCTTCGAAGAGGTCAATTACAGTACTGATAAGAGTTGTTTTCTCGACGTTTTGATCAGCTTCATTCATTATCATCAGGGGACGTGGCAGGTGACTTGGCAGGGGTGAAGTCAACGTGATGATATGCGGGCGCGAGTATAAAAAATATCGATAAATTGCCAAATCGTCTACTGCAATTTCGTCTAATAGCAATTTCGTCTACATTCATATCGTCTAATGCCATTTCGTCCATCAACATTTCGTCTACCACCATTTCGTCCAGTCATTACTTCGTCCAATAGCCATTTCGTCTAATCATTAGTTGGTCTATAACCAATTCGTGTACAGCCATTTCGTCTACCAACCATTTCGTCTAATGCCAAACTGGACTATGTGGATAGTGGACTAACTGATGGTAGACGAAATTTCATTAGACCAAAATGGCTATTAGACGAAATGACAGTGGTCGAAATGGCAATAAACCAAAAATACATTATTTTATGTGAGCTTGAGTCATTATCATGAGAATTTCAGTGGGAATCATCACCATAGTAACAGCTTGCGTAAATACCAAAGACGTATCCTGATATTACGCCAAACAGCCACGATGTTGTCATTGAGTGTTCTGCTACTTTCACATCGCGTAACCATACTCTCCAAAAGAGCACTTTGATAGCAACATCTACGACAATTAAAAGACGATCGTCAGTTTTGATGCACATTTTTTATACCAGCAATGTTTAGCAATGGTGTCACGTGCGAGCTGCTCTCCCAAATGTTGTGAAGAGTAAATTTACAAAAATTGCAATTTTTCTGTTTTTGACAACGGACTTTCTTTCATACAGGTATGTGTGTAAAAAAGTATTTCTAATGATGTGTCAACTGCACAGGTAAAACGATGCATATTTTTTGAGAAAATTGTACACAACATATGGGAGAGCATTTCGCAACGTCACAAAATCAGAACTTTGAAAAGATAATAACTTTGTTATCCTTTGATGGATTTTCATTAAACCTACTGTAATGTTTCTTTCATGTTTCTGTTTTTATTGAAACAATCTTAATTTCAAGGTAAACTATCTCCCTTTAACATCTGGACCACTCGAATCATGTAAGCTATCATGGCTATGGGTTAACTAAATGGATAGCCTCATTAGCTTCTTCATGTATGCCATGTATGCCGCAAATAAATCGATAGCCGCAATATGCGAGTGGTAAAAGTTTTGTGTTAAAGACAGGGCAGGCCTTTTACAAAAGACGTGAAATGATAATATATATGAAATCTCACAGTCATGGCTTCACGAATATTTTCTTTCATTTTTCCATTTTTTTTATGATTTTACCTTCAAAAGGGCTACCCTGTTTTTAAAGCAAAATATAAGCTCTTGTAGTTTATATGTGTACACATTCTAACATTACAACAATCGGGGGATGCGGAAGGATCTTTCAACTGAAGGAAGGCATCTCTCATGACTGCGAAAGCGAGGGCTAGGGATCTATACACATACTTACATACGCACAAACATATTTACACACACACACACACACACACACACACACACACACACATATATATACACACACACACACAATATAGAACAATATTATGCATACACACTTACTTAAAATTCATGTAAATTCAGTAAAGTAATAACTGTACCTTGCTAGTGAGCAAAGTAAACAGGTAACTTATTACTGATAAAAGTATTATTTTGGAGTGAAATAAGCGGTGATTTTTGTATATATATGGAGCGCAGATGATATAGACACCACTAAAATGAAATGATACGTACCGTTTTCGGACGGCAAAGCCATCTAGCAAAAGTGTTTTTATTTTGAACTTTGGATTACTTTAAAACAAATTTATTTTGAGAGACTAGTTAAGATATAACCTTAGTACAAAACAGGCGGACAGATTCTATTTATCATGCATCTGATGGCACGGAGCAGGTTTACTTGGGTGTGCGGTAACCATGGAAACAATCCGTCGTTTAACCTTCCCTCCTCCTTCTAGCTTACTTTCCTCCTCTCTCCTTATTACCGTAACAAATAAAAGATGTATGATATTTGGCAACGTCATTTCAGTGTTCTTGCAATGGTGGAAAACAAATACACCAACCGATTATTTGTACAACAGGTAACATAGAGCTACATAAGTGAATGAATGAATGAATAAAAGAGAAGTGACCTTGTATTAAACAAGAAAACCTTTCAGGGTACTAAAGAAACAAAGTACATTCGTGTTTGTATTATCGATTTCAGGTCATTTAGGGTTGAGAATGAGTTAGAAATGGTGAAAGGTAAGCGTCGGAAGGGAAGGAATGATGGGCGGATATTTTTGACAACGGATTTTTTCTCATACAGACCATGTGTATAAAAAACGTATTTCTAATGATGTATCAAATGCACAGGTAAAAGGATGCATTTTTTTGAGAAAATTGTGCACACCATATGGGAGAGCACATCGCACGTGACGTCACAGAATCAGAACTTGAAAAAAAATATTGTGTGAGACACATCGTGAGGGACATAAAGTAAATGGAGAGAGAGAGAGAGAGAGAGAGAGAGAGAGAGAGAGAGAGAGAAGTAAAGAGAGAGTGGAAAACAGTAGAGGAAGAATGTTGCATTACAGCGAAGATGATCATGACGAGTAATATATCAGCAAAAGGAGCCCAAGGAGAGAGACGTAATATATAGAGAGAGAGGAGAAAGAGAGAGAGAGAGAGAGAGAGAGAGAGAGAGAGAGAGAGAGAGAGAGAGAGAGAGAGACACCAAACGCACACACACACACACACACACCATGGACATAGGGACAGAAGACAGAGAGACAGAAGTGTGTAGATAGGGCAATTGTGCGTGCAACCTAACCAACCGCATCTATCACGCCCTCGGGTCCAACAAGATCTAATCAAGTGTTAATAACCGACGTGCAGAATCAATCTACGTCAACATTATTGCAAAAGCGTCTGCTCGGAGCGCGATTTCCCGTCTCCTAAAATGAAAATGTCAAGTTTGCTCAAAGAGTGAAGGCTGTTTACCTTATTCATTAGGTGGTCTGTCGTAATCGTTAGAATTTTCTTTATTTTTATTCTCTACCTCCCAGATTTTTGTGTCACTTATATCTCAACAATGCAGTTGCCATGTTTCGTCATATTTTGACCATGTATAGGTATATATATGTGAACTTGTCATTGCAATAATTTTCAAGGTCATGACATGATCGTGACGTCATCTACGAGCAATTTAATGAAAACCTATTAACTGCTATATCTCTAGAACTGATCATGTATAGCCAATAAAAATTGACATGCATAAAATTATTTTAATGATAAAAACGCGCGCGTAAGCGTACATTAATGCAATAAAAATGGAATTTTGACATTGCGTTAATTAATTTCATTGAAATTTGAAATTACTCCAAATCAACAAAAAAATGTTTTACATATGTTCCAGGGCATTTTAAGCATTTCAAGAAATTCTGCGTGTACACGCGCGTTCGCGCGTTTTTCCGTGCGTAACGCGAACGCAATATCAAAATTCATTTTTTTCACTAGTTTCATGTTTCTGACACTACATACATCATATCCTGTTATTTTGAGCCATTTCCGTGCAATAACAAGGTCGTGCGGGTCCGTCAATACGATTTTGTGTGCAAATATTGCAAAAAACATGACTACTTTCAATCGGCCATAGCTCCTCAGAATAGCAGGTGACCCCCAATTTTTATTTAATATTCTGAAAAGGTATGAAATGTAGATGTGATTTCATATCTCATTTTGTAAATAAATAAATAAATCAATCACGTTGTTGTCCAATACTGCTGGCCTACTCTATGTCTGATACATACTAATAAACCAGTTTCGTACTGTATACACATTTTATGCACGTCGTTCAAACAATGCGTTACTGATGGTAACCCCACAGTGTGTCCGAGGTTTGTCCGAGTAGCAACACCTCATATATTCAGAGTGCGTCCAACCAATTCAACTGAATCACGAAATACAGGTGAACGTAGCCGCACGTCACAAGGCAGTTATGGGGAAAGTTGTGAATAAATTACGAAATGGATTCTTATGTCCCTTTCTTGACTAGACGTATCGAATTCCTATTGTAAAGCCAAGACAACAGCGCTTCATAATGAGGTCAATATGATCGATCATTATACACGGATAAACATAATTCATGTTATTCAGAATCTACTTCTATACCGACATAATTGTGACACAAAATTCACAAACATTTATCAAACATTAATATTTCATAAAGGTGAAATTTTGATACATCAAACTTGGATACGTAACTCATGTAAGTGAGAGTAAGTGAACTGGTCAGTGTAAAATTTTTCAAGGTCATGGCATGACCTTGACGTCATCTACGAGAAATTTCATGAAAATCTATCATCTTTTCCTCAAGATCTGATCATCTATAGCTAATGAAATTTACGCCCATGCCCACGTAATTGTACGTTAGTGCATTGAGGCGCGCTCATTTTTTAATGCTCTAAATCAACTGGAAATTGTTTTGCATATGCTTCCGTGCGTAACAAAAACACAACGTCAGAATTCCGTTCTTTTACGGAAATAATGTTTCTGACACTACACACCTATATCCTCTCATTTTAAGCCATGTTCATGCAATAATAAGGTCGTGCGGGTGCGTCAAAGTTGAAAGTCCGCGCGTGCGTCTATGCTTTTCTGCTTGCAAATAATGTAAAAAAACAAGGCTATCTTCAATCGGCCATAGCTCCTCAGAATGGTTGGTGACCCTAAGTATGTTTAAGTACATGGATATCCAGCTGTCGTTTAATTAATGCAGATTAATTGTACACTCCTTCTAGTCACGAATGAACGTTTACAAAGATATTCTCTTTGAGCTCCCATGTTCGAATCCGCCGATACTCTGGATATTTTTTTCCTGGATTTGACGTATAAACAAAATCGGATGCGCAGGACAATTTGGGGAAATATCGTCACCCCATATGCTTGCGCAGTTGTGACTTGTAATACCTATAATGCATCTATAAAGATTCAATCGATGAATATTGTTACAATATTGCAAAAAGGCTCTTAACGTGATATCAAGTTGCAGAATAAAAGTCTCAATTTTATAATGTTCCGCATCATATTCCATGAAATTGCATGAAACGTTATTTTCAGTTATTTTCCTTTCAGACAAATAACATGACAAACGTGCCCAGCCGCGATCAAGCTAGTATTTCCATCTCAAAAAGTATCAAATTTCATATTCGCCTTTTCTTTTTAGCTACATATTAAGCACTTACTGACAAAATTAAAAGTTCAGTAGTAAAAGCTGAAATTTATGCATGTATAGGAATGCGTATGACCTATTATAAAATCCAGGTGAATGTGACGCAATCGCGTTTGGATCATATAGTTGTGAGCAGCTGCTAGTCATGAATATTAAGTGGCGGAATCAAACCCTGTTCAAAGAGATGGATATCCATGCGCTTAAATATCCTTGGTGACCCCCATTATTCTGAGAGAGTGTAAATGTGTAGGTTTTAACACATGTCTCAATTTATCGCTAAGTATATCGTGACGTTATATTGCCCTATGAATCGAAAAAAATTATTTTTCTATGCATGACATGAAATTCTTTGAGCGTATCTGAGTAATCCTGAATCATTTTTCTTCTTCGCCTTCTTCGCCTGCGTTTTATCAGATGTCGGGATCATGGCGACATTTTAGCTTGAATATTGATTTCGAAATCCTTCTTGTCCCAGCTGTGCATTACGTGTAAAGTGAATGGAAAGATTTGTGCATGAATTGGTTGAGACGCTTGACCCCGGTTTGAATCCTGGTGTGGGTAAGGTCATTACTTCATTCCTTTTGTAATGTGATTTTTGCCACCGTCTTCTGTTCTTTCTCTCACTTTGTCTTTCTCTTTGAGATTTTCTGTCTCTTTTGTTTTCTCTCGCTCCTTTATCTTAAATGCCTGCTAATTACATTTTGTGAGCACATACATGTGACCGTTCAGGCAAGTTTCTGAAATGTTAGTATTTTGTAAGTGCGCTATGAGCTTTCTTGAGCGTTGCCTCTGATTTGTAATGCATAGATGGTGTCACCGTGTATTTACCAGCCTACATCTTTGCATGAATTTGTCAATACAGACCACCTTATACTTGTCCACAAGTATGTCTCGAGAGGCAAACTTGATTCTAACCTTCACATCTCTGACTACACAATGATTCCCTGTATTTGAGGGGGGGGGGGGGGGGGAGGGGGTGTTTTACCAAGCTGTTCGTAAGCTACGAACGACTTTACGAGCGATTGGTTATCCCTTCTTGTGCGAAATGCGATACCACACTTTGTTCCTATTATAACTTATTAGGAGTTAATTTCCAACAATTCGAATAAAATTTGACGAATCATAAGCCTTGTATTCAGACACTTGTTAACGACAAGAATTTTCATTTATAGACATAAGATTTGAATTTAAGCTGATGGGAATCAAAATCATTGAGAAAGTGATTTAGCACAAGAAGGGGTAACCAGTCGTTAGTAGCTTACGAACAACCCCCTGGTAAGATTAGCGAACATGGCTAAACTTAGCAAGAGGTACATGAGGTAGAGTTCATATAGTCTACTTAACACGACAGGTTAATTTGACTCTATCACGATTCCCTATAATTTGAAGACGTTTTGGATATTCAGTGTTCTTAACTTAATATGTTTGAACTCGAGGAATTTTTCACATTCTTCTTAACACGACTGACAGAGTTGACTCCACCAGGATCTCCCAGCATTCATGATAATTTGAAGACCCTTTTGATATGATTGATATTCGATATGCTTAACCTAATTCCGGGAAGGGTTCGCATTGCTCTTTACATGGTCATGTAATATGACTCCACAATGATTCCCTTTAATAATTCGGAGACGTTTTGGATATTCGATATGCTTGAACTCCAGAAATAGTTCATTGTCTTGTTAATACGGCTGGTAAAGTTGACTCCGTAATGATCACCTATCATTTATGATGATTTGAAGACCTTTTTGACATGCTCTGTATTCGATATGCTTAACCTAATTCCAGGAAAGGTTCGTATTGTTGACATGGCTTATGAGAGAGAAATCGGGCTACTTATACACATGCCCAAATGGGCATGATAGGCATGCTGAATAGACACGGACAGGACATGACACGGATATATGTAAAGTCAATGGGGCTTTTAACTCTTGGTAGTGAGAAGGTTACGGATAACTTGCGGGAAGTATGCACATTAGCTAGTACAAAGTCGAAATACTTCTCTCGCTAATCCCTTCCGAATAAAAACATGCTCTCAGAATCTCTCTAACATATATAACTGTATAATGAGGTCGGTGTTCCCTTTCTGCACAAATGTCGATGAGCTATGTACTTTAATAGTATATCTATTTATATGTTTTTATGTTGTTACGTTCGTGTTTTTGCGATCCTTCCTATGTCAAATTGGTGAGTTAAAACAATACTGACGGCACTATGATTAACTTGCTAGCATCTTTTGCCCATTGTGTTATATCGCGAGCTATGTACGTTTGTTTATATCATCTGCTTTCGTCTGTAAAAACAGAGTTCATTAAGCTGGTATTCTCTACTTAGAGAGCTACCCTGTTTAAATGATTCGGAAGTAAATAATTGCATAAAACATGGTGGAGCCTAGTCCAGATACTGGCCGTATTTTATCGTCCGCCTCTTCTCCCACACACATTACGCCACTGATTCACATAGTACGCACACCGCGCCAGACCACTGATTGCGCGACTCCACGAATCTGTCCGCCCGAGTATTTCAGGGTGAATTTTTTTTGTATGTGATGAGCCACCAACGTTCGTTGTCGGCGGATTGCTAAATACAGTCCACGGGGTGGACTAGGTGGAACCCTTCACTAAAACCGAACCGCTTTATCGTTATCACGGGTCCCGTTGTTACTTGAGTTTAGGGTATTACAGGATGACCATGTTGTTTTGAATGGATTTCTTCACGTGATCCTGAACTTAAGCGAGACTAGGACACCCATGAACCGGAACCAGGACGACCATGAAGAAAAAAAAAACGATTCTGCAGTGAAGACGAGTTCACCAATTTGACTATCACGCAACATTCTCTACGACTCTTTATGCACCAGTCGTGCATATTTGCACACGTAATATCTACCGATCTCAATCAGTGTCACTTTGGCACACAAAGGATGAATGTCACTTTCTTTGTTATGCAAATACGGCAAGTGAAACCAGAGAGAAGTGATACCACCTTCCTGGTTCAACATTCTGCATTGTTGTTTTAAATGACGAGACAACATTTGTTATCCAGGTGTTATCTTTTTTTAACGATAAATCAAGTGCGAAGAGGATGCGCGTTGAGTCACGGATGTTTACGTTTTCTGATTGCGACTGAACGAGTATCTCGGTATAGTGCATGTCATACATTCAAAAAGGAAATAAGTGAAGGATAGTATTATCTTGAATATGGGTTGACCTAGAGCCCCATGCCCAATAAGTATGATGGCTAGACGAAGGACCTCGTGGTGTTTCACCAAGTTGGTCTTAAGCTGCGAACGACTTAACTCACGACTGGTTACCCTTTCTTGTGGTAAAGCAGATTCTCAATGAGTTTGATTCCCATCAGTGAAAGATGAATTCTGATATTTATAAGTTCACACTCTTCTTGTCAACAAAGCCCCATGCCCGATGAGTATGACGGCTAGACGTAGGAAGGACCTCGTGATGGTGGGGATGGGATCGAGAAGGGGGGGGGGGGGGGCGAGTGAAGCCCCGTGCCTGATGAGCATATGGTAGCTAGGCGAAGGAAGGATCTCGTGGTAGTGGTGGTGGTGGTGGTAGTGGTGGTAGTGGTGGTAGTGGTGGTGGTGGTGGTGGGAGGGGGGGAGGTGGGGGGTGGGGGGTGGCGGGGGGGTGCCAAGTAAAGCCCAATGCCCAGTGACCATGATGGATAGACGAAGGAAGGACCTAAGGGGGACCTCAAAGGACAATCCACCGTGGATTGATAAATGTCAATAAAAGCAGAAAGTACATGTAAAAACATAATAGTGAAAGATTGATGAAAATCCGTCGATCATGTCGAAGAGTAAGAAAGTTATGATCTTTTAAAGTTGTAACTGTGTGCTGTCACATGGGAGGTGCCCTCCCAGATGTTGTGTGCTGAATAATTCCATAGAGCAATTTTTTTTATGATGAAGGAATATTTGCTCTTCACACATAAATATGTGTAAAAACCTGTTTCTAATCATACATCAAATGCAGAGCTAAATTGATGCATATCCTGTTGACAAAATCGACATTTAAAAAAAAAATAGTGGACAACATATAAGGGAGAGCACCTCGTACGTGACGTAACAAAATAAACAATTTCACACAATGGTAACTTTCTTGTCCTTTGGCGGATTGTCATCAAACCTTTACTAATATGCTACTTTCATGGTTTTGCGTTTAACGAAACCAAATTAATTTCAGGGTTGACTATCTCTTTCAGCCCCATGACCTATGAGCATGATGGTTACGAGCAAGAATAGCGCGGGTGGGTGGGGG